>JAJLZG010000010.1:0-393400 GCA_030572075.1 Yamadazyma ubonensis | reverse complement strand
TTGGGTAATAGTTTCGTAGTTTGTGATTTCATGCCTAGTAAACTCGTATCTCGAATCCAATTAGTGATGCATCTTCTGCACTGGTGCAGTATCCAGGTATGCCTTCAACTCATATGCCCAAGACCCCCCTACACCCACCCTATGCCCAAGACCCCCCTACTCTTTATCTTCTGAGAATGTTGTTTCTTATTCTCATTAGTCAATAATTTCCTAATCACGTCTTTCCATTCAAAGAATTTTTTAAATTTGATTATCTCAATGGTTCAAATGATGGTTAATTTTACAATTGTCTCAACTTTCTCAAAATATATTTTTTCTTGTTAGTTTTACAATTCAAACATAATCAGTTTATATATTAAGGCTTAATATCTGTATAAATAAACTCACTGATATATGCTGTATTAGTATGTTATTTTTTTGTGAATTATTTGTTCAAACTGTGCTCGATAAATTAGAGGTCCATGTTGAGAATCTATTTTGACTTTCATACTTCAAGTTTTATGTAATCCAATGATTTCATAGTTGTTATAGAGAATCAGGAACGACACTGGCAAATTTTAAACAAGTTCCGTGTTTGGTTTAGAAGACTTTTAATTTTATTTAACCTTATATTGATCTTATTGAAATTAATTCTAGATATTATTTTACCGCAAATATCTCTTATTAATTTCCGTATCTGATTTCTTATTAGTCTATGATCTTGATTGTATTGGCTCACTCATTCAATTTCTGATACTCAATAAAAAAGTCTACACCCATTTTCTAAAATTCTTTAAACGGATAAGAGTATACAATTTTTTGGCCAATATAATTCCAAGACTGATCAGGAACATGTATATAAGGTGTTTTCTGGTTTCCAAATAAGTTTAAGGGATATCCAACTTCACTATAGATTGACCAAAAAGAATCAATATGTTAAATATAGATCTCTCACAAACCATTTTCTTCTTTCCAAAACATCTTCGTACGTATTCCAAGGCTTCAATAGATCATCTAGTATCTATTTAAAGGTTACAAAGTTTTTCCAAATTCACCTCTAAAAATACGTCTGTCTAAATATTTGAAGAGCCCAGAAGCGAAACTTCAATATTTGCTTTTATATAAGTATAACTAGATGTGCTGGAATCATTATGGATGTAATTAACGTGTAGAGGATGGTGAATTCATTGAACTAAAATAGACTTTGTTTGATTTAAGCTCATTTTGTTGTAGCGCGCACACTGAAATGGCTGCAAAATATCCAAGAGCTCTCCATTGGTATGAGCACAAGTAAAAGAAGCACTTGATCATTTATGTTTATCTTCCAAATGTATTGTTTCAAATATATCATTTTTCTTTTTAATATATAGTATGTCCAAAGTATCTTAAATCTTTAATTGCTTATTGGGTATGCTGTAGTAAGTTGAACTCTACATGACTTTTTATTTATATATTTTGAACCTATATATAGCTAAATCGCAAAGACTTAAAAATCCAAGTTTCTTTTTGAAAATTCAAAGTCAACTAAAAATTGGAAGCTATTTTTTCAGCTTTTAAATAAGTGGTGTAAATTTTATATGCATGCATTGACCAGATCTCTAGCAAGTCAGTGGTATAGTTTGAAGTTGATCTAGGTCTTATAAAGTCGCGTTTGACTTCCTCAAATTCAAAAAATTTTTAACTTCGATAATAAATTGAAATTAATTTTTTTCATTTCTTTCGCTTTTATATTGAATTTGGTGCTCTTTTAATAGTGAATTCTATGCTTGAATCTATATCGATATTTGAGAGATAAATTGACTTCTTCAACGTTGTCTATTGGACTGTCTGGTCATTTTCAAAAACCTCAATTCCTAACAGATAGCTTGACGATTACATATCATAAATCATGTGTCCCTTAAGCTCACAGCGCAATAATATTTGAAAAGACCAAAATTAAAGCGCGATCAAAATTCAAAATATACTTCGTTGATTACCTAGGGGTATCACTGGTCAGCTTTCAGTTGGTCTTGCGGGTATCGGACCTGGCCTGGACCCAAGAAATGAGATTTTGAATTTTTCAAATCACCATCCTTTGATCTATTGTACTATAAAGTACCATTCAGATGAGGTTTTGGTCTCGATTGTTATAGTTCTCTTAAATGGCTCAGTTTCAGTAGATGATAAAAAATATCAATATGCAAATTAATTCAACTAGTTTATTCACACACTCAATTAAAGATGATCCAACAACAAAATTAAGGAAACCTTTATCTGCTGTGTATAGATTCCGATTAATCAATTCTGATTAGAGTGACTTGAGAATCTATCCCATTTACTGAGTATCAAAACTCATAGTTTCATTTTTGGTTCCAAATTTAAAAATTTAATGCGGAGTTAGGCGCTGGGATTTTGGGATTCGTTTCAAATATATACTGCCTTGTTCAATTAATCTAAGGATTAGACTATAAGGTTTTTGGGATCCCGATGGGACCTCGATAAATATTTTGATAGGGGAGCAAAAGAGATTGATTGTTTGGGCTATTCCATATCCCAATCTCTTAATTCGATCTTCGCAGCTTAAAAGAAGATAACGCGCCACGCTTATCTTATCTTGTAACCCTTTGTAATATTGTTAGCAGGGGTACTGCGTTAATTAATATATAGCATAGAGAATATAAGCCTGAAGAGTTATAAAATATCTGCATCAAACAAAACCATAGGAAAACTTTACACTATCCGCTTATATTATTCAGCAGGTCACATGATCTATTGGTTGCAAACAAAAATTCATATTATATTTGACTATTAAGTATAAATCAGAAAATTTTTGGAATAACTTGTTTAGAAAGGTAAAAAAGAAAGGGCAAGCAAAGTGAAGAACAAATTTAAAGACAAACAAAAGACAAACAAATTTTAGAAAGCAAATAAGATTTTAAACAATAAACAAAAGTAAAGCCAACAAGCTGTAAATCAAGTTTTGACTGACAGATTCAGCAGATCCTTCTGCGGGCTCAAAACTTGGTTCTGCTTCCACTTTATCTGCTTCATTTGAATCGAAATAATTTAATCCATAATAAATTGAATCTGGACCGGTGGAAGCGGAGTGACCACACGCTGTGGCAGTGTTATTGTCACCATCATCATCACTTCCTGAGCTACCTTTAACGCATTCCTGGCTACTTTCAGCCTCTGATACTACTCTGGAGGTTTCAAAAGTTGTAGGTACAACCAGATCTTCATTGGTGTACATTATGGTAGTTAAATTTTCATCTTCATTGTTGTCCTCTTGTATCTGGTACAAGCCCTCTAAAGCTTCATCTGTGGATAAGGGAGTTATTGTTTTTGTCAAAGTATGGGTTCCGGTAGAGAATGAGCTGGTTGTCTCACAGGGAACTGTTTCAGTAATCCGGGTTTTGTAAGTTGTTGTAATAACAGACGATGGCAGTTCTGGATCGCTAGGGGTGGTTGTTTCAGTGGTAATGCAAGATCCTGACACAGTTAGGGTATTAATAACCGTTTTATGAACACTAGTTATAATAACAGTTGGCCATTCATTTGGACCTGTTGGAAGAATTGTAGTGGTTCCAGCAACTGTGCCAGTTTTCACGGTAGTGATAGTTTTTGTTAAAGTTTCTTCCGGTTTACTTGGGTTAGTGGTAGTCACAGGCTTAGGTCCAGTTGTAGTAGTAATAACAATAGGATCCGGTTTATCACCTGGTTCACCTTCAGTGATTGTAGTGGTTACTGGTTCTGATGTTTCATCTGGCTCTCCTGGGTTTATAGTAAGGGTAACCGGTTCTGTTCCAACTCTTGTAGTGAAAGTGATAGGTGCTGTAGTGCCATCTGATTCTTTTGGAGTTACTGTAAAAGTAACTGGCTCTGTTCCAATTGTAGTAGTAATAACAATAGGATCCGGTTTATCACCTGGTTCACCTTCAGTGATTGCAGTGGTTACTGGTTCTGATGTTTCATCTGGCTCTCCTGGGTTTATAGTAAGGGTAACCGGTTCTGTTCCAACTCTTGTAGTGAAAGTGATAGGTGCTGTAGTGCCATCTGATTCTTTTGGAGTTACTGTAAAAGTAACTGGCTCTGTTCCAATTGTAGTAGTAATAACAATAGGATCCGGTTTATCACCTGGTTCACCTTCAGTGATTGCAGTGGTTACTGGTTCTGATGTTTCATCTGGCTCTCCTGGGTTTATAGTAAGGGTAACCGGTTCTGTTCCAACTCTTGTAGTGAAAGTGATAGGTGCTGTAGTGCCATCTGATTCTTTTGGAGTTACTGTAAAAGTAACTGGCTCTGTTCCAATTGTAGTAGTAATAACAATAGGATCCGGGGTTCACCTTCAGTGATTGTAGTGGTTACTGACTCTGATGTTTCATTTGGTTCACCTTCAGTGATTGTAATAGTAGCTGGTTCTGATATTTCATCTGGTTCACCTTCAGTGATTGTAATAGTAGCTGGTTCTGATATTTCATCTGGTTCACCTTCAGTGGCTGTAATAGTAGCTGGTTCTGATATTTCATCTGGTTCACCTTCAGTGATTGTAGTAGTTACTGGTTCTGATATTTCATCTGGTTCACCTTCAGTGATTGTAATAGTTACTGGTTCGGATGTTTCATCTGGTTCACCTTCAGTAGATGTAATAGTAGCTGGTTCTGATATTTCATCTGGTTCACCTTCAGTGATTGTAATAGTAGCTGGTTCTGATATTTCATCTGGTTCACCTTCAGTGATTGTAATAGTTACTGGTTCGGATGTTTCATCTGGTTCACCTTCAGTAGATGTAATAGTAGCTGGTTCTGATATTTCATCTGGTTCACCTTCAGTGATTGTAATAGTAGCTGGTTCTGATATTTCATCTGGTTCACCTTCAGTGATTGTAATAGTTACTGGTTCGGATGTTTCATCTGGTTCACCTTCAGTAGATGTAATAGTAGCTGGTTCTGATATTTCATCTGGTTCACCTTCAGTGATTGTAATAGTAGCTGGTTCTGATATTTCATCTGGTTCACCTTCAGTGATTGTAATAGTTACTGGTTCGGATGTTTCATCTGGTTCACCTTCAGTAGATGTAATAGTAGCTGGTTCTGATATTTCATCTGGTTCACCTTCAGTGATTGTAATAGTAGCTGGTTCTGATATTTCATCTGGTTCACCTTCAGTGATTGTAATAGTAGCTGGTTCTGATATTTCATCTGGTTCACCTTCAGTGGCTGTAATAGTTACTGGTTCTGATGTTTCATCTGGTTCACCTTCAATGGATGTAGTGTTAATTGGATCTGATGTCTCCTCTGATTCTCCCGGGGTTATAGTAACAGTCACTGGTTCAGACCCAACAGTAGTGGTAACTGTGATAGGATCTTTAGGGTCATCTGATTTGTCGGGGGTTACAGTGATAGTAACTGGTTCCGTTCCAACTGTAGTAGTAACAGTAATAGGATCTGGAGTGTCATCTGGTTCTCCTTGAGTTGTAGTAGTAGCTGGCTCTGATGCTTCGTTTGATTCACCTGAGGTTATAGTAACAGTAGCAGGCTCCGATCCAACAGTAGTGGTAACTGTGATAGGATCTTTAGGGTCATCTGATTCGTCGCGGGTTACAGTGATAGTAACTGGTTCCGTTCCAACTGTAGTAGTAACAGTAACAGGATCTGGTGGGGGAGCTTCTTTACTTGTAGAAGTCTCCGTATTCGGTGTTGTTTCTTGACTTGAAATAGTTGATGACTCTAAGCATTCATCTCCATAATCTGCAGTTCCTTGAATATAATAAACTGGGTAATCCTTGTTGTATATATTTCCATTAGGCATGGTCATTCTGAAATCAAACCTTGCTTGATCTGGGAAGGAGTTATAGTACAAGATTTTTATAGGGTAGTATTTACCAGCCTTAAATTGAAACGCTGTTCTGTATGTACTAGGTTGCTCTTTGTTTAAATTATTGTAAACGATGTCGAGATCCAGACTACTCTCTATTGGTATAAGTTCGGGGGAACAACAATGTAAAGCTTCATCTTTTCCAACTACAACATTCACAGCATTGTTCACGTTAACAAACGTGAAAAGGTACTGACCACTCACGTCAACTTTAAAAAAACCAGTATATCTGACTCCAAATTGACGAAGGTTCACATTATGCCCGTAGAGATTTCTCATGTCCGGTGTACGAATTGCGCCAGTCGCAAAGTTTAAAGAGTTACTGTAGGTTGTAAAATCGGGTTTCTTGGTATCCATAGTCCTTAAGATATTTTCAAAGTCAGTACCATCTGTAGGAACATCTTGAAAGACGTCTACTCTGAAACCTCTTTTACTACTTTTGATTGAGCATCCTTCCGGAGCTAATGATGCCTCGATCAATTGGAGAAGCAATAACGAAAAACAAAACTGAAGTCTAAATTGCATAATTGTTGGAAAAGCTTTCGCTCAGCGGGACGATATTTGTACACCAAAGACAATTCAATAACACCTCATCCACTCAATAGATATTTGTAATTTATCATGTCAAATTCCAGTATTAGCATTATGACTTCTTATTTCAAATTGTTTAATGCACAGGTGAAAAAGTAAGAAACCGCCTCTATTTCAACTATTCCTATAACAGAATGGCTATTTCCTTTATTAAAGAACTCACCTTAGTAAAAAGATGGTTTCAAACCCATATCAAGTAATAAAATTTTGAAGGAAGCACATTACTTTAAGTGGTATTTTCTTCAGTGGTTATGAATATAGTGTCTTGACTAAATTCACCTAGAAATGGAAGTTACTGGTTTATCTATGTTTTGCCAGGTCACAAGAGTAGACGCAAATCCTCAATAACCAATTGGAGGGTACCTATAAAATACTACACTTTTCATTTTCAATTTACGTTTCTTGGCCTCAAAATTTAGCGGGTATTTTTAAGCCAGATGCAACCACAAGTAGTAATAAAGCAACGGAGATATTTGATAAATTAAAAAAAAATCACATTTAAAGCAAGCAATTATTAGAGTGGTGTGTCTATACTAGCTCTAGATTACTATGATTATGCTTATATTACACCCGATTGGAGAATTGTTCGGGGTTTAGTTTTTTTTTTTATACGCTCTCGTAACTTTTTTTATACGAGATACTGGTTCATAACACTCACGCGTATGCATATCCAGATATTTTAATGACTAAAGTTTTTAAAGTTTCTCTTTTGGTTCATTATATGGCAATAGTGATCCAGGTTCAGCAATTTAGCTACAAAGTTTTGCTTGACATTCAATATTGACACGTATATATCATTCCAAGTTTGAATTTATGGTGAATTTATAATCATAGAGATGAATGAAGCCCTCGTCAACTCAAAATCGGAAAGCCAATATAATGATGAACAGACCGGATTTACTTCTCAAATTTCTAGTACTTGTTTCGAAAAATGTTAAATTTTTTATAACTGGTATTCGAATAAAAAGAACAATATAAAGAAAGAATGAGCCATTGTATATAACAATCCCAAGACGGGAATTTTAGCACCGGCAATCTTAAAACTTTGTCCGATATTGCGTCAAGGCTTGAAAGATTGTACAAACCTATTGTAGTTTCGCATTTGATGTAACTGTTGCATATTTTTAGTTTTGATGTGCTTTAATTTATATACACTACTTCTTTTAAAACCTTTTGTTGTAATCTATATTTCTTATTTAAGTAATATTTTGCCTCTCATAACCTAGATTTCAGTCTTGCAGCCCAACCGTAAGTTTCAGAGCTTTTATTACTGCTTTAAGTATATGTAAACGTGTCTTTGTGGTTGTAAAAAATCAAGTACCAACACATTTCCTCGTTTTTATTTCAAAGTAACAAATATTCAAAATATACACATATTTTCACGATTGGAGCGTATCCTTTTTTTCTGATCTAATAGATACGAAAACAAATGATCATTGAAGACCTTGCTCTCAAATTTAAAGTTCCAAATGCATGAAAAAGGGAACAAGCTAACTAATGATTTCCCGTAAAATCCAGGAAATTCTAACCTATTAGATGTCAGGGTATTGCTCGTAACCACTAATTTTGCTTAAAGAAAGATTTAAAGCAAGATAGTTTCGATACGAATTCATAAATATATCAAATAATAACTCCTGATGGCAGTTTAAATTGGGTCCATTTCATTTCCAAAGAGCATCCTAGAAAAAAACAAAGCATATTCTGAGCATATTTTTATTTGATTATATTGAACAACGAATAAATCTATATGGAGCTGCAAAAATATTTAGTTGTATAAACTTGGCAGGGTTCTAAGACGTCTTCTTACTCCCTTGAGGATCGACAATGGATGAATTTCTTCGATCTAATTTTCACGCACAGCTGCTGATTGTTATTGAGCCCCGAGCGGCTTGGGCACAACATACAGTTAATTTTGAGCCCCATGGCACTCACGAACCAATCAAATTCAATAGTTACTGCTCGAGTAACTCTTTAGTGGCATTCGGCAGAATCCCTTGGTTGTGGGAAGCTGTCTTTTTAGGCAGTTAAATCTATATTGATCAAATAAAGCACCGGGGCACGCGAGTCAGCCAGTGTGGCGCTACTTTAGAACGATTATTCGCGGTAATTTAGCAATATGGCCCCAGTACTTTAATTTGAAGAAAAAGTTAAGTAAGCAGGAAGCTGCAAATTTTCTCTGCATATAATAATTTCTGATGATAAATATCTTACAAGCAACTTAGATTTAATTTAGCAGAGATTAAAAACGATGAGTTGAAACTGTTCGTCTCAAGTATAACACTAGTTCAAGCAGGTGTCTGTTTTAGCAGCCATTTCATACCTTTCAGCGGAAGTTGGGACTGAGATCAATTAGAAGACTAAACACATAAATATATTCCAAGTAAAAAGCTAACCATTCCAGGTATGAATGAGAGTCGTCTTTTCTAGATTCTGATATTTAACAGGCTTTTTTTTAATTGACTAGGTATTTTAATTCTACAATCCTCACAGTCCATTGTACTTTAATTATTAATTAAATACCAATAAAGATTTATTCTTACGTGCTATAGTCCTTGAATCTTGAAACCCTTCATATTAGAAATCAAATCAATAAATTGAAGTTCCGTGTGTGACCTTTGATTTTTATCTGACGGCAAAAATAATTCCCGCCATTAATTCCCGCCATGTCAATATACAGTATTTTACTCGGTCGAAAATCCTGTTTGAGGGATTTTCTCAGATTAAAAGACCGAGCCGGACGGAAAGACATAACTTTTTTTCTGAATCGCGGAGGCGGAGGTTTGACATCTAGAATTCATGTGCAGCCATTGGCAGAAGGCTAGCTTATTGAAGGCTGTTTAGATCAGGTATTTAAGCATTCGAAAAGCAGTCCCAAAAATTATTCAATCCAATTTCAATATGTCTAAAGTTCCTATTTCTGCTAAAGGTTACGGTACCATGTCTTTAACATGGACTTTCCAACCAAAACCATTTGAAGAGTCTAAAAAAATTTTATCTTACGTCAAGAACAAGTATGCTGTTGAATTCTTCAATTGTGCTGACTTCTATCAAAGTGATCCAGAATTTTCCAACTTGAAATTAATTGCAGACTTCTTAAGAGATGAAAAAGATGAAAACGCAGTTGTATCTATTAAAACCGGTTATAATTCTCAAGCTTTCACGGTTCATACTACTCCTGAAGAAATCCATAAATTGGTTGAAGCTGATTTAGAGTATTTTAAAGGTTTGGAAGTTAGACCAAAGCTTATCTTTTCCCCAGCAAGAATCGTACCTGAAGTTCCAATTGAAGACACTCTTAATGCCTTAAATGAACATTTGAAGAAGGGTGAAATCGATGGTATCGCGTTAAGTGAAGTCAGTGCATCTTCAATTAAAAAAGCTGTTAAAGTATCTCCAATCTCCTTCGTTGAAGTTGAATTTTCTTTGTTTTCCCAAGATATTATTCATAATGGTATATTAGCTGAAGCTTCAAAAAATAATATTCCTATTGTTGCCTATTCTCCTCTTGCTAGAGGAATTTTAACTGATAAGGCTGCCGAAGATCCAAAATTTTTAGAATCGATCCCGGACACTGATTTCAGAAAATTTGCGGGATTAGACAGATTTACTCCGGAAATTTTTGAACAGAACAAGCAACGTTTGGATGCTTTATACAAATTTTCCAAAAAGAAAGGTATTCCACTTGAAACTTTAGCAATTAGTTATCTTGAAAGTATATCAGGACTTGAAAATTTTCAAGGTATTCCTCATGTTAGTCAAATCGTTGCAATTCCTTCAAACTCCACTACAGAAAGAGCTGATAGAAACTTTAATACTATCAAATTAACTCGTGAAGAGGTAGATGAAGTTCAAGCAATCGTTGAGAAATATGATATTACTGGAGGAAGATATAATACAGGCACAATTAAGTACCTTAACGGTTAATTTAAGTACATGATTATATATCTATATGTTATAATATAATTCAATCAATGAATATTGACTTTGGCCTTCAAATCAGCTTCGGTGAAAACTTTATCAAGATCTGTCATTAACTCCTCTTTAAAGAAATTGCTCTGTCCAGTTTTGATCTGACCTAATCTATTGATATCAGGATATTCTTTAGGATTTCTCCATTTGAAATGTTGAGTATATTCATTTTCACGACCCTCAATTACATCAACCACATATTTCCCTAAAACTGGTAGAAATTTGAATCCGTGACCAGAACCACCAGTTACTACCAATAACTTTTCGGTTTCAGGTGGGAAATCAACGAGAAAATCATTATTAATAGTATCGGTATACCATAATAATAATGTTTTATAAATTCCAAACTCTGTAAGATCAGGTAAAAATACTTTGATAAAATCCTTGACTTGATTAACCAACAGTTTAGTTAATCTTGATTCTGGAGGATCTGAACGAGTAGTTAATGGGGTTGAAATCAGTTTACCTGTATGTGGGTTCAAAATTGGATAACTGTGTTTTTGCTGACGAGCAATGATCTTAACATACCCTTTATCACTACTAATTGGAAATATTCCAAATCCACTGAAAGGTTGCTTTTCAAGAGCAACTCCAGTCCTCCAACTAATAGCAGGAACATTTTTTTGAGAGTACTTCTCGCGCAAGTCAGGTCTGTCCTCAGGTACCTTGATAAGAATTATATTCCCTGTATGTGCTTCGCTTAAACCTTCTAACTCAGGAAATAAGGAACCTGACCAAGGACCAGCTGAAAGAATAACAAGATCTGCCTTGTGTACCTTATCATCTTCAGTTTCAATTCCTTCAATTTTTAAACCATTTTTGATTATTTTTTTCACTTTACCTTGCTTTTCTCCCGTAATGAATTTAACTCCGAGTTGAACCAATTTTTTATGAACATAAATACAAGCATTGGAAGCTTGAAGTAAACCAGAGGTAGTATCAAGAACCCCAGTTATCTGGTCAAATAATGGATTGTTCTTGATATCAAGTGGATTAAGTTTATGACCCCAGCCTTGAGCTTGAGCTCTTTTTATATCCTCAGGATCATTAATATCAAATTGAGTATCTCTTAACCCTGATTGTTGAAAACTTTTAAGATTATTCAATTCATCTTCATTCAATTCAGGTAAGTCATATAATCGAGCAAATCCAGTAGCATCATAAATTTTCTCCAGGTTGTAATCATTTTTTTCAGGATCATTTTTCTCATTAAGCTCTCTTAACTCTTTATCCCATTGTAAAAAATAGTCTTTAGCTTCAAGGGCAAGTCTATGATAATAATCTTTTTCGGCATAAAAAGCTCTAAAGGTTTTATTCTCATCTGCTGATGCAGTATCTGCACCATTATCAAAATGATATTTAAGATTTAAAAGGTCTAATCTATCAAAGATTGTAACATCTTTATATCCCAGTTTTGCCAAGTGTAATGCGGAAGATAATCCGAAAACACCGCTCCCAACGATAATAATTTTTGAATTCTTGTCTAATTTCAGCATGTGTAGATAAAAAATTGTTTCGCTGGGAACTGTTATCATGAAATATTCGTAAGCTCTACAATCAATTCGTATACCGTGGCTCACCTCATTGTGGATCTCTATTCGCACTTCACCGGACTTTACCAATTTGACGACCGTTTTTCTCCACAATAAGGTTTCTCGAAACCGTTAGAACCGTTTTTAACGTACGATCTATGGTTATAGCGCCGTTTTAAAGAATGAAGTTGAAATAAATTTCAAATATTGACTATAGTCAAGTATATTGGGGGACTCGATTCTCAATGTGTCAAAATATACGCAATTGTGTTGCAAAAATATTTCCACATTAATTTCGTAAAAGAGGTAGGTGCTACCGCCAGCCACAATATTAGCCGCTCGTATTTAAACCTTCATTTAGCTCTAGAAAGTACACAATATAATGGTTGCCAAAAATCCTGAAGCACTCGAATCGACTTCCTCAAGGAACTCTAAAGATCAAGCTTCTGTTGAAGTTCATACTGTGGAAGAAAAAACTAACACAGTTGAAATCAAGAAAGCTGATGTGACTGCAAAATTATTTTTGGAACATGAGGAAGAGGCTGGTGAATTAACTCCTGAATTGGAGAAGAAGTTGAAGAGGAAACTCTATATTTACATTTTCAGTATTGTTTTCGCAACCAACTTTATGTTATTCTTGGATAAGAATGCTATGGGATTTGCTGCTTTATTAGGACTTTTTGAAGATGCAAATTTGGATCAAGATAAATACAATAATTTACAAACAATTTTTTATGTCGGTTATTGTGTTTCCCAAGTGCCATCCCATTATGTATTTCAGAGGGTACCTTTATCAAAGTATATAACTGTTGTGACTTTTTTTTGGGCTTTCTTACAATTAATTCAATTAACTGCAGATAATTTTGGAAAACTTGCAGCCATTAGATTTTTTCTTGGATTTTTCGAAGCAGGTGTTACTCCAGCTTTAAATCATACAGTTGCCATGTGGTTTACTCCAGATGAACAAGCAATTGTCATGGGTGTTTTCTGGATTTCTTGTCAAGCTCAAGGTATTCCCGGTGGTCTTATTTCTTATGGGGTTCAATTTGTTCCTTCTGTAAGACCTTGGAAGGTATACTGGGCTATTATTGGTGGATTAAGTTTTGTATTGTCTGTTTGGGTATATTTCTGTTTCCCAGATAACCCTGCAACTTACAAATTCTTTACTATCCCTGAAAGGATTCATGTGATCAAAAGAATTAAAGCTGCTACCCATTCCTCTATTGAACAAAAAGTTTTCAAAAGAGATCAATTCAATGAAGCTATTAAAGATCCTATCACCTGGCTTTTTGGACTTTTTGTTTTATTGAATATGTTATGTAATGGTATATCATTCCAATCTGCTATTATTTACAAGCAATTGGGACTTGATAATTTACATTCCACCTTGGTAGCTGTTGCATCTTCTTGTTGGAGTACAGTTTCCTTAATATCTGGTTCAATACTTCTTAAGTATTTCAGATCTCAAACTGCTCATGTTGGTACATTTTTCGCAGCCATTGCCTTTTTTGGTGGTGTTCTTTGTGTTGCTCTTCCATTAAAAAATAGTTACGGTATTTTAGCTGGTATTTTCTTGACCAATTGTAATGGACTCACTTTTATCACTGCTTTCAGTTGGTCACAATCTTCTGCTGCAGGTTACACCAAAAGACTTGTGAGAACAATTGTTTGGTCTATTGGTTACAGTGTTGTTAATCTTTTCTCTTCCCAAATCTGGAAAGCCAAGGATGCTCCTCGTTATTATCCAGCTTGGGGAATTCAACTTTCCCTTTGCTGGTTTGTTTCTCCATTGATTTTACAGGTAATCAGATATATTTTGAATAAGAGAAATAAAGAGAGAAAACAACTTGCTAAAGATATTTCAGAGGGTAAAATACAAGATGAACATGCTTTTGTAGAAACTGTGGATGAAAATGGTGTCAAACATAAAGAAAATGTCGACGTTTCAATGCTTGATCTCACAGATTTAGAGAACAAAAAATTTATTTATCCATTATGAGAAAAATCTCAATTTTATATATATTTAGTATGGTTTATAATGACGGAATAATATATTAATTTAACGGAAATTACACCATTACTGTATTTGGGAACCCCCACTACAAGTGTAGAGAGCCACAGTTCTTAGGTTTTAAGCTCGTGAAATCCATTCATTTCATCCAATATTCAAAATGTCCACTGAGCCTTTTTTAGGAATTCTTCAAGTTAATACTACTTTTCATCGTCCTTTGGGAGATGTTGGAAATCTTGGAACTTGGAAAATACCTGTTAAGATTAAGGTTGTTGAAGATGCATCACCAGTTGCTGTAGTTAAAGATTCAAGAAATTATCAGCAAGATTTCATAGATGCCTGGATTCAAAGTGCGTTAGAATTAGTTGAAGAGGGAGCTATTGCAATTATTACTTCATGCGGATTTTTAGCCACTATACATCCAACTTTGCAGGCTCGGTTACCGGTACCCGTCGGAACTTCGGCTTTACTTCAAATTCCAATTGCATCCTCCTTAGTAGCTAAGAATAAAAAAATCGGTGTTATAACTTTTGATGAAGACAATTTAGGTAAAGAACACTTGGCAGCTGTTGGAGTCGATTACGATGTTCCTATAGTTGGAGTTGAACGTGGAGGAAGATTTCAAAGAATTCTAAGAGAAGGAGAACCATTTGATTTTGATGCAATTGAAACTGATGTTCTTGCTGCTGTTGATAAATTAATATCAGAACATGAAGATATTGGAGGAATTGTATTAGAATGTACTAATATCCCACCTTATAAAAATGCAATTTATAAGAAATTTGGTTTTCCAATATGGGATATCATAACACTTGGAAATTATTTGTATGCGGTGAGTTTACCACAAAACTATCAATAAACAATATGTTAGAATATATTATCTGTTAATAAATGCGAGGGGTATCGACTAAACTATCCTAACTACATAGACTAACACAAATGTTTATTAATATCCAATATACGAAAAAATTCCCATCGGATAACTCTTGAAGTGAAATTATTTGAAAGCAGGGAAGGTAAAATCGGGTACGGCTCTCAAATGCTAACCATATGCATGCGCATGAAAAACAAGGTGACAAGTCAACATTAAACTTCAATACAATTGTAAATAAATTTTAAGTTGTGTAACACATATTCAAGTTTACCGCTTCACTGAAAAAGCGGGTTTTTACGATACGCAAATTCCGCTACCGATCTAATGAATTGCGAGCCCATAAGAAATGAGAATTTTTCACTTGAGGCAATTATAATCATCCGACTAAATCAAAACCTTAAAGCTTGTATGTAACGCTAAATAAAACCGAATTATATTCATTGTCAAATGGGGCAGGTTTAAAATTATGTTTATGTTTATACATCATAATCTTATGCACTAATGTGCTGGCATGATACATTAAAAAAACAATTTCTTCTCCGAAGTACTTAACCTGTAACTTTGTAGTTAGAAGTTGCCTGAAGTCAAAAAATAAGGTGGTTTACGAGATACAAGAGTATGCAAGGGCATAGTAATCGTGCATTTACAGGTACATGGATAACAGAGTCCCCCTATCGAATATGAATGCGCCACCGCATAATAGTCGTTATGCAGCTGGGCTAATGCAGATATCCGCTGAGAATAGCCCGCGCACGATTCCACGTAAATACTTAAGGCGTCAAACAATACAACGGTTGCAGCCCCCTCTTAATGAGTATTGTTTGGTGGGTGAACTATTAGTTCAGGGCCACTCGTACCGATTTAATGATAGGAATTACCTCATAGTTATAGAACAATAAACACTCGGATTTATGTCCACTCCACTTTAAATCCAATTATATATTATAAATTTAATTAGACAATAAGCATTAAAGAGGATTATATGATTCTAGTTTTATGTATTGAAGGTTATTAGTAAATGATTTAATATCTGACAATGAAAAACTGGAAATAATGCAAAGCATACTTAATTGTTGGTAACAATTATTCTGAACCTTTTTATTGAAAAAAATGCTTAATGATATACACAGGTGCATCGGTGTACGATTATTTTATACGCATGGGAATTTTGGTGCGATGGTTTAATTTTAGACAATTGTTCTATAGTTATTCATGCAACACGATTTAAATTTTTAGCCAGCTATTACTTTTTCAAGTAGAATGCATTAAATTTTCAGTGCTTCGTAACCAGTTTTTTCTTTGTGCTAAAAATTTACCTTCGGCCCGTGTATACATGTAAATCAACCCATGCTGTTTATTTTTTCCCCACTGATCAAGGATTTACATTGTTATTATGAAATTAAGCTTGAATTTAGGTTGATCAATCTGAAAAATTTTAGTGCAAAGAGCTGCAGTTTTCAATCACCTTATTTTTTATTTTTCATTGTTCGCTATCAAGTTAGAAACATTAATCCTGTATCAAGAGATTATATACCTAGCGAGATCTGATGATCATCATAAAGGCCTAATTTTTCAAAAAGGACACCTGGTACTATAGAGAAATCAAAAGTCCATTAAGTATATCAATTAAATATTCTGAATAAAAACATATATATATGATAAATAATTATTAATTGTAATTGAAGTGTCAACCACATAAAAATCGGCGACTAAAGATCTTGAACTGCTGTTCATTAGGCATTGATCAAAATTAAAAAAAAAAAACAATAAAAAGCAGGCAGACTAAAACTTGCATGCATAGAAACCCCTTTCCTTTTCTAATCTTTAGAGCTGAGAATAACAAACACCTTGAGTATATAAATTAATAGCAAAGCCTGTTATATACTCACCTGATTTTCAATTTACATGGTCTTTAAAGAATTTTGTTCCTTGCTTACATAAGAGAATAACTAGGTTCCCAATTAGTAGGAACAATATAAAAACTTTAAAAACAGTGGTATACACTCGCTACAACTTTTTTCACCACGTCTAATACTACTTAAACATAGAATTCATTCATTCAATAAATCAAGTTAAGGATCGTATCATGGCTGCTTCTCCAGTTGAAAATGAATTCATTGATAGTACCCTTTCGGGTTCATCAAATCATTTCGTTCAAAATTTGAATTCTGAAACACACAATAAAGTTATTAACAATTATCAAATCGACATACTTAACCATATGTTGAATTTAGAGCCTTTGACCCAACCAAAATTATCAATGGTAAGAAGTCAACCAGAAATTGATCTTACTATGAGACCATTGCTTTTAGATTATTTATTGAATGTAATTGGGAAACTTAATCTTTCAAATGAGAATTTTCCTTGTACTGTCAATTTGATCGATAGGTATTGTTCAACTAGAATTGTTAAAAGAGAACATTACCAACTACTTGGTCTCACTTGTCTCTGGATAAGTTCCAAAAGCATTGATATAAAGTACAAGATTCCAAAGTTAAAGGATTTAGCAGAAATGTGTTGTGACTATTATAAACGAGAGTTATTCTTGGGTATGGAAAATCATGTCTTAAGTCTGCTCGATTGGTTGATCACAGTACCTACCTTCGATCTGTTTTTGGATAATTTTTCCAAGATAATTAAAGATTCATATAACTTTACAAACAAAGCATTGGAAAATATAAGAGTTTTAGCAGTTTACATATGTAAATTGATTCATTTTTTCCCAGAGATTCAATTTGAATATCAAACTTGTTTAATAAGTTTAACTAGTTTGGTTACAGCTATGAGAATTCTTAAAATAGAGTTTAACATAGTAGATTTCATTCATAAAGTCAATGGATATGTTGATCCTGAGGTGAAAAAAACATACGTCGAATATGGATTCTATGATGAACATAAAGATGATGATTTTTTTACAGTTTCAGAGGTTGTCAATCTTTCAATGGATATAAGACCGTTGTTATCTTGTGCTTCTTCGTCACTTAAGAAGATCTATTTTGATCCAAAATTTGAATACGCTAGTCTTATGAATTTATTGTTAGAATATTCAAATTCTAATCCACTTACTCAAAATAATAGTCCACAGTCAATTCCTGCAACTCCTAAGTCATTGATTGACTTATCTCCCATTATTATGGAAGCACAAAAGAACCATGAGTTTGTTTCAAAACAAGCATTTACTACTTGAACAGATTTTTCGGTTTTCGATGAAAAACTTCACTTCACTTCACTTCATTTCATTTCATTTTAACTCCTTTAAAGGAGATTAAAGGTTACGGTATAGAGTCAAATTTCTAGGTATATACATCGTATCCCCAACAATCTAAATACATAACTAATATGAACCCCTTCGATCTACAACAGGAGCTGTTTAAACCCCTTTCTCCAACATTATGGTTGGGGCGGAGCACGCACTATGTGAAATTCAAAATCCCAAAAGAATTAAATACACAACTTTAACCAGGATTTATGCATTTAGTTAAAATAATTGTCTAAATTCTAAAAAAACTGTCGCTTAGTCAATAAACATGTATATAAACACAATAAACACTCGATTGAAATATTTTAGTCAGATTTCAGTCCCGGAATATTGTATGCGCTATTGTTTTGATAATCCCAGTAAAAAGTTAGATCTTGTGGGTATTCAGTATCCGAACCACATTGATCAGTCAAGTTAAAATCTTGATATTTTTCATCAAATAATGCCTCATAATCTTCTAATTGACAGGAAAATCCCGGGCCGGAAGAACAGCTTTTTAAAGGTACAACAGCATTGTTGACAAGAAATCTAACGTATGAATTTTCTTCGTATTCAAATTTCTCAATAACAATCCTTCCAGCCATAATAACTGCATCTGTAAATCTATATGCATCAAAGAACTTCACATGATCGTTTGGTAAATCCGTTTCGGTATCAAGCAATCCAATTGCATTGTGTAAATGGCAAAGATCGGAGTCATGGAAAAAAGATAACCAAATTTTATTGGAATTTTCTTGTTCTTTAAGAAGAGCCAATGATGCATTCATATGTAAATAACCCATAGTATCAGCCAATTCATTACCGGGGCCTTGAGTGTAATACTTATTGAGGTTAGTCAAATAATTGTTGGTAATAAGTTCTTCTTCAGTGAAAAGATCACAGAATTGAGACTTTCCCGTATTACTTAATTCATAAGCACAAAGACCAAATAATGAACTGATATCATCGGTTGAAAAGTTAAGCCCTGGATTTGAAGCTTCAAATCTATCACCAATATTCACAAGATATGAGTCAGGGAATTCACTCCAAAATTCTTCTTTATAACTGGTATTAAAATTTTTACAAGCTGAGGTTGGAGTAAGTGAATTGAACCCAGAAGTAATATTGGTACTAATAACATTGAATTGAGCAGTATCATTATTCAAACTGTTACCCAAGAACCCACTAGCAAAATAGCGTGCCGTCTGAACCACTCTCAAAGAACTTGATGAGAAAAATGGTAACGTTTCATTTTCGTTATATAAGCTTCCGTATTTTGATCTGAATGCCGCACCAGCAGTGTAAGCAGACTTGGAGCCTAAGTATGGACTATTGCAATTTGCTTGTGTGGTTAACATTTCATAGTTATCCTCATCAGTAACGTAATATTCATAATCATTGATAAACAGTAATGGACCATTTAATTGACCATACTCTTTCAATTTTTCAACTGATTTTTTAAAACCTTTACCACTATTTTCAGTTGGATATCTTTCACCATGTCTCATGAACAATTGGACTTGTTCAAGGGTACAATTAGTAGGTAAATCAGGAGATATGCCATACCCATCATACTCAAAGTATGGGCCAGCACTAACTAGAAGCTTAGCGATGCTGTACTCATCTTTATTAGATAATTCATCATTTGCGACTTGATGTAATTGAGGTGAATATAATAAAGAAGTACCCAAAAGCTTTGAAAGAGAAACCATTTTATGACGTTTAATCTGATAAGTTTATCAATTTAAATGATATTCAACAGATCAAACCATCGTATTTTATTCGAAACGTGGGTCAGTGCCTCCTTTTTCACCATCATCTCATCTCACTATTCACCAATCAAGTCTGGATATTGTATTCAAATGCAACGTGGGTAAACTTACAGAACTCTCGCACATGAGCTAAGAATTCTTCAAATTAACGGTAAACATGCATGGGTGTTGAGATGCTTTATTAACGACCTGAGATCAGATTGAATTTATTTAACAAGTATCAATAACAGGAATTGATAATTGTCAAAACTTTTAGTGCGTTGATCAAAATCTTGAATTCATCCGCATATCCCTAAACTAGTTAGCGGCATACATTAAGAAAGGACATACATATACAATAATAATACTTATGTACCATTGAGTATACAAAGTTTTACCATGCTCAATTAAAGTATATGCACTGATACTATAACGCCTTGCTTTTGATCGCCATGCATACATTAGATATGTATAGAGAGCGCATTATTGTTACTGAAGGAGGAAATTAAACGCACTTTTAAGAAAATGGCTTTTGATTATGCATGAGGTTTTTGGGTGAGGAGTATCGGCTTGCGGAGCTTTAGATTTCCAATCCCGTGAGTGGGGGATATTGAGGGACTGCTTGAACCTAGACTTATTAATTACAGGTTAAGTTTAACAGTGCTGCATTCCTCGGAATTATTCCCACCACTAAACACAATAAACATATATATGACCTCCACTTAGATTGTTAATATCCTATTTTATGGAAAGGTTCTAATATTAGGCTTTATTCAACATTCAAACATTTTATCACCGACATTAAAAACTTTCTCAATTGTAAACAGAACCATAATTTATCTAAAACTAAAACTAATTACCAAAAATTTTAACAGTATTCCGAAGCGGCCCAGGACCCCCATAGCTTACCTTTACATATCAACCTGGAACTACAATCATCGTTATAAGCATTGATAGTTATCTCATACTATTGTGTTGGTCGCAAGGAGCTACAATCATTGAGTGCGCCCGTGGGGACAGACCGTTGCGGTTACCTACCTTGATTAGGAAATTGTAGAGATTGTAAGTGTCACAATTTTTTAACCATTGACGTGATAGCCAGTTGCAACGATTTATGAAACGATGATGTTCTTTAAAATAAGAAACAAATGTTCTTTAGAATAAGAAACAAATGTTCTTTACATTAATTGACATAACTGACAGTAATCTATATTGCCATATTTACGAAACTAACGATACCAAAAAGGTCCCCCAAACTATCCTAATCCCTAAATCAAGCATCCTTTAATACTAGTAAACTAATAACTTGATACATAATTAAAGGCTCTCTTAAATCTTATTAAAGAGAGCTCTGGAGCTGACAGTACCTTTAAGTTGAGTTTTGTCTAAAGATTCTTTATAACTTAAAGCAAACGGTAAAGTAGTTGATACTACTAAATAACCTAATAGTAAAGCAGAAGTACGAGAATTGACTGGTCTAGCGTGGTACATTTTTATAATTGGCAATTGAAGATAAGAAGATGATCAGAAAATCAGGGACTTCAGCTCTATATATATATTAAATTTGGGAGTGGTTTGTAAGCGGTTATTGTTTTAAAATCAGATCATAGGTGGGACCACAACCCACTATGTGCAGGGCGAGTGAGGGTAATCAATCCACAGTGTTACCAGTTGTCAATTTGTGGCGCACGACCCGTCGTATAGAATTTTGAAATTGAAGGCGCGGTGATGAGACGTGGACGTGGACATGGACGCGGTTGGGTGGACGCGGACCTAGACGTGGACGTGGACGCGGATGTACACGGTACCAATTTTATTAGACGTGGCGCGTGTTTATGTTGTGTCTCCGGGTTTAGTCGTACCCGATATCTACTAAATGCAACTTGTAACCCTGAAATCGCTCCCTGATGCGGTAACAGGTTCCCTATTATAGTATCATAATATTTACCAGTATCAATAGATCGTTCCCGATGACCCCCGATAGGCTAGGTAGTAACAAGCTTGCTTCTCTGCATATCGCTGCATCGATGCTCCATACGATGCCTATAAACATTCTCACTCTATGTAAATGTACGCCGTACCCAACATTTAATAAACTTTATTAATATATTCAACTTGACTACGCTATAATTCTCCACTAGATAACATCAAATAACAACATCGCCGTTATGATAAGCTCCCCGCCGAACTTAACTTTAAACCCCCTAATTCTAATTATATTTATTGCTACTTCTTACATAATCCCGATCTCAGCAATGTCGTGTTTGTTCAATTTTTCAGCCAATAACTATTTCTAGTCGCTAATTCTAGTCTTGTTGGACCTTGGCGTAACTTGGCGGACGTAATCTCCGATTGATTGTTTGGAAAAGCCAAATCGGCAACAAACTCAATCCCAAAATCAAAACACACTGCCACACAAACGAAAATGACGCTACGTAATCGAGGTCGAAGTAGTCGGGTAAGAGTGGAATCGACGTGATATAGATAAGAAATGTCACGATAAATGTAATGAGCATCACTTTGTTCCACTGATTAATTTGAAGACATACCATGATCAATTCGTTGAACACCAATGCAGAAAACGAAAGCGAAACCATAGAAGTGAAATTCTCGGTTGCAAGACCCTGAAACTTTTGTCCAAGTAATTGAATGATATTCCCTTGATAAAGCGAAATAATGCACCAAACAATGAAACTACGGTAGCTGAGTGATCTTCCAAGGGTCAATTCCTTGTAGAGTTCAGGGTACAATTTGGTCAAGTTTTCGTCGATATCACAGTCCAAAGTGAGCAGAAACACTGGCATCATAGTATAGATTGTAGCGTATCCTACCATGAGAAATCCTTGATATAATGCAAGCGGCTCAAAGTCCGAAGAAATCGAGTATACGGCCTGGCACACCGAAATAATAAGCCCACGATGCATGATAAACTGGCCTAGCTTGGACGACCGTTTATATGAATTTCGGCCGTGCCAAAGAAGCAATTTGCACAAATAGTAAAACTGATCGATCGAGAAATCGGCGGCAAGAGATGCCTGTTTTCCCTCTTTTCCCACAATTCCTACCCCTACATCTGCCACCTGAATCATACTAACATCATTACCTCCATCTCCAATGCAGCATGTTCTTTTGCCGGTGATTTCCTTGATGATTCGGGCAATATCTGCCTTTTGTTGCGGCGAACAACGACAAGCTATCACCGTAGGCAATTGAATAGCTAATTCAAAGAATTCATGCTTGAAATGCTGCATATATGTTAAAAGACTTTCTCCGTCAATAAGTAATACTGAGTTCAAATTGATCTTTAACATCTCGAGGTGATTGAGCGCTAAATCAGGATGGTTTACTTTGGTGATTTGGTGAATATACTGACCTCTGGTGATCAATTTGCAACTGATGGAAACACATTTTGCCGTTTCAACTTTATCTCCTGTTAACATCCAGATCTTGATCCCAGCATTTCGAAGAAGCTCAATTGAAGACTTGACGTTTTTCTGAAGCTTATCTTCAACACCTGTCAAACCCAATAACTCAAGATCGTTTTCCAAATAATTCACTATCGCTTGTTGCATCAGAGCGTCTCTATCATGCATTGCTAAACTGGCCTGCTTGTAGTTTTCTTCAAAGTCCTTCAACAGCTTTTCACCCATTTTTCTCTTTCCTATGACAAGAGTTCTCAATCCTTCTCTTGCCATATTACTCGTTTCTTCTTCAAGCCAGTCGCTGTGACTAACAATATTAATCATCACGGCATCGGCTCCTTTTTCAAGGAAATATATCTCGTCTCGTGTACAATCTCTTACAATTACTCCCATTCTCTTGGTTTCACTGCTAAATGGGAAATTGTATAAGATCTCGAACTTGAAGATCTGGTTCAGTTTTAAGTGCAATAAGCTCATAGAAGTTCTGTCTCTTTGGATCAACTTGAGTCCTACCAGCTCTGTAAACTTAATGATCGCTATTTCATCTGGAGATGCTGCCTGGTATGTCACTTCACTGGTAGTATAATCTTCACCTTCATCGTATGTGGGAGTCACATTATGGCACAATGCTAGCGTAAGAACAAGTTCATATACTTTATTGCTCAAATCTCTTTTCTTAGAGTTTCCTGAACCTATAAGGTTATTTGGCCTCATGTTGTTTAAACTGTTACTAATATACTCACTGACCATATCCAAAGTATCACCAGCATAACTGACAGATCCAAGATGGAGTTTTTTCAATTCCATATCGTTCTGGGTCAAAGTCCCTGTTTTATCACTGAGTAAGTATTCAATTCTACCCAAATCTTCAGGAATAGTAGATGTTCTCACAATTGTATTTAAGATCTCTTTATCCTTATGAATCTGAGAAGCATATACTGATTTAGCCAAATCCAAATTGACTCTCAAAGAAACAGGAATAATTGTCGAAAAAAGAATTAAGTACCGCAAAATGTCAATATACCATTTATCCCGAAGAGGCCAGCCCTTTGCAAATACTAACCCAGCTGATAATAAAAATACCGTCACACATAAGATCTTGGCCAACTTATTGATTTCCAACTCCAAAAGTCCTGTTTTAACCCCAGTTTTTGTGGTATTCAACAGTTGTCTTGTTTCAATCCCTGTGTATACTACAAGTCCAATAGCAGAGCCAGTAGCTAAAACTGTATTTGCCCACATCGTTTGATCGATAGTTAATGGGATTTCTTCTGCTCCCAGCCCATTGTACCCGTTTGGATGATATACGAGCTTCCCGTTAAATGAATGAATAGATTTGGTAGGTTTGCTGATAACTAGTGAGATATTGTTGATCAAATCTACAATACTTGTAATGTTTTGTGTAACACTAGGAGCAATACGGAGTTTCCAGTCTGTTTCTCCATCAAGTTGATCTGTTTTGATAAATGCTTCACCATTACCGTCTTTATCACTGGACTGAAGCAAGATCATGTCAGCAGGTATTCTGGTATTCTTGTGGATTTTTACCACGTCTCCCACCCTCAAGTTCTTGGAAAAAACATTTTTTGTCTCGTTTGTTAACGAAGCTGGTGATGACCTATTTAACACCTCATATTGTTCGTTATTCTGTTCAATATCTCTTCTCCTTCTCGCCACGTCGTCAGTTGCTTCTTTAAGCATCGTCACCGTTAACACAAACGCTAGTGGGACAATATATGAGCTCAAGTAACCGATTCTCAACTGAGGTACGATTTGTGATAATGCTACGAGCAAAAAGTATAAATTGAAGAAGAACTTGAACTGCTCGTACAAAATGATGGGTATGAATGTGATTGGATTGTATTTTGCATTAGAAATAGCATTTGTAGGGTATGAGTTTTTTGTCTTATTTCTAGGCGTGATAAACCGCTCTTCGCTGCCCTCGTGGCTGGTTTGCTGTTGATTTAGCTCTAGCTGAGCCATTTTAAAGAATTTAATGGCCTGGGAGAAAAAACCCTTCACTCCGCCATTCACACTTAATTCAAGTGAAGATGTCAGGTCAAACAGTCGGCTTCGGTCGCCCATAAGTGGAGACAGATCATGAAACTCCTGGTACCGATTAGACCTCTCCGAGGCAAAACTGGTAAGGGGAATACCCAACGATGCCAGACCAGGTAACAGGCCTTGGGACCCGTGCCGGGAACTGTTGAACAAGCTTGTGGATGCATTATTCAATGCTTTGTCCAACGTGCTGTCTAAGTCGTCTAGACTATCATTCTCATGAGAGTATGACATGTTTTTTTTTTTGAGAATGAGAGGATTCAAAACTCGGTTAAAGTGAGTGGATGCGGCTATAAATTTTTGTATAGACATTTCTACGTATATCTAATTAATGATTTTGCATTAAGATCACGTCAAAGTTTCTTTTAGATGCATTTAAACAAAAATCTTTTTTTCCAAAATCAATCTGGTTTTTTAGACACCCATCAATTTGACATAAATTAATCCGTCTTATCTTCGCATTTTTTTATCAACATGAGTGAGGAGGATACTGAATTACTAGCACTTTCGCCCCATGTTTCTGCTGCCCATGGCCTGCTCACCAAGCTTGAACGGCTCGCTGCTTCCCAGGCTGCAAACTCGAGCTCTATCTGGAAGAAATTGTACCAGTTTTTTCGGATCGTGGCACTCGGCGCCCCTAACGAGTTCGAGCAGTTTGTACTTGATTCTGAACCTAATGACTCGGCGCTAATTGCAAAGTATTCTAAAGTTGCCAGAATCGACTTGAGCACTCAAAAAACCATCTCGGTCGACGAATTGTACCTTAAAGCATTTCACATGGAACACCCACTTGTCAACTTCACCAGAAACGAAAACAACCAGTCAGTCGATATTCTGCAAGACTTAAAGGAAAGTCCTGTACTTGTGTTTATTCATGGATTAGGAGGCCAGATGTCTCAATTCGAGCCTCTAATGGCGCTCCTCTCCCAGTGCCTGGAAATCGTATCCTTAGACTTACCAGGATTTGGTGATTCTAAAGCAGTTCCCACATCATCCGCTAGACTCTCAGAAATCCTGGATGAAGACGTGCAAAGAATCGCTCTGTCCGTGCTGGCCATGGCAGATAAAGATTATTCGACTTCCAATATTGCAACCATCGTCACTGAGTTCATCTTACAAACCATTCCCGCAAATAAAAAAGTGGTGTTGATCGGCCACTCAATGGGTTGCATGTTATCGGTTAAAGTTACCAAAAGATTACCTCCCAGCAAAGTTGAAGCCATGATTCTTTTATCGTCTCCTGCTTTTGAAGATGATATCTACAAGAAAGTCTCCTCCAAACCAAAGAAACCATCCATCTTCTCGCATTTCCTCACCAGGTTTTCTTCAGTGCTCAATCTCTTTAGAATTTGGGACAGACTCGAGGGACTTGATAGTAAAAGTGTGAGACGTCAGATTGCTGATACGAATCCCACCAACAGTGCTCTATACATCAAATTAAGACAGTTTAGATGGAATTTAGATATTCAAACAAATACGATTTTGAAGTATATTAATGGCTTTGAAGGCTGCAAATACAGTGACCTAGTAGCAGCTATTAGGCGATTCAACGATAACCCTTTTGATAATCGAGTCTACGAGAAAACAGTATTAGTGGTAGGAAATGAGGATCACGTAACTCCTGCAGCCCGAGTTATTGAATTGAATACCATGTTATCGCATGTTTTCCAGCGCAAAGTCAGTACATATAAAGAGATTAAAAGTGCTGGCCATGGTCTTCTCCTTTCGAAACCTGAGTTTATCAGTGGTATCATCTTAGACCATATCGAGACCAAGTTCCCAGAGAGATTACATCTTTCACCAGCGTGGGTTTTAAGAGTTAAAGCCGATATTAGTGGCGATAAATGGGGCTTAAAGAATGAGCTTAAGTGGCTGAAACTCGACCCAATTTCGCTGAACATCACCAGAAAAAATGGCACTGAAATCTCTCCATTACTTGGAATGAAAACCCTTCGTGAAGGCGATGTTAACCACTCGCCAGTAATTCTAGAAAACGCCTTTTATGGCGATAGATCGATGATTGCTCCAGACTTCCAGTTGCCTAAAGGGACCCTTGTGGCAGTAGTAGACATCTCTGCAGATATTCCACCATATAACCCCGAGACTTTCAAGTTCATCAAGTACTACAAGTGTGCTACGGTTTCGAAAGTAGTTCCTGATCCTGGATCTATCAGAAAGTTTGTCCAGTTAATCGATAAAATCCTCCAGGAGCTGGAAGTATCCCAGCCATTAATTGCAGTTCACTGTCACTATGGGTTTAATAGAACCGGTTTTTTGATCTGCTGTTACTTGATTAAGAGACTCGGCTGGTCCGTCCAAGAAGCTATCGATGGCTTCAGAGCAGCAAAAGTACCTGGAATCAAGCATCGTCACTTCATCGACGCCCTCTACGTACGGTACGAATCAGAACAGTAGTATTTATATAATATAAACTTTTTTCAGCCGTTTACTTGTGCGACTTTTGAGCCCACGTTATTTATTGCTAGAATGAAATTTACCGAGTCCTTGAGTAACGGCGTGGTTCCCGAGTGGAGGTTCCAGTATGTAGAGTATAAGCGAGGTAAGAAGCTTATCAAAAGTGTCAAAAACGCAAAAGACGGTATCGCTACTTTTAATGAAGGAACGCCTCTTCTTCAACCACAGAAACCGAATTCTCAAAACTACCAAGCCCCTTCTACACTGCCTAATGATGACCACGAGTCTGTTAAAAAGGGTGCTCGTTCGTTCAAGTCATCTCTTTTCAAATCCTCCTATAATCAGCAAGCTCATCTCGAAGACGAGCAACGAGAATTCAACCAATGGTTAGACCTGGAACACAATAAAGTTGAAGGGTTTTTTAAAGAAAAAGAACAGGAAGTCTACGAAAGATTCTTGATCCTAGAAGATCAGTTATACCAATTGAAAGAGCACAAAGTCTTCATGACAAGGCGACAGAGGAATTATTTAAAATCAATTCAATCTGATCAAACTCGAGATGTAGCTGTCTACAAACGAGTAAATGAGTTGGCATTCCACACCAAAAGTGCCCTTTTCTCCCTCAATCGTTTTGATCTTCCCTCTTTACCTTCGACATCTTTCATGCTGAAGTTTAGAAAGTCTCGTAGAGAAACTGACATTTCTCTCACAGATCCTGCTCCAGATGAGTTTGATGTTAACTATTTTGAAAATAGAATACGAAATGGAATGGCCGGCGAACGCCAGGGTTCTTCCACTTCAATAGATACTGATAGCAGTATTTCGTCGATGAACGAGAGTACGAGTGCACCAATTACCCAGTCTCAGCAGTCTGAGGAAATGATCAGAAAAAGACGTAAAAGAGACTACGAATCCAAAAAAAGACAATTTGGAGTGCCTTTTCCTCTTGCGAAGAAACAGTTGAAAGAAGCCATACTTGAACATTATAGATCATTAGTGTTGTTAAAATCATACAAAGAGTTGAACAGAACTGCTTTCAGAAAAATCACTAAAAAATATGATAAACTCACGAATTCTTCTATTTCCACCGATTTCATGAAGAAAATCGATCAGGAGTCTTACTTTCTCACCAGTGATATATTGGACAAATTGGTATTTCAGGTGGAAGAACTTTACATAAACTTCTTTGATCCTGAATCTACAGATAGAAAACAATCATTAGAAAAGCTTAGAAATATAGCCTATGCGTTGAACTCAAAAGAGCTTAGAATGAGCTCTTATTACCTAGAATTCTTTACATCAGGATTCTTTCTTGGACTTGCCATCCCATTGTTTATCCTTGCAGTTTACACAGGAGTAAAAAGAATATTGGACGGAGAATTCCCTGAAGGAACTTATCTTCTTCAGATTTATGCTGGATTCTTTTTACTCAACATGATGTTTATTCTCTTTGGGCTCAACATGCTTATTTTTGACAAGTTCAAAATCAATTACAAATTCATTTTTGAGTTTAATATCACTACAGCTTTAGACTATAAACAGTTTTTGGTACTCCCCACCATCATGTTTGGAATCCTAGCATTGCTTATGTGGTTCAGTTTAAATGATTTTTATGCATCCTTCCCAGGAAGAGACTGGCCTTGGATATTCTTTGGGCTCTCGTTGGCCCTTTTTCTCTGGCCCTTCGATCAATTTTATCTTTCTGCAAGAAGATGGCTTCAGGTGGCATTATTCAGAATCGTACTTTCTGGATTCTATCCTGTTGAATTCAGAGATTTCTTCTTGGGAGATCTTCTATGCTCTTTGACTTATACCATGGGAAACATCTCGTTTTTCTTCTGTCTTTATGCCAATCACTGGAACGGTCTTTTTGGAGGTTCTGCATCTAACAATGTTTGTGGTTCAGCCAAGTCTAGACTGATGGGTTTTTTTGCAGCTCTTCCAAGTATATGGAGATTTTTGCAATGTGTAAGACGTTATGCGGATAGTGGAGACTGGTTCCCCCACTTGGCTAATATGGTAAAGTACGGAATCGGGGCTACTTATTACTGTTTGTTGAGTGTATATAGGATCAGCAAAACCTCAGAGCACAGAATTGCATTTATTGTGATGGCCTGTATCAATTCGATTTACACTGCTGCGTGGGATATAGTTATGGATTGGTCGCTTCTTCAATTTGGGTCCAAAAATTGGCTCTTGAGAGATAACCTTTTCTACAAGAAACCGATTTATTACTATCTCGCAATGGTATTCGATGTGATCTTGAGATTTCAGTGGATTTTCTATGCATTTTTCAGCTCTCAGATCCAACAACTGGCGGCCACAAGTTTCCTTATTGCTGTAGCCGAATTGATTAGAAGGATCGTCTGGGTGCTTTTCAGAATGGAGAATGAGCATGTGACAAATGTGATCCTTTTTAGAGCTTCAAGAGATTCACCTTTGCCGTATGCAATCTCCACAAAAGTGGAGAGAGCTATAAAGAAATTAGTATCGTTAAGATACTCCGACAGAGATTCGTACATATCATCGCAAACTGACGTTTCGAGTAGTATTTCTAGTGCTATAAGACCTGGACATGCCTCGATCGACTCGGAAGAAAATATCGATACTTCAGATCACGAAAATATGCCATATCTCACTCGTCGTAAGTCTACATTGGCAAATTTCAGTGACGCATTGAACAAAGCCCACATCAAAGACTTTCAGAGACGGAAAAAACCAGCTATTGAAGAGGATTCCGAAGATGATGAGGACGATGACGTCAAGAGTGTATCCAGTAGGGATCACCAGTCAAGACACTAAAATTGAGCTACATAATTATTTATTCTATAGACTATTTATTAATTCATTTCATGTGTGATTGCGCGGGGCTCATAATAAAGGGGTACCAAGAATTGATACAAATCCGAAATAAATGTCAACAATCCCGATGGTCTGGGGGGAATTTGTAGCGTTTGATTCGTCTAAGTTTAATTTAATCTATTTAAGTTTGTTTAAACTAAATCTCGTCAAGCTCGTTTCCAGTATCCAAATATTGAACAAGTTAAGTCCGTTCAAACAGCTTCGGAATCCCATGAATAAATCCGTCCCCCTGTGATTTGAACGATGCCCCTGTGATGGATATTAAACCTAATGATCGGACCCGCAAATCTTGGTTCTAAGCCGAAACGAAAAAGAAAATGGCAATCTAAGCTTCTCACGTGAGATACTTGAAATTCATCTGTGAAATTTAATTGAAATTTGCAGCATTTGAGGGAGACTTCGTGCATAACGTGCAACCATCATCGGAGATAGCAGGACATCGAGATGAAACAATAATAAACATTAACAGATTCAACAACTTATGATCGGGTAAATCGGCTGAGCATAGATCTTGGCCGAAGGCCCCTCACAATCATCGCTCTTGCTTCTATGAACCCTATTGTTCTGCAAAGAAGAGCAAAAATTGCGAAACTCAATTGCTCGGAACCTTAACCAGCCATTTCATATAGGAAAATCATTGTTGAAAACAATAGCAGCAGTGCATTAAATGTCTTAGTATTAGCAATATAAAGACTCTAAAAAATCCTCTATCTCTCTATTAAATAATGTTTTTATTTACCTTATCATTTTTAATACTCCTGGTACAGGCACTCGTGATTCCTGGCCTTGACTTAAAACAATTGGGAGTTGTAAACTTACCTTTTAAGGTTGATTTATCTAAGCCTCCAATTGATGTTACTGGTTTACTTTCTAGACTTGGTAAACTTAGTAGTGATAGTTCCAAGTTTATCTCTAAACTTGGAAGCAGTAAAGAAGACGAATATTTCACTGATGACTTGGACTGGGTAGATGGTCTTTATTATTATACTGATCTTTATTTTGGATCTGATGAGCAAAAAATTACGGTTTGGTTTGATACTGGATCTTCACTCTTGTGGGTTTATAACCACAATGTTTCTGACTCCAAGCGTGGAACTTACAACCCAGATCTGTCTAAAACATCTAAAGCTACGGGTGATACATGGAAGATCACTTATGGATTTGATGGAAACTTTGTTGATTTCGGAGGTGATCTCTATACTGATGATATTGAAGTGGGTGAGGAAGTTACTGTAAACCACAAATTCGGTGTTGCTTACGAAATGGGTACTTTTGGTGTAGGAATCTTTGGTATGTCATTTGATTCTACCAAGCGTTCTTTAGTATACTCTTTGAAAGAAGAAGGTATCATTAAGAAAGCTGCCTACTCTCTTTTCTTAGATTCAGACCAAGCAGACCTGGGATCAGTCTTATTTGGTGGTATTGACCACTCCAAGTATTCTGGTGATTTAGCTACATGGGATGTTGATGGTCAAATTTATGCCAACTTAAAGAAGGTCGAATTTAATGGAGAAACGTATGATGCTGAAGCTAGATTAATTTTGGATACAGGAAACTACAATAACTGGATTTTCCCAAGGAAGGTGGCTGATTCTATTGGAAGTAGTGTTGATGGGAAATACGATAGTGGTAAGGCTGGTTATGTATTTGACTTGGACAAATACCCTATTGACAAAATGACCGATCTCACCTTCCGATTTGACAAGATTGACATTAAAGTCCCATTATCCACTCTTGTAAAAGAAAAGAATGGTGAAGGTATTCTTGGAGTTTCTCCATCTGATACCGATGCCGGGTTAATTGGAGGTGGATTTATGAGATTAATCTACTTGGTGGTCAACTTAGAAGACTCTACAGTGTCTATGGCCCAAGCTAAGTATGATGGACTCATATCCGATATTGATACCATTGAATAGGTATATAAAAGTAATGAATGTGATTGAATGATTTTTGAAAATTTCTCTACAACAGATTAAAATTCCGTATAATACATAACTATTCAAGTCTTGGCTTTTTAAACACCAAGTCGTCGACTTCAGATCCCAAGCTTGGCTTCAAAGCTGGTGTGGAAATATCCGCATGGAAGTCCTTGATAATCGAGTCTACATCATCAATATTCAACTGTCTGACGTCACCCAACTTCTTAATCTTATTTGTGACTTCCTTGCATTGTTCGTCACTTAATTGTAAATTTAACTGATCAACTCTGGATTTAATGGCATTCCATCCGGTTAATCTGTTAGCAAAATGGATATATCTAGTTAAACCGAAATCTGAAGGGTTTAAGATTTCGTATGTGGATGGGTTGGCTAAAATTGCTTTAGCATGAATACCAGCTTTATGGGTAAAAGCACAGAATCCAGTAATTGGATTGTTGAAAGGAATATTCACTTGAACAGCTTCAGCCACTAAATTCTCTAAATCTCTCAATTTGTGTAATTTATACTTGGACAAAACATAATCTCTGTCAGCTGCAATCATACGAGACATCAAGCCTCCCAATGGAGTGATTCCATTTCTTTCACCAATTCCTAACACAGAAACATCGATCAATTTGGCACCTCCTTCCAATGCAGTATAAGCGTTTGCAATTGCACAACCAGTATCATTGTGGAAATGACACTCGATATCACAGTTTACTACTGATTTCAAAGTTCTGACTAATTCGTAAACTTGTCTTGGATTAGCACCTCCAACGGTATCAGCAATACCAACTCTATTCACACCAATCTTGTCAACTGTTCTGTAGATATTCAATAAATCCACTAAGTCACTTCTAAAGGAATCTTCGGACGAAAATCTGATTTCAATACCTTTGGACTTGACAAACTCAATCACTTCAACAGCACTTTGAGCAATATAATTCATGTCTTTACCGTGAGAATATTGTCTTAAAAACTGCGATGTTCCAATCACAACATCTACCCCATCAACTCCTGTTTCTACTGCTACTTTGGCATCATCCATATGACATCTAATGTGAGTCAAGATCTTTGCTTTCAAGCCCAATTTACAAATGGCTTCACAGTCTTTTCTACTCTGCTCAGACGCCACCGGAGAAGTCAACTCTATGTAGTCGACCCCGAATTCATCCAAGGCTTTTGCAATTTCAATTTTAGTTTCAGTAGAGAAGAAAGCATTAGCAAACTGTTCACCTTCTCTTAAGGTTGATTCTATCAACTGAAACTCACTCACGTTGGATAAGAAATCAGATGGGTTGGGCCCATATGGATTGGGGGCCGAGTTACCACCGTTTTTATGTGTTTCTTCGTGAACTTTGGTGAACCCTTCTGGATCAGCCATCTCCCTTTTGTTTTATAGATAAGAAAATTTTTTAAAGGTGCGAAATGCAAGACAAGAAAGGGTCTGTAAATTTACTCATGGTTGCAAATGGTATATATATATTTCTAAAAAACTGTGTATATCTTAGTCATATTGTGTATTTGGGTGTCGGATTCTTGGAGAGTAAGACGGCGAATTTGAACTGGGTGACTGACTAATTGCTGTTTGTTCATTGGACAGTTCGTTATTACTTGAAGAACTATAGCTAGGTGCTAATTCTTCCTGCTCTTCGTTTCTTAATTCGTCAGGAATTTCCATGAGCGATAATTCGATTGCAAGCTGAATACTGTTGGTTTCAGACCCAGCATTGGTGGATTCTCCTATAAGTTCAGGGATTAAACTATCAAAATGGCGATCATCAACATAGGTGAGTTTGAATGGATTGATGGAGCTGGGGAAAACATTGAACTCTTTGAATTCTTTGATAAGATTGTGGAGCTGGCCTTCATCTTGGATCAAATTTCCATTGATACGAAGAACAGGTGAAAACCTAGAATCAAAGGAAAGGAGATCGAGATACTTGTGAAACTGTTCTCTGTAAGGAGGAACTTCCTCATATTCTCTGGAGATAATACTTGAAGAATCTATGATATCTCTTGATCTTCTTCCACTTCTTTCATTGTTCCGGTTTATTTCTTGTCTTCTCCTTTCCAGTCGTCTCTCGTGTCTTTCTGCTCTGTCTGGTCTTTCGACTCTTCTGTTTTCTCTGTTTCTTTCTCTGTTTCTTTCTCTATTTCTTTCCCTGTTTCTGTTCTCTATACTTCTGGTTTCTCTATTATTATTCTCTCTGCTCCTATTCTCTCTAGTTCTATTCTCTCTGTTCCTACTATCCCTACTAATATTCTCACTTCCAGGAACTTCAGCTCGGGCTTCATTCTCTCTTAGAGCTCTTCTCTGTCTGTTCCTCTGCCTTCTGGCTTCTCTTCTTTCCCTTTCAACATTCTCTGCTCTAAGTCTTTCCTCTGTTTCTCTTTGTTCTTGAATTTCTCTTTCCCTTCTTTCTGCTTCTTGTCGCTCTCTTTCCTGTCTTTCTCTTTCCTGTCTTTCTCTTTCCTGTCTTTCTCTTTCCTGTCTTTCTCTTTCCTGTCTTTCTCTTTCCTGTCTTTCTCTTTCCTGTCTTTCTCTTTCCTGTCTTTCTCTTTCCTGTCTTTCTCTTTCCTGTCTTTCTCTTTCCTGTCTTTCTCTCTCAGCTTGCTCTTTTTGAATCCTTTCTTCTTCTAGCCTTTTGGCTTCTGCTTCTGCTCTTATTCTCTCTTTCCTTCTCCTTTTAGCCTCCATTTTCCTAGCTTTCCGTATCCTCTCTTGTTTGATTCTTTCCTCTTCTATCCTTCTCTCTTCTATCCTTCTCTCTTGTATACGTCTTTCTTCGATTTTTCTCTCTTGTATACGTCTTTCTTCGATTTTTCCCTCTTGGATTTTTTTCTCTTCTATCTCCTGCTCTACAGCTCGAACTTGCTTCCACTCTGCTCTGATTCTTTGACGAGTTCTTCTCTCTTCCAATATTCTTTCTTGCATTTTCCTTTCCTCCTCAGCTTTGAGCTCTTCAATAATTCTTTGTTCGTTTCTCTCCTGTCTTTTCTGTCTCCGAATCCTATTTCTCTCCTGTAGAGCCGTTTCTTCCCTCTGAGCTTCAATTTCCATATATCTGTCCAGAGATTCAGACAAATATTCTGATGGATCTGTAGTTGATTTGTGGAAATCTACAGCATCTTCAAAACCTTCTTGATCCATTATTTTGAGTCTCCTTCTCTGTTCTAAGACATCTTCTCTGCGGCCCTTAACTCTTGAGTTAAGAACAACCAGATCACCAGAAAAGTCGGCTAGAAACTTATCGATTTCTGTGGGATCTTCAAAGCTGTGTATGGTGGGATTGGTTATGGTTGGAGTTACAAGGGAAACAAAGGCTGACTTTATCTTCATGTCTGCTAAAAATAATGCGATATGGAACTGAATAATTGAGAGATTTCCGGAAATGGTAAATTGCCCTCGGAAAATTTACTATATCTAAAAATTATCTACAACAAGCTTTTGCGCTCCACACAAATCTCAGTAAAAGTATTATAAAGCCACTTAACGTAGCAAAATCAAACGGGACAGAACATGGGGTATAATCAATGTTACCCACTTCATTTGTATATTAGATTACTCGAAAAGTCCTTTTTTCATTTGCAACTTTTGAACGACTAATGCTGCAAATTACCCAACCAAAGCAACTAAATTAATTTTTGCAAGCAAGTCAAACAATAGATTCAAATAACAGCAATTTATGCATGTTAAAAGATCTATACTTACGTAAAGTGGAGCAATCTTTGAAAAAGATTTTAGGTTATAGTGGACTAATGCTCTTTTCCGAGGGCTCTCTAACTAATTTCCGGTGATTTTTAACGTCTTGTTTCCGACTTAGGAAAACTAATGAAATTGCTGATTTTAAACAAAGCAATTGCGATAATCCCTAGTAAAAAAATCACAAAAAATCTGAAAATCCCCGGAATGATAGAGAAAGGTGTATTAAGTAGGATAAGTAAAGTAGAGATCATTTCAGTTTTATAAATTTGTTTTACTATATTAAAATAAGGCTTAGGACTTAATTTGAAATCAACTTGTCGCAGAATCTTAAATAAAAGCTATAAATGTGAATTTGACAACACATGATATAATTTTAAATCGGTTCAAAAAACAAGATTCATCAAAGGAATGAACAAAGCACCTTCAGAATACAAGCAACTACTTATATCCATATTCTAACACATGTACTAGGATAACAGTCCACTCTCATTTATTCTCCCAGATCATTCGCGAAATCTTTTCACCATGAGCACCAACGACAAGTCAAGCATCCTAAGGAAGTACAAGATAGTCTTCCTTGGAGATCAAGGTGTCGGTAAGACGTCGTTGATCACGCGGTTCATGTACGATACATTTGATGAACAATACGCAGCAACTATTGGCATTGACTTTCTCAGTAAAACAATGTACCTTGAAGATAACAAAACTATTCGATTGCAATTATGGGATACTGCTGGTCAAGAAAGATTCAGATCATTGATTCCATCATACATTCGAGACTCCAACGTTGCTATTATTTGTTACGATATCACCAATAAAAAGTCTTTTGAAAATCTTGACAAGTGGATCAGTGAGGTGAAATTAGAGAGAGGTGAAGATGTGATCATTGTTATTGTTGGGAACAAAAGTGACTTAAATAATAAGAGACAAGTGAGCTTGGAGGATTTGGAAAAATTGGCTAAGTCCGTCGATAATTGCAGCATATTCATGGAAACTTCGACGAAAGCAAACCACAATATTAAATTGTTATTCAAAAAGATAGCAAAGAGTTTACCTGAATTCAACCAAGAGGGAAAGAAGGACCCAGAAACCATCGACATTAGCATTAAGCCCAAGGAGGAAAACGCTTCTTCTTGTTGTTAGTAAGTAGTTAATCTACAATAATATGGAATTTGTAAAACGTTTTCAGAGGTTTAAGGTTAATTTTAGGTTAGTTTTAAAAAGTTGGAAAACATTGAAAAATAGTGAGTGGTTCGAAACTAATTCTTTTTCAAGTTAAGCTTTACGGATAATGTGGTTTTTTAGAAGATTTTTTCTTGATTGGGAATTGGCTATGCTTAAAACTACATCAGATAAGGTTGCCAGTCTGTAAATCAAAATTAACATTCTCATCGGTCTAAGCCCATTATATAATCTATTTTCACAACGGGATACAAACAAAAAATAAATGGGGAGCCAAAGACAGAACAGGAAATAATGATATACATATATATGAGTTAGTGTAAGTGCCGCGGTTGAAAACGGCTAAGCCAGTATACGAACTACAGCTGTAGAAGAAAGGCCACGGAGAAGCTATGGTAAGATCAGTGGCAAGTTATAGCGAATGCTTATGGCCCCTGGTTTAATCGCAAGCTCTTGCCTAAATCAATCCACATGTAAAAGGTCTAAAAGATAATTACAATCGAATATTACGTCACCCAACACATTCTCAAAGTCGCCTGAGAGCTAAAACCCGGACGTATAAGATAATAAATGTTGTACAGAGGTAAAGTGCCGATCCTTAAGTTTATGATAAGCTTTGGTATCCAACTAGGTAAACAGCCCCTCAACCGGATGTAAGTATTATTTGTGCCTGTTCGAATCGAATTAATAGTGAAGGGGGCGCTTAGGAGAAAAGGGGGTGATATAAAATAAGCTGTAAAACGCGGATCTGTGCCATATTAGAGTTCCGCCTCAGGGACGAAATTAAGCGCGTGCGATGTGAGACAGAGAATGATCAATAAGCAAGATAGGGGTTGCAATTGCAAAAACGTATGATAACAACTTTAAATAAATTTCACTTTTATTCTTGACTATATAATATTCGAGGACTTATGCTAGATATACGGGCTTCAAAGAGAATGAAACTTGGGCATGCATCATTCACCTGTGTAAAACCTATTTATGTAAACAAGGCTCATATCGCGTCGATTTTACGCAGTGCATGCAACCCAAGTCTTTGTGTTTTGGAATTTGTGCTTTGTTGGGGGCGATCTTAATGTTTAATACGGCGAGTTCGTTAGTTTAGTCTAAACTGGTACATACAAACCGGAACATTCAAATAAGCGTAAGAAGCATTTACCACCAACTACATAAGGATTATGCACAAACACGATTAATTAACATTATTCTTCAACCCTATTTCCAGGATATAGAGGCCCCCGCACAACTTAGTCGGTTATTCACCATTGGGGTTACTAGCCCAATAATAATGGCCACAATTGTTATTGGAATATACGAATTATTGGTAACTAGTTGTTAATAGAAAATAAATTCATCTTGATTAAATTCATTACGTGACTAAGTTTACTTAAGTATGATTTATCAACTGTGAACAGGTGGTTTCACATTTATTTTTTATCAAGACCCTCAAAACCAGGCGCTCTCAGTGTTACGTTAGTTTTTTTTTTCTTTTCGCACTCATTTTTATATATTCCAATGTGCACAAATTGTGAAAACTATCTCAATAATTTTTCAGGGGAAAATTTTTTCTAAAAGTAAAGATTAACAGGTTTTGCAAAGCGTTAAAATTCAATAAAATCCATTGTTTATTTAAGGGCCATCCAATATTTCAAACCCTTTCAGTTTCCTGAATCTTCTGACCCTAGCACGGCATTATAATAGTTTAGTCAACACGCCCAAATCCTTACTCGTTTTCCCGCACTCTTTACCGATAATCCATTTTCATTGCAACCCTGATATGCCCCATGTCTGTTGCTGAACCATACAAAGAGATGGCACCATTTAATGATAGTACGTCGATGTCAGGAAGTTCGACACAAACCCTGACTCAACTGACCTCGGCCACGGTAAAACCTCAATTAAAATCCGAGCAAAATGACACTCTGTTGGATGAACACCTGGCTGCTGAAACAAACAATAGCGATACAAATATCACCGATACAAATAGCATCGACAAGAACAATACAGATCTAAGCACTACCGACACTTCTGCTCCTCTAAAGGACCTGGACCAAGATTCCCAAGAAAATAAAGATACCCTTGAAAAGAAGAAAAGGTCAAGCAAAGGACGGGTTTTCCAATGCTCAGGATTCCCAGGCTGTAGCATGCTGTTCACAAGATCAGAACATCTTGCTCGTCATAAAAGAAAGCACACTGGAGAGCGTCCATTCACGTGTCCCTATTGCCTGAAGAATTTTTCCCGATTAGATAACCTTAGACAACACAAGCAAACTGTTCATGCCTACGAAAATTATTTGGCAGGCAAGAAAGACAAAGATGAAAAGGATGAAAGGGTTTATTATACTCCTGGAACACCGGGTCATGTCACCCAAGGTCACATGCCATTAGCATCACCTCCAAATAGTCATTCACCTCATCAAAACTATCCATATTTCCAGTATCAAAGACCTTATGGGTTTCCTGTTAACGGACCTGTAAACCCAGGACTTGCTCTTCCTGGAAATCCAAATATCCAGGGAAATCCAAATATGCAAGGAAATCCTAACATGCAAGGAAATCCTAATTTACAGGGTAACCCAAATTTACCGGGAAATATTCCTAACCACAACCATAATAGTAATACAGGCAGCAATGGAAGTAGTGGATCTGCAACTCCAAATGAATCTCTGCCGGGACTCAAATTACCTTCACACCAATTCAAACCAAAACGTCGACCAAGACCTCTTTCCCTTCAACATTCATTTGTTTTAAACTCAGATAAATTATCCCTGACGCTTTCACAATTCCCATCTTCAGGTTCGTCTCCTATTTATAACCCAGCACATTTTCTGCCTGATCAAGCTGGTCTTAAACTGGCTCCCCCAGTTCCTTTAGGACATCATAAACACCTTGCACGTCCTTATTCAAGTCTGTTGGTTTATGGAGGCCCTAAATCAGCCCTGATTACTCCTAATATGGTTCTGCCACTTCTGCCTTTATTTCATCAGCATAGAGTCGACCCACTTCGTAATCCTCAGTATTCTCAAACCTACCAATTCCCAGGTAGTTCTTTAGTACTTCCACCAGTTAATTCACATCGTCATACGCATAGCGTGGATGTACACACGGCAACAGATCTGTCTAAAGAGAAACAGCATCATACCCAAATTTTACAGCAAAGTTTACCCAACCCAGCCAATTTTACTCCTGCAAAAGCACCAACTACTACAAAAGAATCGACTAAAAATTGGCTAAAAGGGGTGTTGAATGATGACTCAGGAGCCCCTAAGTCAGATCAACACAGCAAGCAACCCACCATCCATAATTTGGTTTCGCCTCATGATGATCAATTTAATAACGCCAAATAATATGTACATTAGTTCTATCTAATTAAATTTACCCTTAGATTTATTAATCATTTCCCGTCCTTTTTCAATCAATTTTGCTAGAATTTCAAGCCTGGCTTCGATCCCTGACCCTTGGTCTTGTTCCTGTAGAAGACTATTTAGTTTATCAGCAACACAAATTAGTTTTTGCAAATACTCTAAGTACCTAGTGTATTCTTCCCAGACTTTCTTATCAGCAAGTAACTTTTCATCACTTATTCGTATTCTTGTTTCACTGCTAGATTTGAGATATTTACTGAAATCCTTACGGAGTTCGGGGACTAATTCAAATGTTATAAATTGCTGGTATTCTTGGAGAGTCGTAAAAAGATGCTTGTTAAGTAATTGTTTTTGTTGCTTAAGCTTTAGAAGCCTATAGTTATCCTGAAGCAATTCTCGTAGATGGTCATTGACTCCTTCGAATTCAGGAGCTTCTATCTCACTTAAGTTGTATTTATTATTTATGTGGTAATGTAAACCATCTTGCTCGGTCTGGTTGGAAATAGCACCCTGATGGGCACTCAAAGACTCAGGATATTTGAGACTGTCTGCTACTTTCAGAAGACGAGTTATAGTTGCATCAGCCTCTTCGATCTGCTGGCTAAGCTGGTTTACAAGCAGTATCAATGGATCGTAACTCTCTGTTTGAAGTAAAAAGTATTGAGACATGTTGAATTGAATTCGCGTTATCAAATTTGTATTGAGTATTTAGATATCGTTAACGTAATTGCTAAACCCATAAAATACTGTTGAACAGAGACTGTCCAATCATATCGTAGTGAGTTGTCAATGATTTCATTTGTTAATAAACAATGACGCGATCTGGCTAGTTAATTTGTAGCTATTATGCTTTCGTAGCCTGTATGATTTTGCAGCTCATAGATGCAATTTCCTTGGCTACATTCGTATGTTCTAGTAAAGCAGATCGCTCATTAATTTATTACTGTACATGCAAATTAGTATGGTTTATACTTCCAAAACCTGGAAGCAATAAACTTGTTTCACAAGCATTTGATTGTGATTTGACCCAACCAGCTGAAAAAATTCTGTCCAAATTCATGAAATCACTGTACAAAAGCAGCTTTTCGTTCTTGTCGACCACGTTTCATTACCTGTTTAAGTGCCACGCTATCTAGCGGATCAAGAAGCTCAAACAGACAAAGCAACTCATCACTAACACTCATCACTGCACCCCAATTATCGAATTCTCCACAATAATTAGGAGCCAGGAAAACCGTCACAAGCGTTTGATCATTAAAAAATTCGTAGCCATCTTCTACCACCATATGAGCTCGACATACTAAATCGAACCCGAATTTTTGTAGAAACTTATTTATGGCAACTTTCAGGAATACATACAGCACTCCTCTTTCATTATCTTCCCATTCATTTAAAGTGTCTGCCGGATCAGACCAAAGTAAATCATTAAGTAAACCAAAATCAGGTACATCTGTTGGTCTTGCTATATTTCGAATTTCATCCAACAGGGTTAAAACCGGCAGGAGGCCCCCATGAACACAAAAAATCTTACCTGCTACAATAGCAGCAATTGGTAAAGTATTAAAAGTATCTATGAATAATTTCCATGTCTTGATATTACATCTTCTCTTACATTCATCATAAAATCCATAAACCCTAGTAACATTTGCACATTCATGGTTGCCTCTCAATAGAAAAAAATTCTCTGGATACTTTATTTTGTAACATAATAGTAAAAGAATAGTTTCTAAACTTTGTTTACCTCTATCAACATAATCACCAAGAAACAAATAATTGGTTTGTGGAGGGAATCCACATTTGGTAAAGATTCTTATCAAGTCGCCAAATTGACCGTGAACATCTCCTACCACTTTTACAGGAGGATTAAGTTCGAGTAAAGAAGGTTGAGAAAGGAATATCTCTCTTGCTTTTGTACATATAGTTTGTATTTCGTGAGTTTTCAAACACACATTTTTCTGACGTTTCCCACTATAACCCAGATCTAAAAGTCTTTGTATTAAGTTTTCAATATCAATTGTACCAGCTTGTGACAGACTGCTACTAGCATGTTTAGAAAGTACATTGCTATTAGTTTTACTGAGAAGTCTCAGGGATGAAAAGGAGGAATTTGACCTACTTTTTGACAACGGGCGAGTATCATCATCTCCCGAAGCGATTGATGTGGCCACTGAATGATTAGTTGAAGTTCTACTAAGGGATGAACCTATACCACCATTGCTATTATTGCCGCCATTAACACTTGTCAGAAAATAACCCTGACCAGGAGCTTCCACGTTCGAAGGGGTTACCACGTCCTGGTCATCGACCAACGACAGACCTGTACTACGACGAACCAATATTGGTTCTTTGGGTTCAACTTGTGCCATAGAAGGAGGTAACAGACCATTATTAATATTCAATGAAGAAAATTGGCCCGGTAGCTCAAGGTCAGGTTTTGAGCTGGATAACGCATTATCACTCCCACGACGCAGAGGGCCTTTACTTCCAGCAGATAAATGACCATTTGAGTTTTGAGTTGGGGGACTTAAATTACTGGAGCTAGCCATTTTGGTGAGGCTTGAAGAAGAATCATTTTTTCTACTCCTTAACAGTCTTGCCAGGCGGGAGGACTTGTTTGACTTCATCAGCGCCTGAGACGCTGTTCTAGATAAAGGGGCACCATCTTTTGAGGGAGAGTTACCCATGATTTATAAAGATTGGCTGGTTGTTGAAATGGAGAAGAGACTTTTTCGCGAATTCATAGATTAGTTGATAGTGCGCGGTAGGGCGGGATGGGAAGGAGAGGCAGTGGGAGAAGGAAAAGGCGAGTTATATTGTAGGTTAAAGCGAGCTAATAAGTATGTTTGTAAAAAAACTTTTAAATGAATTAATTAAATTTTCAATTAATTATAAACCGTTTTCCTGCACCACTACTATACTCTTTCAAGTTTCTAGAACTAGGCCCTGCATCGCGATGCGGTCATGTGGGCTAGGCACCCACGCCTATCTCCGCACTGGTTGGCCGCGGCCTCCGAAATTCTACTGTGAGTCGTGTTAAAATCTTTATCTACTTATCTATCACTCCGCGAAGGGTTACCGATTTGGGACAGGCTTTGTATCAGTAGTGAAGTATAAATACCTCAGGTTTTCTCTGTCACTTTATATTTAAATTTAAACTTATAAATATTTTAATTAATGGAAAATGTCATTCTCAGAAGATTTTGATTCCCTGTCACTGAAAGAACCCCGACGGTCAATGTCTCAGTTAAAGCCTCTGAGACATACGTTAGGTAATCTTGAAATCAGTATTGAGCGAGTTGGTAAAAGGGACTATAAAAGAGTCGCTAAAACTTTGCAAATTGCATTTAATAAAGATCCATTTGTTAACTTTATTCTCAATACTAAAATCACTTACAATGAAGAAACTGAAAAGAAATTGATCCGCCAAAAGAATGATTTGTTCCAAGCATTCTTTGAGTATTCGGTATTAGAATACTTCTCTTTTGGTGGTGTGATTGTAGTTGTTAAAGATATACAATTAGAATTAGCTTCTCCAAAAAACAGCTACCCATTTTTGGCAGCAGCTTGCTGGAATAATTTGAGATTTGATAATAGTCTAGCTCTCAATTATTATAACTTGGATTCAGTTTCAAATCCATCGGGATCCGATAATAAATTGTCGTTATACCACGCCTTTGTCAAGTTCAGTTGGTTGGCCTATTCAAATGGATGCCGTCAGAGACTGTTGAAGGAAAAACTTCCTTTCTTAAATAATATTAGAGACTCTGTTTTGATTAATCTCAACTTGAATTTGAATTATAAAAACACTTTCAATTCAGTCTGGTATTTAAGTGATGTAGGTGTTTTACCTTCAATGACTGGAAAGTCTCTTGGTAAACTCTTGATCAATTACTGTTTCGACGAATTTGTCAATGACTCTTGGAGTTACTTGGAAAGTTCAAACATCATCAATAGAAGATTTTATGATAAGTTAGGATTTAAAATTGCAAATACTTTCGCAGTAAATCAAGATGAAGTCTTCAACAATATTGATATCTATAGAAAAGACGATTTGGACATGTTGAATGAATTGAATGAGTTTATTCTTATGGACGCAATGTTCAGACCTCCGAAGAACATCAATGTTCAAAAAACCGATTGGAAAATTTCAAGTATTGAAATCGGTGATACTATCACTCCTTCTGTTAGTATGATTAAACCTAATATTTCTTCTCCAATGGTTACCTCTACTATTGATGGGGCCACTACGCATTTGGTGGCCCAGGGAGCGTAGCATCGTACCCAAGTCGTGATTTTTATCCACCTATATAATCTGTTACTGATATTATTCTGATCTTTCGGTTGAATTTTTAGGCATTTGGCATAATATGAAGTTTTCCTATCATGTCAGTTACACGGGGGTTCAACCGAAAGATCTTTGTAATGCAAATAATTGTTTCTCTATTTCAATATACATTTAACGATTTAAATAACTACTAATTTCCAAAGGTATGGATAATGATATGGAAACCACTGTTAATTTGAAGCTAATTCTTTTTCGCAGCAGCTTCGCGATGATTAAATCAAATAGATATAACTACAACGCCATGCTCCGATTATCCAGATCATTTTCCACGGCTCTAAGGCGACTCAATAAGAATCCCAAAGATACTGGGAGTGTACATGAAAAATTCACCCCAGAAGAATACGAGAAAGCATCCAAATATATCAAAGAACAAATCGGTAGGTTGGAGTCTTCAATAAAGGGAGATACCAATGTCAGAGAGAATTTAGCAAAAATGCCCAGTTTTCCAATGGCCACAAAGTCAAAGCCAAGAGTAGACAGTTTACCTACTTTGTTAGAAGAAACAATTAAAACTACTGGACCTTTAACCCTTTCTGCCTATATGAGACAATGTTTAACCCATCCCCAATTCGGATATTATACAACTAGAAATCCACTTGATTCAAATACAGGTGATTTTATCACATCTCCCGAAATATCCTCTGTGTTTGGAGAAATGATAGGTCTTTATCTTTTTCAAATTTGGGCAACTCAGAACAGACCAAAAACTGTTCAACTCATAGAATTTGGTCCTGGGAAAGGTACATTGATGCACGATGTTTTAACAAGCTTTAACAAGTTGAACAAGTTCAAAATAGGTATAGATATTGTCATGATCGAGACCTCAAGAGTTTTGAGAAGAGAACAGCATAGAATCTTATGTGGTGATTCTCCATATGTAACTGGGGAAGACCATGATCACTCGACCACAATTTGGGGTAATAAAATCAAATGGGTAGAGAATGAAAATGGTGCTGATAGCAATCCTGATGTTCCTAACTATGTTATAGCCCATGAGTTTTTTGATGCTTTACCCATTAAATCTTTCCAAAAAACTGAAGAGGGATGGAGAGAATTACTCGTGGAACACACAGGAAGTGTAAATAATCACCAAATGGCTTTACCTGAAGATTCAACTGATTCATATAAAAAGATCGATACAGAAGGTTTAGAAACTGATTTCCATCTTACCCTTGCACCAAAAGAAACCCCCTCTTCTCAGATACCTACGCTTAACAAAAGGTTTAATGATCTACCAAACGGGACTCGAGTTGAAATCTGTCCAGATGCAGAATTTTTTGCCAGAAAAATGGCTAGCTTAATCAATAATGAAAAGAAATCGGGAACAGTATTGATCATTGACTATGGTGTAGTCGATAAAGTACCAGATAATACTTTAAGAGGAATCTACAAGCATAAATTCGTGTCTCCTTTTTTCAAGCCTGGTGAAGTTGACTTATCCATCGATGTAGACTTTGAAAACTTGAAAATACTTACACAAGACTTGGCTATGCCTCTTGATCCTGTTGATCAAGGGGATTTCTTGCATGAATTGGGCATAGGGCACAGAATCAATCAGTTATTGATGAAACATCAAGATGACCACGAACTCCAGGATAAAATTTATGCCTCTTACAAAAGATTAACAGATAAGGATGAGAAGTCCATGGGAAAAATTTATAAATTTTTTGGATTGTTGCCAAAAGGAAGTGAGGTTCCTCTAGGTTTCCAAAAACTTACCTAGATGTAAATAGTAATAGAAATCCAAGTAATAGAAATCCAAGTAATTTTCTAATAAAAAAAACTATAAATCTCTTATACATCAATGATGTTTGAGAGCCAAAAAGAAAATTCCGATACCGGGAGTCGAACCCGGGTCTAATGCGTGAAAGGCATTTGTGCTAGCCGTTACACCATATCGGATGTTATTGACTTTCGAAACTAGATTCTCCTCTAGTGTTACCATAATTTTGAAAAAAAGGTTGTATCGATAATTTTGTCACAACTTCCATACCAATATAATAGATTAAACCTATGTTTTTTTTTTTTCGGTTGGGGAAGCAATCAATCAATCTCATATCTTATGTCTTGATAAATCCAAATGTAAAAGAAACGAAGAATTCAATGAAAGTATAGTTACAAAAAAAATGCTAGATTAATAAATTAAATAATACTGCTAAATATTTTTGAGTTTCAATCCTAATTTGATTCTAACCAAGACCAATCATCAATATCTTGAAAAGTTTGGCTGTTTTGATTTTCTCCGTAAAGCAAACAGTAATGCAGCAACAAAAGTTTGATTTCCTCAATTTCATCAATTAGCTCTAATGTATTTATTCTTTTGAGTTCGTCATTACTGAACCAAGATTCCTTGGAGCCATAACCTCCCAACTCATTTATGTCTGTGATACGGACATTCTTCAAGCTAAGCTTGTTGAAAAAATCAACTTTAGATTTCAAAGTCGGGAAGTCGTGGAAAGTCATTAAATTAATACCTCTCTTTTGTAAATTCTCTGACATTTGTTTACCAAATGTATCATTCAAAGATATAGGCTCATAAACTATTATTGACATCAATGTGCCCGCAAAAAAATTGGACCAAAACTTGATAATCTCTTCATTTTCAGTGGGATTAGAATAGCATAAAACACATTCACTAAGTATTAACGTAGGTAAAGACTTATCTACATGTTGAAGCCATTCACAGTCTTCATTGAGTTTCCTAAGATCAAATCCTATTAAGTGATAATTATCAGTGTGGAGCTCGGGGTCATAAGAATCAAACTGATCTTTTGTTTCTATTTCCAAATCACTCACAGCTGGAACATGTAAAATTTTCAGTAATTCTGTATTTTGAAGAATTGTCAATTTCTTTATCCTAACTGTCTCTGGAAAATCGATTTCAACATATTTCACGTTTTTATTCTCCAAATATCTGAAACATCTTGTATCACTCCCACCACCTAATGATAAAATTTGGCACTTGTCAAATTTTTCAATAAATTTATTTATGATATACGTTATCAGCTGTGTTCTGAAATATGTCCCTCTGTTGATGATTGGAAGTTTGCGATCATTGAAAGCTTGTCTAAAGGTTCTAGCAGCTGAAAGATTTGTGTACCCGTCACAGAATTGTAGATACTTTGAGTAAGATGTGATAAGTTTTGTGATAGCTTTATCCGGTGGCGAAAAGTAACCTCTCTCATTACAATTGAGCCTACAACTTAACGCATCGAGATCAGTTGCCCGAATTATCTTATCTTTCTTTTCATTAGGCGATAGCATTAATTATTGATTTATAAATATTGCGAAAATTACCCAAACATTAAATTTATGTGCTATTACTATAAAGTCTATATTAAATCAGATAAAATCATGAGAGACAAAATTTTTAGTCAGTCTTCTTCAAAATCACCCACCAGTTATCCCTCTCGTAACCTTCTTCTACTAGATTGCATTTACCTGCTTTTTTAGCATTTTCAACTAGCTCACCTTTCTTGTACAAATGGTAGTATCTATATTTTGTGACAGGTTCAGGTTCAGGTTCAGGTTCAGGTTTTGGTTCGGGTTCTGGGGTTTCTTGTTCACTCTTTTGTCCTTGGGGTTCTTCAGTTATATTTGCATCTCTATTATCGACTGTTTCTGAATCCTTGTTCTTTCTAGACTTTCTAGGCTTCTTTTCCTTCTTTTCCTTCTTCTGGTTATTCTTTAAAACCCAGGGCACCAAGATGTCCTGATCATCACCTTCTTTATACCCCCTTCTGGAATTTTCTTGTTCCAAAGCCCAGCAATATATTAAAGCTTTACCACCTACTTTGAGCTTGGAGAGTATATGAGCAATAGCTTCAATTCTTCTTTCTTCGGTAGCGAAATGGTGAATAACTGCAATAGAAACAGCAAAATCAAACCTATTATTTTCATGGGGTAAGAATAAACCATCTGCAATTCCCAAGTTATAATTGGAAGAGATCCCTTGTGCACATTTGATTAAACCTTCAGATCTGTCTGTCCCCACAATAAACAATTTGTCGTTTACTCCCAAATATTTACCGTTTCCACAACCAACATCTATACCTACAGAATAGTCAGGTTGACTTTTGAGGAACTTCTCAACAATCGGCCATGGCTTGTACCGAGTTTGCGAGAAATGGGGTGCTATATCGTTATAAACATCATGTACCAAGCTTTGCTCTTGGTCTATGGGAGCGAGGTTTTCCGGTAGTTCAGGTACTTGGGCCATTATTTGCAATCTTGAAAATTTCAATGCGATGCGATTCAATTCAATTTGATTCACTGAGTTGGGAAGTTTGGTGATGAACTTAATTTTTTGGACCTTAGCTTTACTAGCTCCTTTCATCCATGTGATCTATCAGTATTTCACAGTGAATGAATCACAAAGTGTTCGTGCATCCCTCGATAATTTAAAGATCACTGTACCCATTTATTTAACCTTTGGTGATGCTGGATTTACGTTTCCTGATTTAATACAGGCTACACAATTACAATTGGACTCTGTGATACAGGATTCTAAATTTAAGTATAAGCTAGTTGACTGTCTTGAATCTTCGAGGAAAAGTCCAGAAGATCCAGAGTTGGAATTTCAAAATGACTTGAAAGTTAATTTATTCCTATCGGACACAGATTCAGCCGTCATACACGCAGAATATCCACACATTGCACTTTTATACCGACTTGAAACCATTCATGCAAATGACTTGCCATATTTCATTGTACAAACGATAGTGGATCATTTAATATACCCTGACTTACACACCTATGAATACGAAAATTTTGACACTGATATCCATTTTAGTATCAAGCAAGTTCAGGAGGGAATAGACGACTATTCTGGGGCAATATCTGATTTTTGCAAAGATCAATTTGAGAAGTATTCTTTCAACTTTTTGAATTTTACTGGAGAAGGGACAACTGTTCTGAGGAGCCAAGTAAAACCAGAACCTGATACGTTCTATTTCGAGATTATCAAATCACTGAATGCACAAACATTAGACAAATATGTTGAAGGATTACACGATTTGGTTGCAGAATTTCCTATTCCAGGAGACTTTTCGTTGGATAACGAGACAGTTTATGCATTTGAACCACTCTGCCATGATATATACAACAATATCACTGCAAAAATCCCAATGTCTCCTCACCCAGAAGGAAACCCAAATATCAGATTACTAGGACTTTTGAAGTTTGACTTTATAAAGAACCTTTACAAGATAGTAGACATGTTAGAATCACCCACGCTGAATGAAAAAGATCCAGAAAACAAAGCTCCAATTCAGAAAGAGGCAATTGAAAGACTCAAAAACTTAATCAAAGCGTCCCAGCAAAAAGATGCTGACTGGAAACATTTACGTCTACAAGTTAAAGAACTTTTGCAGCAGCTTTCTTGAAGTGCGAAAACGAAAAAACTCAACCGCATTTCAAAGGTTGATTATCATGCTGCCCAAAAGGAATTTAGAGGAGCCTACAAAAGAATTTGCAGAGGACAGTGACGTTAGTCTTGATGAAGAAGATGAAGAGCTTATAGGACGTGTTTTTTACAGCTCAATAGCACCAGTGCAGGATGATGGAGTATTGCATATATCTGATGACGATTTGGAAGATGATGAGATATCTGAACGTGACTTGGAAGAAATAGACGATCCTGAACTCGTTCAAAGATACAAAAGACTTAAAACCATGAAGGTGGATGAAACACTATCCGAAGAAGAGCGGAAAAGATTGATGATGTCCAGTTTTTCAGATGACCAAATGGACAGATTCGAAGTATACAGAAGAACCACAGTTAACAAACCAGGAGTCAAGAAAATATGTAATGGTGTTCTTGGACACCTGATTCCTCAGCACCTAGCAGTGATTTTGGCTGGTCTTTCAAAGCTGTATTTGTCTGAAATTATCACGAAAGCATTTGAAGTTCAAGAAAGAGAGAATAAAGCAAAGCTTATAGCAGATATTGACGCTAAAAAAAGTCATAAACGAGAAATTCTCCGAAGCATAGGAGAAGGCCAAGATATAGAAGTTAAAAACATCAAACTCATGTATGAAGGAGATGTTCAGACTCCTCTACGTCCTGAACATATACGAGAAGCGGTGCGATTGTGCCGCACTGAGAAAAGTAGTGGGTTTAATCCTCAATGGAGAAGTCAGGGAGAGTCTGATGGTAGGTTATTCAGGGGTTGAGTTAGCTTATGTATTATGAAGAAAATTAGATATACAAAATTTGGGAGCACCGTTTTTTCACTCAATGTGTCAAAATCCAAGCGCGATAAGTACTTTATGTAATACTACATTTTAATGGATACATGCCTATCAGTAAAAGAAATAGAATCACATTAGTATGTGACAATTGCCGAAAGAGAAAGATAAAGTGTGACAGACAACTGCCTTGTACCAGTTGCAAACAACGGGGGATATCTCCTTTATGTCGTTATACTGATTTAGAATTAGCTTTACAAAAGCAAGCAGGCCTGATAAAAGTATCTTCTGATTCCAAATCCAAACAACCAAACGACCCGATACATGAAAACGGATACTCAGCAATTATTCAATCTTCCTATCTGCCTTCTGATCACCCTACAGAATATACAAAGTCCGATGAAGGTACAACAGATCTATTTTCTAATATGCACAAGGAGGGAATTTGTATTAAACTTAGGGAAACTTTTGCTACTAGTTTTCCACTTTCATTCAGTTCTATATTGAAAATTGACTCAGCATATAAAGTATTCTGGTACTACAATAAAAGGGGAGACCTGCAGAGGTTTGCTAGAAGGCTTTTAGGAGGAGTGGGTTGGCTTATAGATGATGATCCCGAGAAAACAGAAAGAGTAAATCAGGAAGCAAAGGACTACTTTGGACCCCTTTATATTCCCGAACCAGAAGATAAAGCAAGTATAACGGACGATATGAAAAAGAATATCAACAAATATGTTAGTCAGTTTGGTCCTTTATTATACTATGAGGGATACCTACCTGCTAATTGCAATTTGCATACACGTCTTACGTATATTCTACCTCCTCGGCATATAATACTACAATATCTAGACGTATGGTTTGATAAAATTGATTCCTACTTTCCAGTACTTGATAAAGGTACTTTTGTAGAAGGCGTTTCAAAGTTGGTGCAGGTTAGATCTGAGGATAATCTGAGGGTAAGATTAAATATTGAACTGAAACTTGACCTTTCTACCATTGGATCTCTTGCTTTTGTCTTAAGAATGACTTATCTATACATTGTTAGAGCAAAAGCTTCCGGTACCATATATGGGAATCTTTTACAGCATCCAATCTATTTGGATATTGTATTTGTATCAAAGGAGTGCCTCAAGGAGTTCAACTTGTCTTTGAACCAACTGATAGAGGTACTTCAAATGTTTACCCTTGCTAAAGTTTACAAGAGTTACTCTCAGGATGAAGGGGATGGAGCTCGTGAAACTGACATGTATCTGAGTGCACTTCTTAATAATGCTACATTTTGTGGTTTAAACAGGGACCCAGATATTTTTGTTCATGATAAATTAAGTTGGTTAATTAAAAATCACCGGAGAAAATTATGGTTCTTCTTACTATTGATAGAATTTCACGAACTGTTGGTTTATGGAAGGAGACTTTACAATATCTCCTCATCAGATGTAAAACTTTCCGAAATAAATAATCTGAGTGATGACTATATTTACCACACTTTTTCAAGGATCTTACCAATTCGTCGTCTTATGCTGCAATTGATGGATATGTTAATGGATTTGAACCGTCCGACAGATTTGCAAGTACTCAAAAAAATATTAGCGGAATTCACTGAATATGTTGATGACACATTTGGCACCATTAATAATCTTATAAAGACCCAGTTACATACTACAAATAGCCCAAAAATGGTGTTTGATTCCTATAATTTATTGGCAGCTAAGCTTCTGATATTAAAATTGAACTATAGTCTATATCTTGCATATGAGTCTAAGGAATTATACGAAGAGCTGTTTAAGTATTACAAATGTCTGTGTGAAATTTTGTTTCGGGATATAACTCCATCGTTATCAACCATATTCGATAACGAAGGTGTAATTGATCCTATGTTCTTTTTAGTGACTGATACTTTGCTTGTTCGAATGACCTTCATATTCAATATTTTTTGTGGAACTTCCATTATCCACTTGAATCATTCTATCAGATACTATAATGATCCTGAAACCAAACCCCAACATTTGTTCGATTTAATCAAATATTACAATATTCTATGGCATCATTTTTCTAGATTTACGGGCTCTTTATCTAGAAGATTTTATATCGCTTGGAGGGCTTTGAAAATCCTGATATATGGAATGGTTGAGATACGGAGTTTCAAGACCTTTGATGATGGCTCTTATCATGCGAATGCAGACTGGAAGTTTTCTATAGAACAAATGCGTGATCTAAATAAATTGCTTCATGATGTTATTGATCAGTGTGAGTTAAAGTTTGTCCCTTTTAAGTCGGATGAGTTCTTCTGGTTAAATATTGTGCCTTATGATGGAAGTATTAGTCTCGAAAGAAACCTAGAAATTCAAAGGTTACATATTAGTCAAATGGATGCTGTTTGGATAAGTACAATGACTGCATTAAAAGAGACGGTTCCTAAGGCATTTCAAGATGAGGAAACATTAGTCAATCCACTGATACCTAATTTACTTCAACCCGATATGATGAACGCAAGCATGGATTTATCAGGTTTTGGTCATTTATATTCTTTTGAGGATTTCTTCTACAATGACGGCCACCTAATATCTTAAATCTATGAGCTAAATAATTTATTTAATAATATAAAGAAAAACATTTTACTGGAAATAGTCATCGTGAGCTAATTCCATTATATGGGGATTAGTCAACCCCAAATGCTTAGCATTTGCACTGAGATTGGCTGCCAGAACGTTGAAGCTATCATAGAATCTCGAGTACATATCTGACGTGAATTTCTCGTAATCAGACTCATCAAAACCTGTGGTATATTTTTTGTAAAGGTTCGAATCGGAAGTAGCAAGAACAGGGGTATTGTCGAAGTCCTCGTATTCTTGGGAAACATAACTTGACAAGTCAAAATGCTTTGTATAAAATTCTCTATCAGGTTCGCTAACGGTGGGTATACTCGAGTAAATAGTTGAACTGTCGTCATGACTTTCTATATTTCGGTTATTGGATGAGGTAGACGAAAACCTATAATTGGGTTTTTTATTTACAAGATTTCCCCTAGGGTAACCTAGTTTTTCCATCCCCGATGAAAGAATGCTTTTAATTTTCTTGGTGTTGGTTAAATTCAAATAATTATAACTTGTTTCAGAATCGATTTGCTGCCTTTGAGATCTTTTAGACTCCAGGTCAATTGAATCTTCTTTCAAAGCAGGCGCTGTTTCTTTATATGCTTTTGGTTTGGTGGGGTTTTGCAAATCAAAACCTACTTCATGGTCTCGTTTAATAATTTGCTTACGGGACTCAAAGGGAGAATAATCAAAGTTCTGGTTACTGGATACATTTGAAGGGAAGTATCTAGAATTGGAGTTCATGTTGAACATGAATAGATCCGTCAAACTTTGGAATTTCCTAGGCACATAGCACTCATTGAACCAATTATCATTAAACTCAGGGTATGGTCTTAGACTCTCGTGGATGAAAGGCATCAAATCCCTAGAAATTTGGGACTTGGGTACATATTTAACTAATTGATACCTTTCTGGGTTTAAGTAGTTTTCGTTGTACCAATGAGTGTAGCTTACCTTTTTCCTGATATCAGGATTTGACATGATGTTATGCAAATAAAAGTCATTCTGTAACTCCCATAATTTGGGTTTATTGGGATTATATTTATAGTTTCCCAAAAACAAGTTAATGGATTCTTGTCTTAACAGATCCATGAATGAGTTTGAGTATATTCTTTTGACACTATTCAACATGTCTCTCGTATGCGATGACCACTGGTTGATTCTTCTATAAGAATCCATGGTGTTAACCAAGTTTGATCCTCCGTATTGTATTGCAATAGTATCACCATGATCGTGAAATATTTCTGTAAGAATATTGATCAAATCTGAGTCATATGCTAAGGATGTGGGTTCTGGTATTAATCCAAGTGTTGCAAGCTGGTGGGACAAGGCCTCTTTACAGACAATAAACTGGGCAGCATTAGTCCTGTCTAAGCAGTCGATGCAATTAGTTCTAATGATACCATTTTGTAGTTTTGTACTATCCAAGTCAATTCCATTGTGAAAAAATCCAATTTGAAGTATCAGTTTTTCTGCCATATTTTGTAAGGGTCCAATAACATCGAGATTCTTTTTTGAATGCTTGGACATATCAAATGAATTGAATTGAAGCTTATGATTTTCAGGCAATGACTGATTTAAATAATTTACACAGTTCATAAAATGCTTATTCAATTTCAGCTCACGAGGCGTCTTTTCTTTAGTTTTGATCAAATTCAAGATGATTATGGGCAGCCCGTACCTATGGAATAAATCATTGAAATGAATAGCAGAACTCAGATAGAATGGGTCCGAGAGATTGATCTCAATTGGAGGTTTAGGGAGCCTATTTAAATCCTGAGTCCAGTAAAGGGGAATAGATCCTCTGTGTTGAACGAAACTTGTGAACCTGGGATTATTGTAAAATCCATATTTGGGATCATGAAATGAGGAAATTAACATATCTGTAACTATTTGTTCTGTTTCGATTTCATTAGCCACATTTCCCTCATAATTTACTCCTCTCTTCAAAAATCTTGCACCAGCAAAATGTCGAGATCTTCTAGCTATTATAGTAATATAGATTTTTTTACCGTAAATAGAGATATTGGCTTGGTCAATGAACCCATGAATTATAGGTTGAAACCACTCATATGTCGCCACATCTTCGTTCTCGAGAATAGGTGTCAACAAGAGTTTATTCCAAACAAATCTTTCATTTTTTTCAAAAGTATCGTAATCACGGGGCACTTTTGGGTGGGGGATTTCTCCGTTATTTCTCTGGTATAATGAGGCAAGCTTTTTGTTCCTGACAAAGTTTGTTTGCAATGTATTGGTAATATCGTAAGCGTAAGAAAAGTAAAAAGTTTTTTCAAGGTCAAGGTACTTGAATATGGAAAGTAGTTTCTCTTCGTCTGTGTACTTATTAGGTCTTTTATAGTTTATATCCAATGGAACAAGCTTAGTTTCATCAATATGATAAATATAATGTCCTCCAATGATTGCTACTTGACTGCATTTAGTGATAAGAGATAAGTAATAACCCTTAGTAAATTTGATGAGACCCAATAAACCATAGCCTTGAGCGATTTTCATAATTCCACCCTCAATTGACTCATTCAAACCATTGATAAGCTCCACCATATCTTTTCTTGTATAGAAATAGCTCTTATCTTCAATGATGGTCAAATTGGTTTCATCTTCAGGGTCTTTATTAATTTCAAGGATTCTGAATAAACTCTCTTTAGCATTGGATCCAACAATATACATTGTCGTCAATGAATTGTAGATAGTGAATCTCTGAAGAATGATACGTTTGTTATTGAAATCAGGAACTGATTCAGAATCACTGTCTTCATTATCATCTGTGAATCTGCTTTGCTCATCATCATCTTCACTTGAGGAATCTTCAGCAACTCGCTCATCATCACTGTTGTTCGTGAATGATAAATCATCATCATTTTTGTTCTTTGAACCTGTACGGGCACTGCTCAGTAATTCCTTACGGACTCCCGGTTGATTCATAGGCTGGGGTATTTACGTTTTATAAATCGCGATTTGATTCCTATTGATATATACAACTAATATTCGCTTAAAGTGGGCATTTTCCATTTCAAGCCATGCAAGTCATAAATGCACGCTCTATTCTCATCAGGTCCTATTAGGGAATTAATGAGATTAGAATTTGAATATGAATCAGATTCATTAGTAGAATTGAAATTCTCATTCTCTCCCTTTTTCCAGTCAAGCTCAAAATCACCATATCGATTCACAAATTGACGTTTTTGATAAATGGTATTGAACTTGAAATATCGCCGAATAAATACTCTATTGAAATAGAAATCTCCATATCTCATCAACTGTTTATCACTTATAGCTGAAGGATCTTTCATATCCTTAAGGGAATCATTACTACATCCAGCTTTATTGTGTAATGCATCAGTGATAAAACTATCATCATAATTCTCTAAAATTTCATAGGGATCACCAGTACCATAATCTTTCAAAGCCTTTTGATAACTTAAATCATCCAGATTCCCATTTTGAACGAAGTTCAATGCTTTGTAAAAATTCTTTAATGGGATATTGATGAAAAATCGATAATCAGTTTCCCTCACTGTGTAGTATAATAAATCAAAATCGTTAAATAAAACTGTTGGTTGTGCTATATCAATGAAAAATATTCTAAACCCTGATTTAAGATAAAGCCCAATTTCTTCCATGGTCATTTGCACTTTATAAAGTTTAGGATGATGCTCTTTATTTTTTAAGTCCCTTTTCATTCTGGGTCTCGGAATTGTAAAAGTTCCAAGTCTCAAGAGACAAAATTGCTTTTTAGGTAAAATATCATTAATATTCGTTGGTGGATAAAATGTTTCATAAACCATATCACCATTTGCATCTTCATATTTTATTTCAAACTTTGTAGTTCCTAATCCATTCCCATGCTTGACTACCAAACCAATATTAAGATTATACTCACCGGGAGATAACCACACACTCTTGGTATAAGACAATAAATAAGTTCTGTTGATCTCAACGAAATGATTATAGATGTAATTTGTTGGTTCATCTATCCGATAATCGGAATACTCTGCAAATAATCTCTTATTTTTCATCATAGAAAATACATATTTCCATGAATCTTTAACGTAAATCACATTGAGAGGATTCTCGAAATCCATTTGTTCCAGCAAATGAAGTCTTTTTGCAATAGCTTGCCGGGAATGAAGTCGAAATGCGTCAAGAGTACGTACATATGTACGTAACCAAGGAAGTACCTTAATAATAACTTGTACCACGTCGTCACCAAAGGTATTGATCAATTTCTCATAGAATAGGTCATTATAAAGCAAATAAAAATGTGAATTAACTAGTTTCAAGTTACTTGAGGGCTCAAGCTTTAACAACTGAACTTGTATTTCTACTGGTAACTTATTTAGCATGGAGAAGTACTAAAATGGGCTTTACCATCTATTTTGAGGAAACTGGGGTTTGATAGTGTGAGGTTTGATTTTCACTGATCGGTGCGAGTTATCGGGGTTATGACTTGGGGAAAAGGAAGTCGGAGATTTAAGGGACATAAACGCCAGATAATTGGTTCGAAATGGAGAGGTATATTTGTGGTTGTAATACTGAACAAGTGCTGAATTTCCGGGGTTTAATTCCTGTTTTTTTGGATGGGGAAATGAGATAGCAATGTTACAGAGTAGGCAATATCAAAAACAAAATTTTAGAAAAAAGCCTATATATGTATAGTGAATAAAAGAACAATTCTGGTTTATTGCATAAAAGATGAATTATAGAACTACTTTTATCTATATATATATATAAAATAAATCCGTATGTAGTTTGCAGCCAAATCAAGATTGCGAGACAGATATTTTTTTAACAGATGAAAAAAGGGACTAAGTTATAAAACACAACATTTAATCTGCTTAATACTATCGTTGAAGGTTATAGACACCTCCATTACCTTTTTAAGTCCATCACCATCAAAGTGAATATCGAAGGTTCTCGAACTCCATTGATGATGCTCATACTTTAAATTCGCGAACCGACGAATTAATTTTTTATTATTTCCTACTATGTCTGTAATTGCACCAAACGTAAAGTGGGCCCAAAGATCTAACAAAGATGATGCTGCTAAAAACATCATCTTTTTAACCATTGAAGTTGTTGATGTTAAAGATGTCAAAATTGACTTAACTTCTACTAAATTGGAATTCTCAGCTGCTTCGCAAGATGGCGACAAGAAATACGAATTCAATGTTGAATTTTTCGATGAAATTGATACAGAAAACCTGAAACAAAACTCTGATTCAGGAAACCACATATCCTTTTTATTAAGAAAGAAGAACAAACAAGAAGAATACTGGCCAAGATTGACCAAGGAAAAAGTTAAGTTAAGAAATATCAAGACTGACTTTGACAAATGGGTTGATGAGGACGAACAAGATGAAAAGGAAGAAGAAGAAGACTTTGGTGGAATGGGAGGTATGCCAGGTATGGGAGGAGCTGGTGGTATGCCAGGAATGCCAGGAATGGGCGGTATGCCAGGAATGGACGGTGCTGGAGGAATGCCAGACTTAGCTTCTATGATGCAAGGAATGGGTGGTGGAGCCGGTGGTGATTTCGATATCAGCAAATTGGCCAGTCAATTAGGTGGAGCCGGTGGTATGCCAGACTTAAGTGCCTTAAGTGGTGCAGCTGGTGAAGGTGAAGAAGAAGGTGAAGAAGGCAAAGAGGCAGCTGAAGAATCAAAATAAGAACTCTGAGTTTACATAGGTTTATCATCAATAAAAGATGTTTGCAAAGTTCATTATGTTATTTTTATATCATGAGTCGTATTATTAAGTAGGGTTAATGGTTACCCATTTTTCTATCATTAACCGTAGTGGAATCTCTTCTAGTGAATGTTCCATGTTTTGCATATTTCGTGTGAGAACTTGAGGGTCTCCCCATACTATACGAATTCCCTCTTCACTGAGTCTTTTCAAAAGGTAGAGGATCCAATTGACCTTCTTTGCGGTTACACAGATTTCTTCAAAAGAACCGTAAATTCCAATTATGCACAAATTTGTGCTCTCCATATATCGGGCTATTAAACTTTCCATATCACTTAAGTCTTCAACATGACTCACCTCTATACGTTGAATCAAGTTCATGAAATCAATGCTGAGCTGTTCGTCCAGAAGTGGTGTTTCAAAAACGTCTCTACTGAAGACTATTATTTCTCCATACTTTTCTAAGGTCAATTGCGATAGTGTAAGGTCTACAAAATCTTTGAACAGAACACTTTCATAGTAGAGCATTTGTCGCGATCAAAAAGATGATTTGGTTTTCCAGATTTAATGTTGCAAATACTTAAAAGAATGTATTTTTTGAATTTAAGTACGAATACGGATAGATTTGGTTAAAATATAAGAGAGGTATTGTTTAGTGCTTTATGTTATTAGATTAAATTTTTCAATATTATACTTTTTTGTATCCTTCAGGTACAAGAAAGAGCTGTAATAATATAGAAACAGCGAAAATACTCCAAAATCACATAGTATTGCAAATTCATCTCCAAACCTGATAACATACATATAAAATATCAATTTCTAAATTCTAATACCTATCTACAGTCGTGTGCAGTCAGATAAATATTCAATGCGAATTGAAAAATTCGAAGTGAAAAGTTTTAGGTGAGACGGCAGTTGTGAAGCATGTACAGAATAGTAAGAACTTCCACCAGAACCGTCGAAAAGACCGTGTTTCAACGTCTCTATAGCTCGTCTTCTGCTGAAGCCTCCAGCAACAGTGAAGCACAAGCCGAAGAACGTCAGTTGAACTCAAGAGAAAAAGCATTGGCTGAATCTCTAGCCAGAGAACAAGAAGCTCAAGAAAGGGCTAAACTTCTCGTAACATGGAAGCAAAACTCCATCGACTTGATAAGCCAGTTAAACAAAACGCCGAACACATTAATCCAAAAAAGATTAGAGAAGCTTGATGCTGATTTACAGAAAATTGACCAAGATAAAGTCAATAACTTAGAAAAAGAGTTAGAAGATTTTATGGTCAAAAACATGTCATTACCAGACTATGAGGTTGAAAATAGACCTTGGGCAGAAAAGTCTGAAAAGAAACAAGTATTTTCTACGGGAGATGATCCATTGAGTGGTGATTCAACTATTCAATCTACAGCTACTAATTCTGTATTACACGAGTACCCATACTTGAAACCAAGTGCTGAGCATCATAGCTATTCGACCCAAGAGTTATACTTGAGATATTTAAACCACACTAGACATTCAGGTAATTTAGGGTCTAAGTTGACTGATATTTACATTCCAAAGAATGAGATCAAGAAACCAAAATCTATTAATGATATCACCATTTCAAGTCTTTTGGCTGCTGGATGTCACTTAGGTCACGCAAAGGCATTATGGAGACCTTCTACTCAACCATTCATTTATGGTGAATACGATGGAATCCATTTAATCGATTTGAACGAAACCTTAGTGGCATTAAAGAGAGCCGTCAAGGTTATCAAAGGTGTTGCCAACAAAGGTGGGTTGATATTATATGTTGGAACTACCAAAAACTGGGAACAAGCCAGAGCTTTGGAAGAAGCTGCTAACAGAAGTAATGGTTACTATGTTTCAAATAAGTGGATTCCTGGTACCATCACCAATTTCACTCAAGTAACTCAACAACCTGGCGAATCCAGAATTGAAATCGACATGTCTGACAAGCCAACTAATAGAAATTTGCAAGACGTGGAATTAAGTAAATTAATCAAACCTGATTTGATTGTGATAATGAACCCAGTGGATAACAGAAACTGTATAAATGAATGTATCAAACTGAGAATCCCAACCATTGGGTTATGTGATACTGATATGGAGCCATCTTTATTAACATATCCAATTCCATCAAATGACGACTCAATGAGAGTTAGTTCTTTAATGTTGGGTATATTATCAAGAGCTGCTCATGACGGTATCCAAGAAAGAAGAAGTGTTATTCAAAAATATAACAAATCCAAGGACTAGTTTATTCATTGTATATAGTGGTCGAATAATAACAGTCGTAATGCATCAATGTAGAATTAATAATTGAGAGGTTTGGGTTTATTATCTAGTCCCTTTTCCCTGATTTCTTTTTGGAATCTTTTCTTGTGTTGTGCTTGTTGTTCCAAATATGACTTTGTGAGTTCATTTTCTTCAGGTTCCCATGTTTCCAAGGTTTCAACATCTAGGTCCAAGTCACCTAAATTGAGTTCTTTCTTATCGTCTAAAATATTTTCTATATGACTCTCATTGTCCAAAATATACCGTTTAATGTTCTCATAGCCTTCTTCAACATGGAAACTTGTCCTATGATATTCCAACAATTCTTGTGCTGTAATCTTAACCATTTGAACAATTAGTATATTAAAAATTAGCTATTAAATATTATGAAATTTAAAGAACGCGAATGCGTCTTGATCTACAGTGGGATGATTTATGGTTAATAAATTTATCCAATGACTTATTGATTCTTTTTCTCGTCTTCTTCTTCTTCTTCTTCACTATCATCATCACTTCTGACGTCTTTTCCAACTCCTGAAACAACATATCTGTATGCAATACGAAGAATACAGTAAAACCAGTATAAGTTGACAATTTGCAATGCTCCAATCAAGAAAAACACAATTGGTTGAGAAATATAACACTTGTATTGTTGAGTTTCCCAGTTTAATTCCCATTCACCAACAGTTTTGAAAGTGGTCAAAACGGACCATAAAACCTTCAAATTTACATAATGTCTCAAATAAGCCCAAACAAACACAAAGAATCCAAAAAAATAAGGAGTAAGAGATGAATCAAGGTAGTTCAAAGTTTTAGATAATCCCAAGAAGAAATCAGATACATCCATAGAAACGAAAATCAAAAGACCCATCCAAGTGAAGTGGAATCTATAAGAATTCCAGATTAAAGCAATGGTGATAATATGATGGAAAACCAATTCAAAGAAATCTTTTCTTGGTTTTTCAAAACCCAATACCATGATGACAGATTGTTGAAGCCAATATGAAGCTTGACCCAAATAGAAGATCTTGAACCAAAAGTCATGAGTTTTATGTGGGTAAGTTTCATACATTGGAGTTGTTTGAAATAACCATAAAGGCAATTTAGACATAATCCATAAACCAAAAGGACCAGAAATACCAAAATAAATGATGGCATAAGTTTGTTCCATGAAACGTTTCATTTTATTTTCTTTAGTAAGACCATAATGAAGAGCCAATGGTCTTAAAATGATACACATACAGAATTCTCTAAAGAATGCAAAAAACATGGCATAATACATGACGAATAAGAAATCGTTAGCACCTTTACCATATTGATCAGTACCTGGAATGGCATAAGAAGGAACAATACAACTTTCTAAGAACTGGTGAATTTGACCTTCAGGGTTTGAAATTAACCAAGCACCCAATGTTACCACTAAAAATATAAAAGGTTGAATCCAAGTGTGTCTGTAAGTTAATTCTCTATAAGCCACCAACATTTTTTTAAAGATCTGAGAATCGGTGGTTGAATCTTTTGATAATTCAGCTAATCTTTCACTGCTCTTTCTTCTTTGAGCTTTAGTAATATTCATGGTAGAAAGACTAGGAGATTGATCTCCAACATCGAATTTACCAACAGAGGATCCTCTACGACGGTGAACTTTAGGAGAAACAGGAACTGATAAATCGTTAGCAGTTGACATCCGCGAATAATTTAATGTTTTGAAAGATGGAGAAAATCTTCGAGTTTTATGCTGGCCCGATGTGGTGTTTGCACGTTTGTTTCCCCTATTTCGCGGTATCAACAAATGGCCGCGGTGCAGATAGAATTAGTGGCAGTGATGGGCCGAGGCCCGTACTGGAGGGAGTAGACATACATAAGAGATAAAATTACAAGAATAAAAGGGGAAGTTTACCAGAGAGAAGGATGGTGTATGGAGTGGAATTCCTCTATATTCGGAGTTTTAATTACCCCTATGTTTCTATGTTCAGATGATGTCATTTGAAAGTCAAGATCGGCTCGCCAAAACAATAAAACTTTATTGAATTTAAGCGCTTGGGTAAATTTTTAGCTATTTCGCGATTATGTAAGCAAACGTAACTTGTTTCGTAGATTTGTGCTGCAGAGAGGTGTTAGTTTGGGGATTTCCCTATGCCCAAAAGAATGGCTGCATTGAGGTAGCTATTCCTTCCTCAGAGGAGTTGTTCATGTTACGGCTTTGGGGGTTTGAAGCCGGTTTATCTGAGTTGCGAAAATTATTTTGCGGTTTATTTTGGAATTTAGCATTCTTTTGTTTCACTTTAAATACTTTCAAACAGAGCCGCTAAAATAACCGTGAATCGAAATAATTGAATATATTGAAAACTATTAAAATAAACATTTTTTTGGGTCTTCCATTGAAATTACTTGCTGATGTTCAGCCCTTACCACTGGGAAATCCCTTTCAAATGATACAAGTTACGACAATTGTCAGCCTTTTGAAATAAGGTTTTTCTGTAAAACAGTTGCACGAAATTTCAGGACCCGAAATGGAAGTTAGGAAATGTACATTTCATAAACCATAGATCCAAAAGAGAGGAACTAGTAGAATGTGAGCGTAATCGTGAATCTAGAGAGTTAGAATCATATCTAGTAATATTTACTCCACCGAGTATCTGTTATAAACTTTTGGGCGCAAAAAAAGACCTATTTCTCATAATCCGGTTTCGATGTTATTTATATAAAATTGAGCTTTAGCCTTCTATTAGAAGTTACCTTTCTATTGAAAATTTCAACTGTTTGCAAATTGTACTATTGTATAGTATGTGGTAACATTGTATTGAAATATAAGGGAGATTTGAAACCTTTTTAGCGCATTTCATTCAGAGTGGCAGCTCTTCTGCTGAAAGAAGTCTTCACTTGGAATTATTGCATGCAGTACATTTTTTAGCAACAAAAGAACGAGTAGTATAAGAAAAACGAACAATTGAATATTTCAGATAATTACTAAAAATTGAAGGTTTTTTCCTATCACTAGAAGCGAACTATATTACAAATGGGATTGGACCTTTAAAATAAGTACAGGAAAGTTGAAAAGTTTCATAGAATAATCAAAGCCAGGTCGCTACAAAGCAAATGCCCTTTTTAAGATTTTGCTTTCACTCAACATAAGCACAATATAGTCCAAAACAAAACAACACATCACTCTGACACCGCTATTAGAATAATTGGAAATAAAGCATGACCCAAGGTTTTGACAAGTAAGACCAGATCAATTCTTATCAAGCGCGCTTAATCATCAATTCTCACCATGTTCAGACAAGGAGGCAATTCAAGTGAGCTTCAAAAGCTTATCAATAAGGCAACAGATGCCACATTGACAAGTGATAACTGGCAATATATACTAGAAGTATGTGACAGTATATCCGGTAACCCTGAAGAGAATACGAAATCGGCTATCAAATACATAACCTTACGGTTGCACACTAAGGATGCAAATATCATCCTTCGTACTCTTGCATTAATTACAGCGGTAGCTGAGAACTGTGGGTCTCGAATGAAACAGGAAATAGCCACCCGTTCATTCCTTTATGATTCATTGATAAAAAAATTGAATGATCGTAAAATCCATAAAACCGTCAAGTATAAGATTACTGAAGTCATAGGCCAATTGCACCATTCTTTCAAGAATGATCCTCTGCTTAAGCCAATGGGAGATGCATATCAAACAGTTACCAGTGAATACTCGCAATATATTGACAAGAGTGGTGATTCAGGAAGTATTAATGCTCCTAGCAAGCCTGCTAAAAAGGAAATCAGTCAACAGGATAAAGCAAAAGAAGAGGAAGATCTTCAAAGGGTCTTGAAATTGTCTTTGCAAGAATATGAAAGAGAGCAAGCAGTTAAGAAAGCCTATCTTAATGATAAACCATTACCTGAAGCCCAGCAAGGAATTCAACCGAAACAAGAAACTCAACCGAAACAAGACACGAAGCTTCAGGGAGATAATGATAAGACTATTGCCACTGTTTCTAAGGTGAGAGCTCTTTACGATTTGATTTCTTATGAGCCCGATGAATTGTCTTTCAGAAAAGGTGATGTAATCACAGTAATTGAATCAGTTTATAGAGACTGGTGGAGAGGTTCGTTACCAAGTGGAAAAGTAGGGATTTTTCCTTTAAACTATGTGACACCTATTGTCAATAAATCATCTGAAGAATTACAGAAGGAGAATCAAGAAGAGCAATTCATTTTAACAGCTGGAATGGGTAAAGTTGATAGACTTCTTGGATTATTATCAGCCAACTCAAACAATTTGAATGAAGATGAAATCACTCAGTTATATAACGAGATTCTTCCAATGCGTCCTTCATTGGCAAAATCAATCGATAAGTATACTATGAGAAGAGAAGAATTAACTGCATTAAATGGGCAATTGAACGTACAAGTCAAATATTTCAATGACTTGGTGGATAAGCTGATGAATCTGAGAATAAACACTCAATTTTCAGCTCCAAATTCTACTGGGCCTGTACCATACCCTAACTTTGATAGATTTCAGCCTCCTAACGACTCCTCTTACTTAGCCATGCAACCAACTAGTAATGGGTTTGGTAATGCTAAAGATGAAGAACAGCCGTACCAGTCTACAGGCCCACAATACACTTCACAAGGACCACAATATGCTTCTCAAGGTGCACAATATACTGGGTCTCAGGGTCCTCACTATACTGGATCACAGCCTCCATTTAGTGGCCAACAAACTGGTGGACCTCAATATACTGGAGCTCAATATAACGGACCTCAGTACACAGGAACTCAATTTGAAGACCCTCAATTCACAGGGCGTCCTGCTAATACGCAATATACTGGTCCTGAATCACAACCTGAGTATCTGAATATCAATAGGTTTCCTTCAGTCAACAATTTGTAGGCTTTAAGTTTTTTATATATAGAGTACAATTCACGAGATCATTTTACGATTTTGTCACTATTAATCGAAAAATCGCGATCCTTTATCAACAATGTCTGACAACTTGTACTCCCATAGGGAGAACCAAAATAACGAAAGGTTTGATGAGCTTGCTCTGACATTAAGACAATTCAGAAACACAGTTGATGATATACACAGTAATGTGAACCAAGAAAACCTGTTGCTTGATCTGTTGAATGATAACTTTGGTGAATTGATGTTCAGAGTTAAGAGAACAAGTGGTGAATTAAGAACAGTAATGAACAGAAATGCAAGCTTGACGAAAACAGTGGGGATCATACTCCTTGGCTTTTTCGTGATCTGGATGCTTTATAAGTTGAGGTAATCATTTTCATGTGTGTATCATAGAATAAAGAGGTTAAAAAACCCACAGCATAATTTACATCTTTTATGTTTACACGAGTCGTTTGTAAACATTGAAAGGATGGTTTTAATATATTAATATTTTTGTACTTTCTCAGCTGTTCGAAAGTTCTGTTGAAATTGTAGATTTTCTTGATTCTATTTTGGTATTGAAAGTTTGCTACCTTGAACCTCTTTCTGATTACTAAAAGTGGGGGTTAGAACCTGTCACTTTGGACGTTCCTGTCCCTAATCCACCTTTTCTTTCAATGAGGAGATTAAGGAATCAGCTGTCATAAAATTCAATTGAAATAATAATACAAAATATATCCTATATATATAAAGCTCATGTTGAATTGCTCACAGATAATGGATTTTGTAGGTTGATTTTCAAATTTCAGCAGTGTTATTTCTCTGTTAGATAAAGTAGAGTGTGATTTTATGGTTTATATGTGTAATAATACAACGAGAAAAGCAGCTTCATTCAAGTTTTTCCAAGCACTTGTGTCAGACTTCACCCTGTGTGATTTGAAAGTAGCTCATAGCTATGAAAAGTGTATGGGAAAAATTTGAAAAATTAATGCTGACATACTGAGTTGTTTATAATATTATTTAGATAATTTAAGCAGAGAAATATATAACCCCAAAGCTAATAGCTAAAGAAAATTTTTTATATTAATGTGAATAAGCGAAAACTAAGACATAAACGGGTTTAAAATATCAAAATTAAAGCAAAACTATCAAAGCAGACAATAAAGACGAAAGAGTAAAACCGGCTTTAGTTAAATTTTTGAACGGATTCAATGGCTTTCATGGGGCCAGATTTAGATTCTGATCTGGTATCTGAATTTCTGTCTTTACTGCCTAATCCTAATGTCTTACACTCGTTACAATCTTCATCTTGTTTTAAAGTAGTGAAGATGGTTACTTTTTTCATTATTCAAAGTACTGGGGACTATTTGCTGATATTTTTCTGGGACCAAACAAACGATAGTTGAGGTGCCTTCAGGAGAATCAGGAATGATAGTGTTTGTTATTGTTTGTGTACCAGTTCAGACAGAAGGAACACTTTAACATTGAACGGTTTCAGAATCAGTGACTTTTTTGATCTTGGCCTTCAATGCTGTTTTAACTATTACCAGATTCCATCGGAGTAAAAGTTGTAGTGTAGGACTCAGTTCCTGGGGTTCCAATAACTTCAGGGCCTCCTGAATCATTGGTTGTATACGTGATACATTCAGAACCATAAGTAAATTGACAAAATCGCAAGTTATATATTTTGATCACGTGAGCACAGTATCTTGCGACAAATCTGGAAGAAAAGAAAACCGAATATCGGCAACTTGTCCGAGTGGTTAAGGAGAAAGATTAGAAATCTTTTGGGCTTTGCCCGCGCAGGTTCGAATCCTGCAGTTGTCGTTATTTTTTTTTTTTGTTGTATTCAAAGAGGGACTTCCAATATATTACTAGTTTATATTCGAAAGTTCTGCCTAATAGTAGTATTCACCAATTTATGCATTTAATCAGATGACTTTCTCTATTTATTTTGAATTCTTAGCCGAAAAATTCACTAGAAGTTGCAGCCAAATCGTCGCGAAAAAGTGAAATATTTCTATACGAGGAACCTTCGTTGCGTTATGTCAGTTAAACTTAAATCAAAAGTAGCATTTATCACTGGTGGTAGCTCTAACCTAGGAATTTCTCTTGCTAAGAGACTCTTAGACAACTTACCAGAAGACGAAAAGCTCACAATTATCATCACTTCTAGGACCTTACCTAAAGCTATTGAGTCGATCGATACCATTAATTCTCATGCTAAAAAACATAAGATTAACGGCAGAACAGAGTTTGATTACATCTTGGTAGACTTTACTGATATGGTATCTGTTTTATCAGCATACTACGAATTAAACAAAAAATACCCAAAGCTTGACTATGTTTTTTTGAATGCTGTTCAAACGTGCTACAAAGGTATAGATTGGTTAATTGCTATTAAAGATTTATTAACAAACCCTATCAGTGCAGTTACTGAAGCACATATGAAAATCCAGGCTAAAGGTTTGAAATCCCAGGATGGTATGGGATTGTTGTTTCAAGGTAATGTTTTCGGTCCTTACTACTTGGTTCATAAGATTAAACACCTTATTGAAGGTGGTAAAATCATATGGGTAAGTTCGGTGATAGCAGAACCAAAACACTTATCCTTCAATGATTTGCAGTTGGTTTCTAATCCTTACCCATATGAGGGATCCAAAAGATTGGTGGATTTGATCCATGTTGGAACATACAAGCAATTGAGGACCCAAAATAAGATCCAGCAATATGTTGTTAATCCAGGAATTTTCACTAGTTTCGTGTTTTACCAACACTTGAATTTCATCACATATTATGGAATGTTTGCTTTGTTTTACTTCGCAAAACTCTTGGGTTCTACAATCCACAATATTTCTGGGTATAGCTCAGCCAATGCCTTGGTCAGCTGTGCTTTAAATGATGACGAAAGACAAGATAAAAAGGTTATTTCTTCCACCAACATGAGGGGTGAAGAATATATTGATTACAGCGAAATTGAAGGAACAGGGGCCGAAGATGTTGTGGCTTACCTTGAAAAGTTATGTACAGAATGGGATGAAAAGTTCAAAGATCAAATCGTGAACACCCGTGTAAATTAATGATAGTTATCTATAGTCTATAGTTTAAGCATTTACATCCACAACCACTTGGACATTCATCTTCCTCGTTGTCTTTCCACCAATCTCTAGCACAGTCTGAATGGAGAATGTGTTCACAGTTGGTACAGACTACCAACCTTTTAGTCACTAAAAGATTACATAAGTTACAGTACTTGAAGTTATCTACCTTTGAAATCCACGGATTCGTTGGTGATGTGTTTATGGACTTTTTGTCCTTCGTGAACAGCGTATCTTCTCTGTAGCCAAAGCAACATTCATGTTCCACAAATTTGGAGTCCAGGTCATTTGAATCAGTATAATTGAATTTCAAGATCTTGATTCTATTGGAGGGTAAACCCCACGAATAAAGCATATCTGCGTATTGCTCTCTATACATTTTGATTTTTGCCAAATCTTGGGAGCTAAGCAACAGATTGGTGTATAGATCGTCAAAAATATCCAAAGAATCGACGTTTTCGAACGATATCAGAACAGTAGGTGGTGGAGCAACTCCTCCTCTTTTAACGGGCCTCTTAAATTGGGAACTGACTCCCTTAGGCCTCCTATGTTCCACTCGCCTTGATTTTGGTTCATTTTCTATAGGAGAATTCGTTGAGAAATTCTTTCTAGCCAAACTTTGAGGTGTATTGATATTAGGGTGACTAAATGTGTGATTATTATTAAACTTTTCCACAGAATCGTTCCTAGAATAATCTTCAGATTGTATTGACCGGCTATGTCTGTTGAAATCTCTTCTGGGAACCAGGAAATACGGATTTCTGTTCTTATAGTCCATAAAAGATCCTTCGAACTTCAGATCTCCCATTTCCGTGCTAAAGGATTCGTGAAAGGAAAAAGATCTATCCATACCCGTATTTCCTGTTTCATGAGGCCATTTTATTCTTGAACTTGAATTAAGCATAGGCCGTGCTTCGTATGGTGTATGAATAGGAATGTTGAATATGCTACTGATTTCAGACTCTTTGTTACTGGTGTTTTCATAAAGAATACAAGATATCATCACAAGCATTTGTAGGTTTCCTTTTTTCTCAAAATATTGCATCATCTCCTTTATTAACCACGAATAACCAAATGGATGACTACCCCAATAGAATCTATATTTTTCGCTTCCAAACAATCGTTTTGTCAATTCGTTCAACTCTTTAAAATTGCTCAAAGCTTCGATATTTTTCAAATCAAAATCGTTTAAAACCATTGATGAGTGATATATTGGCCTAATGTCGTTCATTTCAATTTCTTTAATCAATACCATCTCTAATAGTCTCCAAGCATCGCTGATTTCAACCAAGCCATATTTAAGGGCAACTTGACTATTATAGTTAGCAAGTTTCTCAGGAAAGTCTCCCAATACTCTATATTCTGTAGCGAGCTCTATTTTGTCTGGCATCAAATGGCTGAAATCAAAAATCCCAACGATATTCTTATTCTTTTTGGTGGATTTTCCTTTACGTTTTTTTGAAGAATGGAAATCCAGATCTCCTCCAGGAATAGATGATTTTTGATGTGAGCTAGTTCCCTTATTGCTATTAAACCTGTTCATGGTCGAAGATCCAGAAATATAACGATTACCCAAACCTACAGAAGTTTTGAACAAACCAGGAACTCTGAACCTAGAAGTCAAATCATCTTCTCCAATATCATCCCAGTCATTATTGAAACTATCACTAGAAGAAGTCGAAGATTCACTACTTGTATCATCATCACTTTGGGAATCACTATCTTTCACATGTTCTGAATCCGAGTTTTGGGTTTCATTAGCGTTCATGGCAGCATCAGTGAACCTGAAAATGCTAAATTTTTGTAGAGCTTTTGTATCTTCTTGTTCGTCTTGCTTAGGAATGAAAAAACATACCAATTGACCAGTTCGGGACCAAATTGCTCCACAACCCTTGGGAACCGGTGTTGAATCAAAAAAATTGTTGGAAGGTAGAGATTCTTCTGCTGCTTTGTTTATATCGGAATGTGAAGCTGTAGAGGTTGGATTAGTATCTTTAACAATTGAACCGGTACTATTGACCAATTCTTCATCATTTCCAGGCATAAAATCAGATAATTCATCATCAAAAACATCATCATCATCATCAGATTCAAATGAACTTGGTTGCTGGTTGATTAGATCGTCTGCCCATCCTTCACTTCCTACCTCCTGTATTACTTCTGAAGTATCATTCAAAGGAGTTTCCATGACAAGAGCATCATCAAGGTTTAATTTGTCTCCCATGAGGTATCTTAACAAAGGTTCCAAGCAAAAACGTTGATGCTTATTACTGAAAAACTGGGCTATTTCATTCAAGTGCTTCAACATTTCCTCTTTTACAGCAGCAGTTAATTCATAAGTCTCTTCGATTTCAAACCGTATGAAGTTATTCTTACGAAATTTCTTACCGGAACTTGCTTGAAGTGGTATATTTTCCAAATAGGGGTAACTTCTAGGGAAGTAAACTTCCAATCTTATGAATACCAACTTCTGTTCTGGTTCTTGATCCTGTGAAATTTCCAGCTTTGTCTGTTCTTCTTTGCGAGAGCTCTCTTTGGTTTCAGAAGGAGTGGGTTCGTTGTTTGGAGATGCTTTATTTGACCCTTCTATATTATTATCATCTGTAACTACACTTTGCTCTTGAGAAACTTTTTTTTCATCCTTAATCTCTTCTGAAGAAGGCCTTTGTTCTATAATAGGTAACGGGCCCCTTAAACTTAAAATTAACTCACCAGTTGAAACGGAGATTTTTTCGAATCTGACCTTAGGAAAAGTATGGGCCACCATAGTAATTTCTTCCCCTAGGTTAGAAGGTGTAATATCATCACCATTAGGGTTTTCAGCTTGGTCATTTGTTCTGCCCATTCTAACACCAGAAATCCAAGTAAGATTGTTCAATTGTGTAGGTAAGGTGGGAAGGTTTTTATGTTTTTGTGCAAGTTTAAACATCGTCATCGACGAGAGAAGATCACCTCTGTTTTTGTATAGAATGTTGTTTAAAGTAATGGGTGGCTCAACACAGTAAGAAGTATAATTATACCCACCTGGGGTTGAAATTGTACTTAAAGCAGCCGAGGAATTGATTCTTGAATTGGTTTCACTACCAGTTGGTTCTGGAGAATCCAACAGACTTTTGACCGCAAGACCTTCAAAAATTCTCAGATATGAAGGATCATAGTTTACATTCTTGTACAAGTTTTCATCGTGAGACCACAATTTCAAATCGAAATCCAGCGACGACCATGTGACCAACTGATAATCCTTGCAGTGTTTTTTTGCACTGAAGCCTTCATAGTTTTCATGTCTTGATCTCCAAAGAAAGTCTTTCATTGGTCCTCCGTGGCCTTTAAAAGAGTATACAGGGTCGAGCGAGAGAACCTGGGTTTGCTTTGTATCTGAATAATTTTGCATGGCCTTGTCATAGTTGACTATATGTATAGCATCATCACCCCCAATTAAAGGCATCACCCCACATGCTTTTTCAGAACCAAAAGGTAAGGTTCTTGCTCTAGCAACCGGGAAATCAGCTTTTACAACAATTGAAGGCAGGATTTTATCCCAAGTTTTATTCTCGTCAAATATATTGAACTCCAGTTTCACCTGTTTGGCATGCGGAGTGCTTAAATCCCAAAACTTTATTGTGTAATCGTTTGAGCAGGTTATTATGTTAGATAACCCATCAGTAAAATTAAGGCCATTAATTTTCCCCCCATGGGCATCTTCAATTTTCAATACCGGAAGAGCCCCCTTTCTTGTATCCCAGATGTAAAATGAATGGTCGTGACTTGAAGCTATTTCATAGGGATTTTTATGATTCCACTTAACTTGAGTAGCACCAGCACGCCATTCAGCCCATTGTTGAACAGCTTTTCTTGGAGTTCTCATATCCCAGCTGAACACAAACGTATCTATGGAACACGTAGCCAAGATTTCGGGGTCCGAAGGATGGAAATTTATATCTGTTATAGCTCTTGTATGTTCATGTAATTCATTGAGAATAGCACTATCTGAAGGTCTGGAAAAATCCCATAGAAGTGCCTTCTGATTAGATGTGGAAATACACCAGGATGGTTTTGAAAAGTGATGGGGAGACCATTGAACATCAGCAACTTCCCAGGAAGTTATATGATGAAGCCATCTAGGAGTAGTAAAAGGTTCATCAAGATCTATGATGAAAAGTCCTCTTCTTCCTGCCAAAACCGCATCTCTTCCATTGGGTGAAAGTGACATGGCCCCCACAGCCCCATCTACCCTAAGCAGCAACAGGTTCCCAAAAGTGACCGAATCAAATGGGTTTTTATCAAAAATCACCATCTATCTTAATCGCAGCTATCGTATCGCGAAAATTGAATACTTTGACAACTTAACAATCAAGTGACAGAATGAGTGATATCAAAGACAAGGACATGGAAGTTGACGAGGTTGATGAGGAGTTCAACGATGATGATATCAATGAAAACATCCAGTTAGATCCTCAACCCAAATCCAACCCAAAGCCTGAATCTGCAACTAATGGCGATGCTCAACCAACTTCTCCAAATGTGAATTTTGGTCTTCAAGATTTACCTGAACTTACAAGAAAAGATAAAACCCTAAAGGAAGTATTGGATCTTATGGATGGTGATTATGCTCCAATTATTCCTGATGCAGTGGTAGATTACTATTTGGCGAAAAGTGGGTTTGAATCTTCAGACGTGAAAATAAAAAGACTCCTTGCATTGGCCACGCAGAAATTCGTTTCAGATGTGGCCCAAGATGCTTACGAATACTCTAGAATAAGAAATTCATCTGCTGTTTATAATTCAGCAAATCCTCAAGCTAGAGCTAAACAATTATTGCAAAGTCAACAATATGCAAATCTGCAGCAAATAGCCGGAGGCTCGGCCGAAGGTGAAGGTGGTCCTCTGCAACCTTCTTCGAGTAATGCAGGGAACCAACAGGGGAAAGTGGTTTTAACAATGGAAGATTTAAGCAGTGCGCTTACAGAATATGGTTTAAACACCTCAAGGCCCGATTTTTACCGCTAGTTATGTAGTAATTGTACATTAGATTGATTAGGTATTGTATTGTTGTAAATTTGAACTTCTTTAATGTTCAATGAAAGAGTTTAAAAATGAAAAAAAATAACGACAACTGCAGGATTCGAACCTGCGCGGGCAAAGCCCAAAAGATTTCTAATCTTTCTCCTTAACCACTCGGACAAGTTGCCTTATTTCCTTTTTCCTGATGAGGAAGCATATTGCAGTTCAAACGGATTATGTGAAAACACTAAAATCGCTGCATTTAGCATTAAAAATGGCACTTCAGCATTATTGGAGTATTAAGAGTGGAGGGGGGTATGACGATTCTATCTCGGAAGCTCTCAAAGAAGGTTAACTACCAAATTAGGAAACGGTTTCCCCTAAATTGTCCCTTAAGGTCTGAATGTCGATCTTTGTCGTCCAAAAACTATCTCCGTAACAAATTAGAGAGATCTTAAATACTCTCCAATGGTTTATTGGTCTGAAAGATCTTCATGTAGTTGTTTAAAGTTAGCAGAATAAAAGTAGAAAATTGAAAGTAAAGCTTTCAGACATTAAACTCAAGTGGCTGGAAACAAATCCCAACCTCTTATATCACTACAATGATTTGGTGACAAAATCAACTATATAAAATTTTAGTAAATCTACAGATCACGTGCAAAATTAAGGTTTGGGTTCCACACCCACTTCACTCTAACCAAATCAACACTGCCACCTACAATTGTCAAGTTTTACCCTAAAACAGAACCGAAAGTAAACTGGTTTTGATGAACTCAGAACGCATGGATTTGAAAAATTAAAACAATGTGGGGTAAATATCTATACACAAATTTAACCGGTTTTAGCTCTTCTTTTTATAGAGAAATTATGTACCAAGATTTTAAAATAAACACAAGAAACTGAGAACGAGCAAAGCCTACTTGAAATTAAGTAATCAAAGTCTTGTGAATTGAGTCATAGAATACTAGCCGAGAGCATGTAAATTTTTACTCAGTAATTTATATTAGATAAAATGTCTATATATCATTAACTTAGTTAACCCCCTCTATGTATAAACTATCTGCAGCATTGCATCAATTAGTATATTTTTTATCTTGAAGAAATCGGAGATAAATCGCATGCAGAACTGGTTGTCATCATATAAATTCGCACCTTTTGACAGCTTCTGAAACTATATAAACCGTTGGATGAAACTATGCTGGAATCTGGGAACCGAATGTCAGCTGGCCCAGGTGGTGATGATACTGCAGAAACAAGTAACAGAGGAATCGAAAGTCGCCAAAGTTTTTCGTCTCTTGAATCGATAAACTCAGACACTACGGAGCACCATTCCGAAAGAAATAGAATTGAGAACTTCACCAGAGTTGGTGAGCTTTCTGCTACTCCTGAAGGTGGAAATACAGAAACTAGTGGTGTTGAAAATGAAGCAGAAACTGAACTTAAAGTAGCAGAGTCTAATCTGTCTTCAAATTTTCAAGTACCTCGTAATATAAGAAGAGGACTTTTAGCACAAGCAGCTATTTTACCAGAGTATAAAGATGCTAGAGATTACCCTAAAATGTATAAGAACATCATTGTTTTTGTGGTTGCATTTGCATCCATTTGTGGACCTATGGGTACGTCTATTATGTTACCAGCAATCGATGATGTAGTTAAAGACTTAAATACTACTGATTCGATAGTGAATGTTTCTGTGGGTATTTATTTGCTTTCTTTGGGTATCTTCCCACTTTGGTGGTCTGCATTCAGTGAAAAACACGGCCGTAGAAGCGTATATCTTATTTCCTTCACGATGTTTTTGGGTTTTAGTATTGGGTGTGCTTTATCACCCAGTATAGGATCTTTGATTGCATTTAGAGTTTTAAGTGGAGGGTGTAGTGCTTCTGTTCAGGCTGTGGGAGCAGGAACGATTGGAGATCTATACGTGCAAAATGAAAGAGGAAAAGCCATGGGTTGGTATTACTTGGGCCCATTAATGGGACCTTTTCTTGCACCTATTCTTGGTGGTGTGGTTGCTCAAGTATGGGGATGGAGAGCCACTCAATGGGTTCTTGTTATAGCTTCAGGCTTGGCTGCAGTAATGACATTATTTTTGTTGCCCGAGACTTTAAGGCTTCAGGATGATTTAAGCAATGTAAGAAAGTTGTTGGCAGCTGCTGTTCAAGATGCTAAACTGTCACAGGATGACAACGAAAAGGATAATGATGATAGTAGTTCTAGAGCACCATCGTTAGAGTTAATCAGGAGTGTTATGAGTCATAGAAGTCAAGGACAAGGAGGTGTAGAAGACGAGATTGAAAATGCCTTACTGGAAACAGGAGTTGGGGATTCAGTTATGCCTTCTCTTTCAAGACTCACAACCAATCAATCGATTTACTCTAAAAGAATTGCTAGGGAAAATCTTCAACATGAACTCAGTAAATCAATGTCTAGAGGATCTAAACCTCCATTAAAAGGGTGGGAAAAATTTAAAAAAGAAGCTTATGAATATACCATTAGACCTTTGCATTCCCTTGTATTATTAGGATATCCTCCTGTGATTTTAGTGATTTCATATTCGTCAGTGAGTTTTGCATTGGTCTACTTTTTCAACATCACAATTTCCTACGAGTATTCAAGAGAGCCGTATAAATTTTCGTCCATCATCTCTGGGTTATTATATATTCCCAATTCGATTACATACATCATTGCATCCATCATTGGTGGAAGATGGAATGATAAGTTACTTAAGAGATATGCCGATTCTCACAATGGAGATTTAAAACCTGAATCAAGAATTTCATGGAACATTTTTGTTGCAATTTTATTATTTCCAGCAGCATGCTTAATATTTGGTTGGACATTAGATAAGGGACTTCATTGGGCAATTCCCCTTATTGGAACTGCAATTTTTGGTTTTGCATGTATGCTTGTGATAGGATCAACTGTAACTTATTTAGTAGATACTTTACCTGGTAAAGGAGCCACGGGAGTAGCTCTCAATAATTTGATCAGACAAATTTTAGCAGCAATTGGAACGTTTGTGGTTGAGCCACTTATTCGAGCTTTAGGTGTGGGGGTGCTTTATTCAATTCTTACTGGGATAATTATTGTTTCATCATTGATTCTCGTATACCTTAAAAAGTATGGGGATCAGCTAAGAGCAAAATACGATCTTAGCAAATACTACGAAAAACTTTAGATTGCGTGACGACCATTTAATTTAACCATAAATATATTCACCATAAATAGGATATTTTTAATGCACATTAACGATTGGCAAATTAACCAAGGCGATTTCTCTGTTTCAGATTGTGGGGGTTTTCGGGGTTATTGCGCATTCTGAAACTTTTGCAGCATTCGTGTCCCCACCAATTGTGGTGATTTTTCAACTATATAGGATGGTGAAATCAGACTGTTTAAAAAACATGCCTGAAGATTCTAGCAATACCCGTTATGTGTTCAACATTTCATCAAATTACCTTTTGCAGCTGTTTCTAGGAAGAGGTTCTTACGGAGTAGTTTGCAGTGCGATTCATAAACCTACAGGAAGAAAAGTAGCTATAAAAAGGATTGAAGCTTTCACCAATAAGCTTGTTAGTTTAAGAACTTTAAGAGAACTTATATTGCTCAAAAAATTCAGTCATCATCAGAATGTAATTGGGCTTTTAGATGTTCAAGTTCCCGAAAGTTTCAACAAGTTTGACGAGATTTATTTGATTCAAGAGTACATTCCCCGAGACTTGCATCAAGTTATCAAACAAGAACTTATTGATGATAACATATCCAAGTATCTTATATACCAATTATTGAAAGGGTTAAAAGCAATGCATCAAGCAAACATAATTCACAGAGATTTAAAGCCTTCTAATATTTTAATCACTGAAGACTGGGATTTGAAAATTTGTGATTTAGGACTTAGCAGATTAGATGCTCTGGATCAGAGAGAAGGAATTTCTAACATGACAGAGTATGTTGCTACCAGATGGTATCGTGCCCCAGAAATCATGCTTTCGAGTGCTAATTATTCTAAAGCTGTAGATATGTGGGCAGTTGGATGTATTTTAGCTGAATTGATCACAGGAGAGCCACTTTTCCCAGGAAAAGACTATAGGCATCAACTAATTTTGGTGATAACCGTAATAGGCAATCCTATGATGTACCAAAGTAATTTGGAGTGTATTAAATCCGAAAGAGCCCGACAGTTTCTTTTATCACTTCCAGCTTACGAAAAGAAAGATTTGTTCGAAGCTTTTTCTTATAACCGTGTAAGACTTGCTCGTTACGGAAACAGTCTTGTAAATCCGGATGCAGTTGATCTTGTAGACGAACTTTTAGTTTTTAACCCAAGAGAAAGGCTAACTGTTGAAGAATCACTCACACATGCATACTTGGACCAATATCAACTAGATAACTACGATCCAATAATCGAACCCATGAGTGAAAAAGAGTTTCATTTTGAGCATCACAAAGATGATTTAGATATAGAAGAACTAAAAGTACAACTCTATAATAGCATAATAGAGTTTCATTGCCAAGATACAAGAAATTCAACTATATAAAATGATTACAAGTGTAATAAATATTCAGGTCTCGTGATATTATCGTAACTAATATAAGAATCTAAAGTCTGGAGAAATGTGGGATCCATCATTACCTTTACCCAATTCTTTTTCCCATTTCATGGTACCGTTTTCAATTCTCTTGTTCAATTGGACTATTCTGAATCTTGCGAAACAAGCAGCCACAACTGCCAAAGCAATGAATACACAATTACAGACGAATGCTACCAAGTATCTTGGAGAATCACCTGATGGGTATAAATAAGCATTCCAAATAGATGTAGAATTGGAAAGACAGTTCATGATAGCAATGGCAATAGCTCTCTTAATTGGAGGTCTAGGCATAGAATTAGACATCCAAGTTAAAATGATTGTAAAAGAACAGTATAATGAAGGAATCATAATGCACATAGCGAAATATCTTGCAGCAGTATTTAAAGTGGATGCAGAAATGATAAAAGAAACCAACGATACACATAATGGAGATGTGACGTGGTAAAATCTTTCACCAGTTTTATCGGCATGTCTAGCCCATAAGAAAGTACAAACAACTGCAAGAAGATATGGAGGAGCAGTAAGAACTAAAGTAATGATTCTATCAAAGTTTAAGGTTTCAACCACAGATGGGAAGAAATTAGTAACACCACAAGCAGCCACTAAGAAAGATAAAGTAGTAGTAATGTACCACATTTTTGGATCTTTAATAGTTAAAAGGAAAATTTGTTTATAATTACTTTCAGTAGTAGCTTGATCTAAATCATCTTGACCAACTTCTCTTCTCATTTTCCACATGATAACATCTCTTTCTTCTTGAGTTAACCACATAGTATTATGAGGCATATCAGGTAAAACAAAGTAAGCAAGTGGAACAACAGCAACAGTAATACTACCTTCGATAATGAAAAGCCATCTCCAAGATTTTATACCTGCTTTACCGTCCATATTATCAATGATACCAGCAGCAATTAAGCCAGAGAAAGCTCCAGATAATAAAGAACCAGAATATAACATGGTGGTTCTTAAAGATAATTCTTTTGCACTATACCATTTAGATAAAAAGAATAATGCACATGGGAAGAAACCAGATTCAACGATACCAATTAAAATTCTAATAACCAATAAACCAGCAAATCCATGATCAGATTGAATAGCACCAGTACATGCAGAAATAACACCCCAAATAGTCATAACAGTTGCCATAAATAATGAAGGTCTTGCCATTTTATTGAAAAACATATTAGCAGGAACTTGCATCAAAATATAACCAACGAATAAAATAGAAATACATGTTTGATATTGAGCACCTTCTAATCCTAAATCTTCTTCTAAACCACCTAATCTAGCACTGGCAATATTATTTCTGTCTAAATAATTTAAAATATAAATTAAGACTAACATTGGAATAATTCTGTAATCTACTTTTCTAGTAGTTTTAGCCATAAATTTTTCAAGTTCTTCATTTGACATATGTCTTAAAGAATCTGGTAAAGAATCTCTTGAAAGTTCAGATTCACTTTCTGAAACTAAACTCTTTGAAGAATCATCGATACGTTGTTCTTCATCATGATTAGTATCAGGCTTATCGAGTTTTTGATCAACGGCTTGTGACATTTGTGTATCTAAAAACTTACAAATTATTCAACTGCGTACGATGAGCAAGAATTTATAGTTTAACGAAAGCTCGTCCCCACAAAATAGCCGTGACTTTTACTGGAGAAAAATCGTTATTTGCGCAATAATAGATTTTTCACCCCACGCTCGAGCCTGTATATACGTTCTTGGCTTCCTGCATGCGCAGAAGTCGGAGAAATATCTGGGGGATTGAGTTAAAAAGAAGTAAAGTAAACTATGAGAAGTGGGGAAGAACGGTTAAAATCATATTGTCAGGTATCGCATATTACGTAGTAGAGACTTTAATGTACACAATCTTTTTCATTGTATATAACAAGGTAAAAAGTTTTTCCACAGTCGGATTAACTGATGTTGAGATTTTAGGAATTTCTAGGCATGGACACGAAAGCCGTCCCCGGGGGACGTGGGGGAGGAGAAAATCTCATCGCAAAAAATTGTGTCAACTTGAATGTGGTTTAATCACTGTATACTATATATTTTTTTACAAAAAGAGTCTCGAGCAAGGGGCCAAATGCATAGGGGATTGGGGATCTTCATTACCGGGCGTGGGGTCATGGTGGCGCACATCTGTGTCAAATATGGAATGAAAGTGGAGGGTGATAGGGTGGGGGATATCTAACCTGGTTCGCAGGGACAATATAAATATCATAACCAAAAGTTGGGGGACCAGCTCTAGATCTATAACTCTTGTGGTTGCAATATTCGTGTGTGCATATACTTGGGCCCCCAATTTTGATAGCATCCCCCATTTTTTGCCCCCGTACTTTATCCCCCCCATTTTTTTTCTTATCCCCCATTCTTACCCCCATATTTCTTTTCCAAGACTTTAATACCCCAGACTTGAATGCCGTACCCCGGATCATCGGCACTTGGCTTATTGTCAGATCTTGGTCTGCGTTCTTCTCTTCAATTCTCTAGATGTTTCCATAGTATCTCCAATTCTTTTCTTCCCCTTGTTCAACATCTTTTTGATATCGGAACAACTGTGCCGATCCTGGGAAAAATATTGGGGTTGACATATTCGCGGTCTTGCTAGTGTAGCCGAGCTGGCATCTGCCAGATAACGTGGATGTGGGGGATCTGAATATGCAAAGCCGCTTATTCCCGAAGTTGGGGCAGCGCCTCAAAGCACAAGGGAATTACGAGTATACGGAATTGCCTTATTCTTCCGGTTAGTTTACTTATGCTTTAGGTTAACTATTGGGGTAATAAGGGAGATTAATGGTGCCTGTTATAAACCTTCTGGTTTAATATTGCAGACAATAGTAAAATGTGACTCGATATTCTCGACTACTGACTCTTAGAATAATTTCTGAAAAAATAACTCGTTCAAAATTAGCTGCAAAAAGTATTATAAAGCTACCTTTATGTTTTATGCAGGAGCACTGGTGAAGAAATTGAACTATATTTGGGAACCTCCATAATCTTTGACTGAGAGGAAAGTAATTATATATAGATTCAACTACTTCAGTTACTGATAACACACAGTGGCTCGTTTTTTTATTACTAGCTGGGCCAATGAATTATTTGCTTCCTGTACTGGATTTAGTTGTAATTCAAGGAGATTGCATTAAATGATTTAGATTTATATGCCTAAGCAGTTCAGAAGAAGGGACTTTAGTGTAGTATTCTATATTTGGTTAATCAATTTCATTTTCAAGTTGAAACAGAGAATATCCACTATTTTCTCTTAGTCGATTCTGGCGTCTGTCTAAGGTATTTGGTCTGTTTTGCGTAATTCTATTAAACCATCCACCCCACTTCGTATACGATCTGCTCTAGCATTCTATCTGCCATAGGACACGATCTTTTCTAACATATATACTCTAGCATACGATCCACTCTAACACATCTACCCTAACATAGTTTTACCCTTACAAGCTTTTACTTTAGAATTGCAACCAAATGACATTCCCTGTCTAAATTCACCAGCCCCAACTCACAAGGTAGCAGCACTTCACCAGTTCCGTATTTTGACATCTTCACCATTCTATAGCCCCAAGTATATACCACTTACTATATAACTTACTAGCTATAGAATTTACTTTCAATTCACTGATTCTACACTACTTATACAATTCACTAGTTATACAACTCAGTAATTTACAGTAATTAGTACATCTAACTTTTACAACCACTGATTCTACGCATTCACTGTCACAATTCACTGTTACAATTCACTATTTCATCTACTCTTTCATCTACAATTCTACAATTCTACAATTCTACTATTCCATCTACTCTTTCATCTACAATTCTACAATTCTACAATTCCATCTACTATTCCACTATTCCACTATTCCACTATTCTTGTACAATTCTTCTATTCCATCTACTATTCTACAATTCTACAATTCCATCTACTATTCTTCTACAATTCTACTATTCCATCTACTAATCCTTACAACTCTACAACTCTACTATTCCAACTAATAATCTACTATTCAATCTAACAGTCTACTCCAACTCACTAATAAGAATCTCACTTCAATTCAGAAATCAATTGCCGCAAAAAATCCCAACCTACAACCGCTAAAGACCCCTACACCCACCCCCAGGTGCCACACCCCACCACCACCCTCGCCCATCACTTCTCTGACCATATATCTCCCCACTCCCCACTCCCCCATCTTCCTCCACCCATCTCTCATCCCCCTACTCTACTATCCCATACTCTCCCTCTTCTTTCCTCGCGAAATTTCGCATTGTGGCAAACATGGGATCTCAACACAACGACGATTCAATGGACGAAGATCCCGGGCAGCAGCTGGTACGAGACCATCAGGATCCTCAGGACCAGCGGGACCATCAGGACCACCAGGATGAATACCACGAGTCTAGCGAAGATTACACCGATAACGAAGAAGATTCGTTGCAAAGACTCTCAGAACAGGCACGAAGAAGGCCCCGAACTTCGTACCATTCTGACGATGACATGAATGAAACCTCGACCGAAGATAACGAGAATTCCCACGAGTCGAACGAACTGGACGAGAATTCCGACGAAGATTTCAATCCTTCCAATTTTCTTGAAAACCTCGTCCGGGCCAGCCAGAGACAAGCCCAGCACGATGACCTGGACCAAATTGATGACCAGGATGATGACCAAAATGACCACAACGAGCTAGAAGGGTTTGCTCGACTGCTCGGGGCCGGCTCCGCCCGAAACCACACGTTTGCCGACGTAATTCAGCGACTTGTGGGCCAAAATACCACCTTTAATAGTCAACGCAGTGAATTTGCTTCACTTGTTCAAAACTTGTCCGAAATCGATGACCCTGTCTTCTTATTAGAAGTGTGTAAACTGTTAAGTGAACAGTTACTTATGATGAACGGTCGTATGGCAGAACTGATCATAAATGGTAATGAATTGAGTAAACTGCTCGTGGCAATTTTGAATAATCCTCTCTACGCCGAGCACATGGACTTGCAGTTACTGGCCTGCCGGTGCTTGTACAATCTCATGGAAGTGCGTTCTGATTTTATTTACGACGTGGTAAAAAACAACGGAGTTGAAGCCATTTGTGCTAAACTCAGTGAAATTCTGTTCATTGACTTGACAGAACAGGGCTTGCAAACACTCCAGATCATCAGTCAAGATCCCGCTTCCCATAGTCGGATTATCGCCAATAATGGGCTAAAAGCTTGTTTACAATACCTTGATTTCTTCACGGTTCACTCACAAAGAAAGAGTCTCTCTATCGTGGCCAATGCATGTGAATACGTTTCTGAAGATAACTTTGAAATGGTCAACTTGGTGTTTGACGATATTTCAAACGTCGTCAAAAACCATACCGATAAAATGGTGATTGAGCAGGCCTGGCTGGCCATATCTCGTATCATTGTCAGCTTTCGCCGGAATCCGTCTTTGCTTGAAAACTTATTTGGTTCTCGAGCAGATCTTTTGGAACATTGTGTTTCAACAGTTGTCATCAGCTCTAACAGAGCTTTAAATCAAGATAACGATAAAGTTCCGGTGAATCTCCGTATTTGCATGGATTTGATCAAATCGTTGATCATTTTGGTCAGCACAAGTGTTAATATCTCGGCCATTTTGATCAAGATTTCGGTGGGGCTGTATATCGTTAAAGCAGTGAATTTGTTTAGTAAAAGACAAGATAAAAGGGATAACGGGGTTGCTGTTGAGGCGATGATGGCAGTTCCCATCGATCTTCTTCTTGAGTATCTCACCCTTATAGGCTATCTTCTTCCCGTGTATTACGGGCCACAGGAACTGCCATTTCTCTTGAACGGCCACGAAGATTCAGAAGTGAAACTCGACATGAACGAAAACAGAATCTTCTCTTACCGGACAACACTTTTAGAAGATTACTGGCGATTTGCCAACGATATCTGGTTCTTTCTCATCGACAGTTTCCAGGCGTTGATGAACTTTGAAGTCAGAAAGTTAATCCTTATTAACATGTGCAGAATCATCAAGTTCACCGAGCCCCAAGACGTCAAAAAATTGCCCGGACTCGACAAGGCGACCGAGCTTTTGGCGTCGATTGTCAACCAAAATCAGACGTATTTGTACAAGGATTTTGTAGATAAAGAGATGAGCCATGAAGACGAAAAATCGGAGTCTGACAGCAAATTGAGCTCGAACATGTTGCTTTTAGGTTCGTGTTTGACGGTGCTAAATTTGATGAAAGTCGATGCTTCTTTCATCGAAAGATTCGAAAAAGAAGGCTTGTTTAAAGATATCAATTGCATCTACTCGGTGTTATCGAAAGCAGATTTGCAACAGCTGACAGAATCAACGATGCTGGTAGGCACCTTGGGTAGAAACGATTACGCCGATGTTGAGCTCGACAAAGGCTTGAACTATATGTTGAAGAGCAAAAACATCTACGCCAAACTCTTGGGAGTTCTCGAACGTATCAAGCAAACTTACGACCAAACCATGAACACCACATCGTCCAAAACAAGTGACGTCGATGTGCAAATCCAGGAGTTGAAGCTGCTTTTCAGCACGGACTTGTCGCAGCTCAGATTCGCTGAATGGCAGGATCTTTGGCACAAACTCGGATACCTTTTGGAGAATGGAATTTCAAGTTTTGAGTTGATTTCGTCGGGGCTCATTGCGTTGCTTATCGACGTATTTAGCACGTACCTGGCGAAATCTGTGGCTAGCTTGTGCAACGACTCGTTCATCTCTGTTTTTTACCAGAAAAAACATGACAGGGATATCTTGGTGACTTCTCTCATAGATAAACTCCACGACGCCTTAGACCGTGCTGAAACGTTTGATATTGTCAACGCCGAAATCAGCCAGAGCCTGTTTGGACCTCGTTTGGCCAGTTCCATTCATAATAACCCAAATACCGCCGGAATGGCCAAGCAAATCAAAATCAAAATTCTGGAAATCATCAGTGAGCCAGAAACAAGAAACCAGGTGATTTCTGTACATGCTATTGCCACTTTTTCTTCTATTGGTGCTTTTTTGCGTCGAAAGTTTGACCTTGCCGATGCTTTAACGGGAATCCGCTCCCGTTTCCACAACCGAATCCGTAACCCAAACCAAGACGAAATGGCCGATGAGCTAAGTGAATCAACTGATACCGGTTCGTATGGGTATTCAAAAAAAGAAAGGAGATTTGAATTCTTTATCAACGGAGAGTTGATTCCCAATGAAACCACCATCTATGGGGCCATTTATCGCTCCCTTCAAACTGGCCCCGATACGACTGTTCATCCTGCCGATATCTGGAACAAAGTCCATGAAGTGAGTTTCCGCTCTATCGAAGAACCTGAGCCTGAACCCTCAACCGTCGATACGCCTTTGTACGATACAAATACTGGGTTTGATGAGTTATCGGCTAAAAACAAAACTGCTGTTGAAATCTTGAAGCTCCTTAAAATTGTGTTCAGTTTGAACTCGTATTCCAACGCTTTATCATTCCAGCAAGTTTCTGTTGATAAGTTCAGAAGCTGGAAACTTTCGGTCAAACTAAACAGACAACTCGAAGAGCCGTTGGTGGTAGCTAGCGGGATATTACCTGGTTGGGCTGTTTATATCACCAGAGAATTCCCGTTCATATTTCCTCTAGAAACCCGGATTTTTTTCATGAAGTCGACGTCGTTTGGATACTCCAGGTTGATCCAGCAGTGGCAGACAAGACATAGCCAGGAATACAACTTCAACAGTTCTGAAGTCCAGTTGGGGAGACCGTTGAGGCATAAGGTGAGAATCAGCAGAAATTCTATTCTTCAGAGTGCCCTTAAGGTTTTGACCCACTACGGGTCGAGTCCAGGGATTTTAGAGTTCGAGTATTTTGACGAAGTTGGTTCGGGACTCGGGCCCACTCTTGAGTTTTACTCGAGCGTTTCAAGGGAATTTGCCAAACGGAAGTTGAAGATGTGGAGAGACTCAACGCCCGAGATGCTGGAGAATGAAGTGGTTAATTTCAACACTGGCTTGTTTCCAACTCCACTTTCGAAATCTCAAGCTCTGTCGGAAAGTGGCAAGAAAATCATCTATTTCTTCAATCGTTTGGGAGGTTTTATCGCCAGAGCGTTGCTTGATTCGAGGATCATTGACTTTAAGTTCAATCCTCTCTTTCTCAACATAATCCAGATTTTCAACGAGAACTTGAATGACGAAAACATCAATGAGCTCAGGAAACTCACCAACTTGAACAGCGTGAGAATGATTGATCCTTCGCTCGCCGACTCGTTGCATTTCTTGACCAAATACGTCGAGGCGTTCAAAACAGTCGACCCAAGCAAAAAGCACTTGGTGGCTTTTGATAATAGTACGCTTGAAGATTTGGCACTCACGTTCACACTCCCAGGGTATCCACGGTACGAGCTCGTGCCAAACGGGAGCGATGTCCCCATTACGCCCGAAAATCTCGAACAGTTTATCAGCAAAGTGATTGAAACTACCATTTATACGGGAATTGTACCTCAAATTAAAGCATTTAGGGAAGGATTTTCTCAGATCTATCCTATCGGTGCATTACGAGTATTTTCGCCAGATGAGTTGGTTGGACTTCTAGGAAATGCTGAAGAAGACTGGAGTCAAGAAACCTTGAAATCTGCTCTTCATGCTAATCATGGATTCACTCAAGATTCTGATAGTGTTAGGGCTCTTATTGAAATACTAAACAGCTTTGATACAAACCAAAGAAGAAGCTTTTTACAGTTTATTACTGGGTCTCCTAAGTTACCAATTGGAGGGTTCAAAGCATTGCATCCTGAATTTACGGTGGTCAGAAAGTACCCAGAAGGAGGCTTGAAGGATGACGATTTTTTACCGAGTGTGATGACGTGTGCCAACTACTTGAAGCTTCCTAAATATTCTACGCTGGAGATCATGAAGCAGAAGCTTATTCAGGCCATGGGAGAAGGAGCGGATGCGTTTTTGTTATCGTGAGTAGCATTTAATGAATAGATGATCGGAGGTGTCTTTATTATGGCTTATGTCTCTTTCACTATGAACTATTTGTCTCTTTTATTGAGTGGTCTATTATGTCTCTGCAATGAGGACCTCTTTATTGTGATCCATTTTCTAAATTTCCTTATTATGATCTTTTACTGAACCCGTTTTATTAGGTCTATTATGTCTGTTTCATTATGATCTATTTGCTTCTGCATCACGATCTCTTTATCACGATCTCTTTATCATTTGCCCTTTATGTTCTATCTTATCAATCTTTCAATAGTCTCTTTATAGTCTCTTTTGATCTCTCCAACTTTATTCATCTCTCATTATATTCTGATCTCTTACTGTGCTCTTCTTGATCTGTTTCATTAGGTCACTAATTATCCCTTACTAGGTCTCTACAACTACCTATACTAATAACATTACTCGTCGATTCAAGCTCTTATACATTCATACACAATATTAATGCAACTTACGGGGCAGATACACCTTAAGCAACTCTACGTCAAACACCAAATTGGCATTCGGAGGAACCTTTCCCGGAAATCCCACTTCTCCATAAGCCTCGTGGCTGGGGATTGTCAATTTAGCCCTCGAATTTTGCTTCAATTGAGTAATTGCCTTGTCCCAGCCAGGGATCACCTGCCCCACACCTATTTCGTAGTTAAAAGGGTGGCCCTTTGTTCTTGTTGACGTGAACTCAGTTCCATCCTCAAGTGCCCCCACATAGTGCAATACAACTGTGTCTCTTGCCTTGGGAACAGGCCCGTCACCCTCTTGTATTAATTCGATCTGTGTCGTTTGCAACATTTTATAATTTTTCACTCCCGTTTTTTTATTTTTTTATTAATTTTATTGATTAATTTTCACCCGTATCGCGAACAACCACCATGTCTCAATCAGTCCAGCTAGACAGTTTGATCTCTACACTCGTCAAAACCGTTCCTCCTGGTGAACTCAAAGGGGTCAAGGATGACCTCCTGACGATCTTGGGAGACTCCAACAACAGACTCATCAACTCATCCTTGGAGCAATACATTGACCACAACAGCATCGTTGTGTCTGGTGCGTATGTGGCTTCGAAACACAATAAACTCTCAGGATCAACCAAGTACGTCGACTACGTGGGAAGACAGTTGTTCAATGTTGATATTGAAACCCAGAAGGCCATTGATCTCGAAGACTATACTCCTTCCGAAGAGTATCCTGACTACTTTGATGATTTGGTCGACTCTTTGGTTGAGTACGGTGAAGACCACTATCCTTCTACGTATGCTTTTACCGTGATTCCAAAGGATGATGCCGTATATATAATTGTGATTGGCCAGAGATTAAACAACGAAAACTTTTATACTGGCCAGTGGAATGCTACTTATAAGGTTCAGAATGGTAAGATTTCGGGTGATATCAAGGTGGATATTCACTATTTTGAAGACGGGAATGTCAGATTGAATTTCGACGAATCCGTACAAGAAACTGTCACTGCTTCAGCAAAGAGTATCATCAACTTCATCAATAGTTCGGAGAACAAAACCACTCTTAAGATAGTCGATAACTTCAACGAGTTGAACCAGAAGTACTTCAAAAACTTGAGAAGACTTTTGCCCGTCACTCGGTCGAAAATCCACTGGGGGAATGCTATTGGCAACTATAGGTTAGGATCTGATGTGGTGAACAAAAGCTAGTATAAGTAGCAAGAACTTTCAATAGACTAAGTAGCAAGAACTAGATCAAAACCTGAATATCAAAAAGTAAATATCGAGAACTAAATATCATTAACTAAATATAAGTAACTAAATTTCAATAACTAAATCTCAATAACTAAAATCGATGAACTGAAGATGGAAAACTAATATCGACAAACTAAGGGGCAAGACTTAAGGTTCGCTAAACTAAACATCAGTAAACTAGTTAGCTATTAATAAACTAAACATCAAGAACTAAATATTCCTAACTAAATATCAATAAACTAAGTAGCTATCAAACTAAATAACAAAAACTAAATTTCAAAACTAGTGCTTTTCCACCAACTTGTTGAACTGGATAATGGTGAGAAATCCCTCGATAAAGTGGAGTCCGATCCAGGCCAAAGATTGTGGAAATGGAACTCTATACTTCTTGATGTTGGGAACAGTTACATACAAAACTTCACCAATGTGAATGAGGTAAGTGGTAGCAAAAATGAAACGGATGTTCTTCCCTGCAAAGTCCAAAATTTTCCAAACAGCAGCTGGGAAGTACGGAGAAATTGAAGAGGTGATTGGGTCATTTTTGAACAAGGATTTCAAGAGATTCAAGTCGATTGACCCAATTGAAAAGATTGCAAAAATTGCAATCATCAAGGCCGTATCCTTCGATAACTTTGGATAATCAGTGATTTTTACATGGGAAAATCCCTGTTTTCGAGCAGCATATTTGGCCATTGAAACCAACTTATCCTTGATGTCTTTCAACGAATTGACACTCAAATTTTCATCTTCAGGAATCTCAGACCACTTCAATGTGGAGGAGTGAGACCCACCATTTTTCAAGTCGTAGGAGATTTCGAGGATATTCTCGTTGACCTTAGTTATTTGAGCGGAATCTTCGACCAAGTCACCCAAAGGCACTTTAGCATAGACTACAAGGTAGTCTACAAGTGCCAATTGGTGCAGGTCGTTCATATGAGCTGATATTCTCTTGCTGGGATCCATTGAATGTGATTTTGTGCGAAATATTTCAGGCTATAAGAGGAGTTGGATATGGCGAAAGTCAAATTGTCTCGTTGGTTAGGATTGTGAAAGTGGTAGTTTAATGATAACGATTGTAAATACTGATTGTAGAGGCTAAGTTAATTTTAAGTTAATTTTTTATTTTTTGTGGTTTTTGAAAAAAACACTCTTCGGAGATAAAGTAGACTTTTCACAGAAATTAGCGAATGTGATGTGGGAACAAATTGGGATCGATAGAAAATAGAACCTGAGTAACAATACTTCAAGTTGGAGACCCCTTCTATGGGAATTTCGCATGGGTGAATATTTCAGATCCATCAAGTGCATATTCTTAGAATAAACTTATTTCAGCTACCACTTACAATTAAAGCAGTTACATTCTGCTACTTAGTTTTTTGGATAATTTAAAACTATTAATACACCTGAATCCCATACTAAGATACCTACTAAATAAACACCGATTGAATGGAAATACCGAATACAATAACCATTATCAATTCTATCAGTGGTTGCAAATAAACGGAGCTCACAACATGTGCGATTAGCAATTGAATTTACCAAGAATGTATTCTGGAATTCCGGACCCATTCAAGTTCAATATATATTCGAGTCTATTTTAAGTGGATGTTAAGACATTTTAAGCGAAAGAGCAAGAGAGAGAAATTACCGAGACGAAATAGGCTATAAGCAACCTCTTAGTGAATTGTAATGGCACCTGCTAGCTGCAAACTGGTGTAAATGAACCTGTAAAATAGACTAATGCACCTTTCGCAAAATAGTCCATACCCTTCCGGAGATTCATTTAACAAAGGTTCATAGCAATCCTGGCCACTCATCACACCACCACAATCGGAGTAGTCAGAACACGCCCGCCGCGCGCCTTGAGTCTTAGCACGAGGCGGGTCTCAGCATAGGGCGGATCTTACCACGGGGGAGCGGACGAGGGTCGCCTAACCAAAATCTCCCGCGCCCCACGCGCCCCAAACAGCACCCCCAACATCTGGCACCCCCAATACCACGCCGCAGACTATCCCGTACTTGCCGTAATATGCAGTCGCATCGGCTCGAAAAATCCCAATTTGCACCCCTAATTTCACTATATATTACCCTCACCGTCCGCTCAATTGAATAATTAGACCCCCCAATCGCTACAATGTCTGATTTCGTCACCCCTACAGAGCTCCCTCTGCCTCGGTTGAAAAGAACTAATACTGGGTTCACTCCTAACCAGATTATTGCCCTCGACTCTTCAATCCCTGAAGGGTCAAAATTAGTCTGGCTCAAACACAGCAAATTAAAACCTTTCAATCCTAATGTTCAGTATAAAGAGAGAGAAGTTACTACTAAAAATGATAAGAGCTCTTTTGAAAGCTCATTCATCAATCATGTTGAAACTACTTTGGCAAGAAATATGTTGAACTGTGACGAATTAGCTGCTTATCAAGCCAGTTCAATTGCCGTAAGAGATGAATTGATTTTAGATTGGGCCAATACTCAACAGAAACAAACCATTCACGATGGGAAAAGAGTCTATTATCTTTCATTAGAGTTTTTAATGGGAAAAGCCATGGATAATGCTTTAATTAATTTAGCAGCCAGAAACAATGCGAGTGAATCGTTGAAAGAATTGGGGTTCAACTTGGAAGATGTGTTGAAACAAGAACCTGATGCTGCTTTGGGTAATGGAGGTTTGGGTCGTTTGGCTGCTTGTTTTGTTGATTCATTGAGTTCTAAAAACTACAGTGGATGGGGTTACGGATTGAACTACCAGTACGGGATTTTCAAGCAATTGATCGTAGATGGGTACCAAGTTGAAGCTCCAGACTACTGGTTGAGATACTCGAATCCGTGGGAAATCACCCGTAACGAAATCCAAATTCCTGTTGATTTCTACGGCTATGTCTATGAGACTTATGATACTAACACCGGGAAACCCAAGAAGGTTTGGAGTGGAGGAGACAGAGTTTTGGCCGTGGCCATTGATTATCCTATTCCTGGCTACAATACCGATAACACCAACAATTTGAGATTGTGGACTGCTAAGCCAACTGAAGAGTTTGATTTCACCAAGTTTAATGCTGGTGATTACTCTCAATCAGTTGCAGATCAGCAAAGAGCTGAGTCAATCACCTCTGTTTTGTACCCTAACGATAATTTTGATCTGGGTAAAGAATTGAGGTTGAAACAACAGTATTTCTGGGTAGCTGCTTCTTTACACGATATCATTCGTAGATTCAAGAAAACCCACAAAAGCAACTGGTCGAAGCTTCCAGACAAAATCGCCATTCAGTTGAACGATACTCATCCGACTTTGGCCATTGTAGAATTACAGAGAATCTTGGTTGATTTAGAGGGCCTTGATTGGGACGAAGCTTGGAATATCGTCACCGGGGTTTTCGCCTATACTAACCACACAGTTATGGCTGAAGCCTTGGAAAAATGGCCTGTTGATGTCGTTGGCAGATTGTTGCCTCGTCACTTAGAAATCATCTACGACATCAACTACTACTTTTTAAAACATGTAGAACACAAATTCCCTGAAGACAGAGACTTGTTGGGCAAGATTTCAATCATCGAAGAGCATCCACCTAAATCGGTCAGAATGGCCCATTTGGCAATTGTTGGATCCCATAAAACCAATGGGGTTGCTGAATTGCACTCTGAGTTGATCAAAACCACCATCTTCAAGGATTTCGTCCAAATCTTTGGATCTGATCGTTTCACCAACGTCACCAACGGAATCACTCCAAGAAGATGGTTGAGACAAGCCAATCCTGAATTGGCCAAGTTGATCAGTGAAGCTTTAAATGATCCTGAATATAACTATTTGACCAATTTGACTGACTTGAAACACTTGGAAAAATATGTCAATAACGACGATTTCTTGAAGAAATGGGACCAGATCAAGTACAACAATAAGGTTCGTTTGGCCAATTTAATCAAGGAAACCACCAATGTTGACGTTGATCCTTCGGTGTTATTTGACGTCCAGGTCAAGAGAATCCACGAGTATAAAAGACAGCAATTGAACATCTTTGCCGTGATTCACCGTTACATTACCATCAAAGAATTGTTGGCCCAAGGGGTTTCAATTGAGGAAATCAAATTGAAACACTTTGTCTCCAAATGTTCTATTTTCGGTGGAAAAGCTGCACCAGGTTATTACATGGCAAAAACCATCATTCATTTGATCAATGCCGTGGGTGAAGTTGTCAACAACGACCCTGAAATTGGAAACTTGTTGAAGGTTGTTTTCATTCCAGACTACAACGTTTCCAAGGCAGAAATCATTTGTCCTGGTTCAGATTTATCCAACCATATTTCCACTGCTGGAACCGAAGCTTCAGGTACTTCCAACATGAAGTTTGCATTGAATGGAGGTTTGATTATTGGAACTGTTGATGGTGCTAATGTTGAAATCACCAGAGAAATCGGTGAAAACAATATCTTTTTGTTCGGTAATGTTGCTGAGTCTGTTGATGAATTAAGACACAAGCATACTTACCAAGGAGTTAATATTCCTGAATCATTATCAAAGGTTTTCGATAACATTGAAAAGGGAACTTTTGGTAACTACGACCACTTTAGAGCCTTGGTTGAAAGTGTCAAATACCATGGAGATCACTACTTGGTTACTGATGACTTTGAATTGTTCTTAGATGCTCACAAGAAGTTAGAGAATGTCTACGGACATCACGGAGGAGATGCTCAAGACGAAGACCATTTGCACAACTGGGTTAAGAAATCCGTTATTAGTGTAGCCAATATGGGATTCTTCTCCTCAGATAGATGTATCGACGAGTATGCAGAAAACATCTGGAATGTCGAGCCTACCAACTGATCGTTTATAGATTGGTTTCTTGTTGTTTGAATTCACGAAAATTATATTTGCAGCTATAATCTCTTCAATTACTCCTCTGGAGTGTACATTCCATTTTCTATCTTAAGGATATAATTATTGACAACAGTAATCTTATGATTTCTTTTGGTCTCTGTTGAACATTTATCCAAATCTTCCTTCTCATATGTAGTATCTCCCGCTGAAGGATAAACATATTCACCGTGGAGAATGAAGTGGTTAATTTCAAGACTGGCTTGTTTCCAACTCATCAACTGTCCTCAGGTGAACAAACTATGAGTGAAATGTCCCCTGTGAAAACATTGTTATTGGTGGAAATAAAGTTTTAATCATGATTGAAAAATAGATCTGTGTGGATAGCACCGGTGAAAAAATAAATAAAAATTATTGCACCGGTGAAGGGCACCAACGAATAATTACTCACTTGGAAGAAAAGTTTGTATGGCATTGGTGAAAAATGATTAAATTCATAGAATTAAACAAATCTCTGACTTTCAAATTATTATGTGAAAAATAGAAAACGTGAAAATAGAACTCGCAAGTATATTATGTCATTTAAATCTGCTTTATAAACATATCTGCGTGTACTCTAGGTTTGCTACATCAAGGCAATAAAAACCTTACAAAGAGCATCTAGCTTAGGAATTCCGGTGCCAGAAAACAACTCCAGGTTTCTTCAATCTGACGGTTTCTTCAGCGTTCCAGGTCGGAGAAAGATCACCAAGGTATAGGTAATAAAATCAAGTTCAGCAATAAAGTCCCGAATTCCTCTGCTTGCTTCTCCTTCTTCACCGGCAAAATTAAGAGTAGTTTTCTGGGGCTGCAAAAAGAGTTGAGGCAACGCACCGATAATATTAAATACTTTATAAATCTGGTCAGAGCTGTCTAATTGGCTGGCAAGATACTCACTACTAGCAAGTGTATTGTCGTCAAGAATTGGGTTCCCGTCTCTTTCTGGAAAGTAATTGTTGGTTTCAATTATGATTCTGTGTGAGAGCCTTAATCAGATCAAGAGCCGTGAAAGGAGTCGAGATGATAAGCTTTGAGTCTTTTTCCTTAGCAATTTCACCTGGTGTAGAAACCGAGGCTAAATGCCCCAAAGGTTCAACCAAGGGCTTCAAAGTATCTGGGTCTTTGCTGTTACTCAAGACCACTTCGTATCCTGCTTTGGCTGCGAGGAGAGCTAAGTTCCATTGAAATTTGCAGCACCTATAAGCCGATTTATGTGGACTGTGGACCAATGAAATAGTGTATCAACTCCTAAACATAAACCACCTATCATTGGACTCAAAGGCTACTTAGTTAATTAGAGTTTGAGGGTCTTCTATTTTTATCTCATGCTCTTGCAGCCATTGTTCACTCAGTGAATCAGCAAATCCATGTGGACATACCTAAGCAGAAATGAACAACCAACAATCAACAGTCAAGTAATCTGACACAGTCAAGTAATCTGAGATAGTCAAGTAATCTGACACAGTCAAGTAATCTGACACAGTCAAGTAATCTGACACAGTCAAGTAATCTGACACAGTCAAGTAGTCTAACACAGTCAAGTAGTCTAAAACAGTCAAGTAGTCTAACAACAGTCAAGTAATCTAACAACAGTCAAGTAGTCTAACAACAGTCCATAAATCACACACGAATTCACACACAAATTCACATAAAACAATCCCGGCCAAAGTGGGGGCCCGTGCCTTTATTTTCTGTGCAAAGTCTAAACCGGATGATCCACGAACAGGCACCAAATCCCTCTCCTAAACTCTGCTATAATACTCTATACCGTACACTCTATACTACATTCTACTCTATCCTATACCATGCTCTACACTACTCTACACCCACCCTACTACCCCACAATTCTAATTCATCGAGTCCACAAATTTCATCGCCTCTTTCACGCGAGTTTCTCACCAATATGTTACTAGGGTTCTTCATAGCTGTGCTTGCCGGAGCCCTCCAGGCCCATGGGGCTGCGTTCAAACGAGACACAGATAAAAGCCAGTACCTTGTTTCAAACCTCCCGGGCTTGGACTCTTTGAAAGATGACGAAATGCCCCTTATGTTCGCAGGCCAGTTACCGTTATATAAGAACAACGATACCCACCTTTTCTTTTGGAAATACTCTGATCCAAATATCGATAAAGCTTATGCCAAAAGAACGATTTTCTGGCTCAATGGGGGTCCAGGATGTTCTTCAATGGACGGAGCATTAATGGAAACTGGTCCTTTTAGAATCAATCTGGACAGGAAAGTAATCACCAATAAAGGATCGTGGCACGAAGCTGGTGATGTGATTTTTGTGGACCAGCCTGCCGGTACGGGGTTCAGCTATACGGACGAATACGACCACGATTTGGACCAAATCAGCTGGCAATTTTTGCGATTCATGGAGGTTTACTACGAGACTTTCCCTGAAGATATCGACAACGAGATTTATTTTGCCGGAGAGAGTTACGCTGGCCAGTACATTCCCTACATAGCCGAAGCCATTTTAAGGCGAAACAAGAACTTGAAAGATGGAGAGAAAAAGTACGATTTAAAGGGTCTTTTGATCGGTAATGGTTGGATAGATCCAGATATTCAAAGCTTATCGTACTTACCATTTGCCATGGCTGCTGGGATTATCGATAACAAAAACCCCGAATGGAGTACGCTTATCAGAAATCACGAAGACTGTCAGAATGCCGTCAACAACATGAAAGGTGACAAAATGAGTGATTATGCTGAAGTAGAGAATATTTGTGATGGAATTTTGACAGGACTTTTGAGCGTAACTTTGGACAAGTCTGCTCCAGAAGACGCACGTTGTTATAACATGTATGACTATACGCTTAAGGATTCGTTTCCCTCGTGTGGGATGAATTGGCCCCCTGATTTGGTTGATGTTAAGCCATTTTTAAACACCAAAGAAGTCCAGGGTGATTTGAACTTGATCTTGAAGAAGAAATGGAGAGAGTGTAGTAGTAAAGTCGGGAGAGCGTTTACGGCCAAGAATTCACTTCCTGCTGTAGCATTATTACCGGAACTTTTGGAACAGATTCCTATAGTTTTGTTCCACGGTAACAGAGACATAATTTGCAACTATCTCGGGGCTGAAAACTTCATCAAGGAAATGAATTGGAACGGAGGTCGGGGGTTTGAAGAGGACGAAAAACTAGACTGGATTCATGATGGTGAAGTTTCGGGATACATAAAGTCAGAGAGAAACTTGACGTTCATCAATGTGTTTGATGCTTCACATATGGTTCCTTTCGACAAGCCTGAACTTCTGAGAAGTTTGATCGATATCATCACCGGGAACTACGACGTAGAGGACAGTTCGAAGACCGGACTGAGGTCCATTATCACCTATCCTTTGGGCCAAAGACGGGAAGAGAACAAGAATGTGGAAGAGGGTGAAAAAGAGACTGAAAGTGCTGCCGGTGAACCTGTAAAAGCCACGGGCACGTTTGTTCAATTTGCATCCGAAACAGCTTCATCTTCCTCTTCGCCTTCACCATCGTCTTCGTCTGAGCCATCTTCAGAAAGTAGCGAAACAAGCAGCGATACCGGCCTGAACATCACCCGAATCATCCAGTTTGTGGTTTTGATCGTTATTGTCTGGGGAGTTTACATGCTCTATTCCACATACAGATCCAGGCCGTCTTCTATCATCAAAACTGGGCCATCAGGGAGAAAGAAAAACGTCCAGTGGGCAGACCAGTTGAGACAGTTTATGGGAGATGATGAAGATAATACGGAGCCTGGGTTCCTTAGTAAAGCGTTCAGTAAGTTTTCCAGGTCTAGTGGGTCCAATGGGTATGGACCAGCAGATCAGCATCCTGAGGAAATCGAGCTTGGCGAGAACATAGAGGGACATGTAGATCAGTTTATTATTGATAGTGACGATGAAGACCATAAGAAGACGAGTACATAGATATGCGATACTTTATTATTCGAGATTGTAGAGATCTAATTCTATTTCATGACTATTTTACATGGATAAGCTTTTAGGTATAGGAACATTTCTGTGTCTTTCAGATACTATCCTAGCTCCTGTCTGTTATATAAAGATATCAAGCATTCTAACATGACTGGCTTATGTTCAGATCTCGAAGTGGATCTAGTTGTATAGAACATACCTAAAGACCCAGTATATTTACGTCTAGATTTCTGTCTAGTGGAGTGGTTTACTGATCAGACATAAATAGAGATACTATTCTATATAGCATTAGTTTTAAATTTGGGTGTTCTGAAATTTATACGACTTCAATATAATGAGAGAACCGTGATTTCTGTGTATATCGTAGATTCATAATATCTTGGGTGAATCTTTGGATTCATGCTAGCTTATAGGTAATCCTGTAGATCCTATATCTCATACTTTATACTCATATCCATACTCATATCCATACTCATATCCATACTCATATATCACCAAATAATCTTCGCACAAATTTTTCACTCATGTTCAGACAAATCAGAACCTTGGCCACTGGAGGCTTCAACATCCGCGAGCCGCCAAAGTACACGCTTGGGTCCGTTCGTTCGTTCCCTTCCTTAGAACCTCACCAGTTTGTGCCTCTTCCCAACAACTTTCTCAACCTCCCCACCAGAAGAGACTTCTTGTGGAGTGCTGTGGTTTTTGAAGCTGATAAAGCCAGAGTTGGAAGTGGGAATGCTATCACTAAAGGAGACCAACTTTTCTCACACAAGAAGCTCAGACCCCAAAAGGGAAGTGGAAGAGCCAGAGTTGGTGATGCCAATTCTCCTCATCGAGACAACCTTATCAAAGCGCATGCCATCACGGCCCCTCACGATTGGTCGACCAAATTGCCCAATAAAATCTATAATAAGGCCATGGCCACTGCATTATCCGAGCAATACAAACGTGGGAAATTGTATATAATTGGAGGTGATTCTGTTTCTTCTAACGATCAGGAAAAGACGATACTTGACTTTAACTATGAGTACCCAGAAGCAATGCGTCAATTTATAAGCACACACGGCTTGAGAAAGTTGAACTTGTTGTTTGTTACTCAGGATCAAAGAGACAACTTGATTAAGGCCACAGATATACCTGGTGGAAAAGCTGATGTTTTGGTCCAGGATGCAGTTGAGGTAAGAGACATTTTAAAGGCTGACAGAGTGTACATTGAGTTGGGAGCTTTGCAGTGGTTTATAGGTAGATACATGTAAATAGAAGACTAATATAAGAGTATAGTTGCAAATTTATTGGTGTTCTTGACAGAGTTGTGTACTTTGAAGGTGTTTAGTGTACTTTATTATAAATTTGAAAGTATGGTTTTAACTGTTAGTCTAATAGTAGTAGGAATCGATACTTTTACTATCAGTCTGATTGTCTTTGAGTTTAACACTTTAAGTTTAACAATTAGTCTAACACTTTGAGTTTATATTAACCTAATGATACTCTAGATTGATACATTTAAGTATCAATCTAATGCTTTGAGTTGTTACTGTTAGCAATAAACCCATATCTACACTTTGAATAATCTAACACTTTCAATCAATAGCCTTTTGCAGCTGATTGAGACGAATTATATACTAGACTAACTACCCGAGAGACCAGAATTCAGTAGAAACTCAATACAATCTCAATACCTCCTCAATACCTCCTCAGTACAAAGTAAAAAAACTCAATACCTCCTCAATACATCCCGATAAAAAGTAAATAACTCAATACTAATACTTGCAACTACTAAATATTTGCATCCATTCTATGCTGCAAATACTTTAGGGCTCAGCCCTAACATGACTGCTTTTGAAAAATCTGTGCGCAGGACGACCCTCACATTCCCTCGCACAAAAAAAGTTTGTGAAAAATTATCCATCTGTAAAACTACATAGAGATAAACCAAGATGTCCTTAGTTGTCCAAGAAGAAGGTTCCTTCCAACACATTTTACGGTATGTCAGATCCACAAGCAGAGCAGATAGTGGGCTGAAAACACATCCCAGTATCCCATCAAACCCGAACTCAACTTCAAACTCAATGTCAAATTTATGCCAATGTCTATGCTCAATCTATGAAATTTAATACTAACAGTCTAGTTTATTAAACACCAACATCGATGGTAGAATTAAGATCATGTACGCCTTGACCAAAATCAGAGGTGTCGGTAGAAGATACTCTAACTTGGTCTGTAAGAAGGCTGATGTTGATTTAAACAAGAGAGCTGGTGAATTAACCCAAGAAGAATTAGAAAGAGTTGTCACCATCATGCAAAACCCAACCAACTATAAAATCCCAGCTTGGTTCTTAAACAGACAACAAGATCAAGTTGATGGTAAGAACTACCACGTTTTAGCTAACAACTTAGAATCTAAGTTGAGAGATGACTTGGAAAAATTGAAGAAAATCAGATCTCACAGAGGTATCAGACACTTCTGGGGTTTGAAGGTTAGAGGTCAACACACCAAGACCACTTCTCGTGGTGCTTAAGTATGAAAGCGTATGTTTTCCATAATATTATATTGTAATTTAATATATTATCTTACGTAACTTCTATGAAATATGCATAGTTTTAAACTCACCAAGGCTCCAAGAGTCTACGATCATTCGGGGACAGTTTCCCTTTTTATCTCTTTTCCAATTTAAATTTCGAGGGTATTCATCGAGGCCCTTAGCTATTCTAGCACCCGGGTTGGTGATTTCAAGTAGTAGCAAAAGCGTATAGTATGCGTCATTGCCGGCATTGTGTAGGCTCGAATGCGGGATCTCTGTTAGCACCAAGCTGTTGGTAAGTCTGGTCTGGATCGTGGTAAGCAGCATGAGTTTCTGGGTATCAAGTACCGGAATCTGGGGGAACTCGACCCCCATTTGCCGGAGCCATTTCATGTCTCCTCCTACGTCGTGACCCACAATATGGCACCCGAGCTGGTGCTTTTCGTGGTAAAACTGTACGATATTAGTAATGAACTCTGCAATATTTTCAGTGCTCATCACGTGACTCACTTCTCCAACAAATTTATTCTTATTATCGACGACGTATCTCCCGTTCATTTTGTTTTCGGTACCAGCTGGAATGAAATGATACGTCTTGATTTGCGGGAACGAAGAGTTGGCTTGTTGGAGCGGATCGTAGATAGCTAGCCCCACTTCTGTGATGATGGAGTTATCGCGCTCCCAGGCCTCGACGTCTAAGGCGATGAGCACCGACTGTTGGCCATAAACTTGCTCAATAGCGTACTGGAGCTTTGCTAGAAGATCTTTGTTTTGGAGTTTGGGATTTTGGCGGAACTTGGACTCGTTTTCGACGAAATACGTCTCTATTTCGTGCTGATTCTTCATGAATTTTCCGCGTGGCCATAATGAAATTTTGAGAGAATTGAGCTTGTTTTAGTTATTGTTGAATTCATATTCCAGCCCACAGGTTCAGAGGTTAAGGGTCTGGAGGACATAGAGGCTGGAGGATAGAGAGTCTAGAGGTCTAGATTTAAAGGTCTAGATTTAGAGACCTGTTCTTACAAGCTCTGTATCTTGTAGAAGTAAACTAAAGCCTACAGTTGCAGTAATTCACCAGAGAGTTATATACAGTGACAAATAACCACAGTAAAACTAACTGTTGAAACCGTATCCTGTAACAGCAGTTAACACGTAACCTGCAATTAGGTCCAGATATCCCATGACCTGTTATTACTAGAACATGCCGTAACCGAGCCTGCCAAAAGTTCCCACGCATAATGCAACTTGTCCATTTGATTTAGCGAGCTGCACTTTTATTACGTGCGTGAGATAACGAACACGATGTTATTTAGGTAGTGAGTGTGGTGAGTGTTCGGTGCACGTTCAGTGTACGTTCAGTGTACGTTCAGTGTACGTTCAGTGTACGTTCAGGGCATGATTCAGGGCATGATTCAGGGTCAGTGGACGTGCAGTGGTCAGTGGTTGCTGGGCCAACTACAGGGGTTTTGATCGCGTTTTCGCAACCGTAAATATGCAATATTTATCGATGCAAAATTTATTGATGCAATATTTATTGATGCAATATTTATTGATGCAATATTTATTGATGCAATATTTATTGATGCAATGTTTATTGATGCAAATGCAATATATACACTAATATACAGTGGGGAAGGAGATTTTCAACCCAGTAAAAACCCAAGGGGCCCCGTGGGCCTTCGGTGGATCCAAAAGATCCAATGATCCAGTAGGCCAGCTACTTCCAGTTGCCTCCTCTTAACGATAATAAACTCTCTACACCCTCATTGAGCTTATGAATTGGCTTGTTCGTATTAATCTCTCCTAATGGCTTTCTTGTCTCGTCAGCAACACTGTTCAACAAGTTTTGAATCTTGTTGGTTTTACTGACATTCTCTTTATCAGCATGAACTTTGAATTTCCCAAGCTTAAACGTCATAGTAGAGCTATTGGAGTTATTTAACAAAGAAGGCTGTTTCTTTTTGGTTTCTTGAAGCACAAACGATTCTTCGTCAGCAACAAATGAAGAGTTAGGTGTAGAAGCCACTGGCTTAGAATTGACAGAAACTGAGTTGCTTCTTTGGATCACAGGAGAATCAAATTTCAGAGTATCTGGGCTGGCAAATGATTGGGCTTTGTGCAATTGAGGTTTAATAGGAGTAGAACTGATGACAGAAGTTCCTAATACCGAGTTGTTGATGGAATTGCTAATGGAATTATTCATCGAATTATTCATCGAAGTGTTGATAGAAGTGTTGATAGTTACATCTGGAGTAGGAGGTAATTCTGTGACTTCTTTATCATTAGAGCTTTGCTTTCTTATACTTTGACGTTTGTTTTGAAACCAGATCTGGACTGCCTTTTCAGTCATAGAAACCTTCTCTGCAATCTCGATTCTGCGTAATTTGTTAGGAGTTGATCCAAGAGCGAATTCCTGGTTTAAGATATTCAATTCGTTAGGAGATGTTCTTCTTCTTTTTCTTCTGGCCAAAGGAGCATTGTCAATGCTTGGTTCTTGGCTAGGGAAAGTCTTGACCGAATGGGAAATGAAAGCAAATGATTTTTCCTGTTTCCTCTTTTTCTTTTGAGCTTGAGGTTGAGTATTCGAAGAATCAGTAGGAGAAGTTGGTGATACAGCTGGTGGTGATACGGCAGGAGATGTGGTTTGGATCATGGGGAGTGGTGCTGGGGCCAGGCCAACTGCAGGCGTAGAAGCATTTGTGTGGGAAGGAGTAGGCAAAGGTAAAGAAGCAGCTGTGAAATCAATGGATGGTAATTTATACTGATCTTTCAATAATGAAGATAATGGAGGCAAGCTAGGCTTGGTGTACGATTTTTGTTGGACGTGAATGGACATAATGAACGAGTGCAGAAATTGAATTGATCAGAAAAGGTGAAATGGGCTCAGTTTATATAGAATATAAAGCTTGACAGGAGAAAAAAATAAAAAAAGAGCCTCAAAATAATAATAAAAAAAAAAAACATCTTTGAGAATCGTGATTTATAAATGTAGTAAAATTATGAGACACGAGAAACTCCTGCGAGCAGCGGCTCAAAAGGGACCTATGTTTCGCGGTAAACCATGCCAATTAGTACCAATGAGGTTATAAGGCAATGGTGATTAATTATACACGTTAATAACAATTAATGACTACGTATCAAGATAGGAGTAAAAAAGTAGTAGTTTAATGGGTAGTAGTTAGAGCTCATCGACCAAGAGAGAACCGGCCCAACAATAACAGGGACCTTATTGTGGGCCTGTAATAGTTCCCAAAGCAGATGGAGGAACGGTTTAAACAAGTAAACAAATTACCTTAGTAGAAGCAAGAGCGCGCCGCGTTTTGTTTACCTTTTGCTAGGTGGTGCGTCTAATGGTGTGCAGGTATTTAAGTAAAACTCGATGCGGGAAAGTAATTTTAAATATTTAACTTATTTAGGTAATTCATTTAACCTTATTAGGAAATGTTTATTGTTATGCACTGGAGCGATTCGAGTTTGGCGGATTCCATTGAGGTTCACGAGATTGCAGTTTGGCGATTCAATATAATTATAAATGTAAATGTCGCATTTTAACTTTATTGCTTCTGCGATGACATGATATTTTCTAATGAAAATTTAACTGGCGTATTACTGTAAATAATTCTAATAATTAAGACCAATTGAATACGTTAAACTTCATTCAATTTCTCTATTTCTAATCTCTGATAATTCTAATTGATGTCGTGGTCTATAATTATCTCTAGCGAAATATATATGTGTGGAAGCCGGAACAAATTACTTCAGTTCGCCTGCTGGGAAAATGTCGCACGCTACTGTTTTCTAAGGCACAGGTTTTTAGCCAACCCGCAATTTCTAAAATTTTTCCTTTCGAGAACCTTACAACGACGCGCTAACTATTGCAATTAATCGAAACGAATCAAATTGAGATTTTCTTATTTATCTATTTTAGGTTTAATTATTTCACGCTTGTTTATTTATATTTCCAGGGTTTGTTAAATTAGGTGCTACGCCTTCTTAGATTAGCTTGCCCGTCTCAGGTTATTGTTCTGCAAATTATATGTACAAATACACGATTTACTCACAGGGGCACTTGGTGATACGATCCCCATAGCCATTTCCAGACTAATTGACCCACGAGTTTGGGGTTTTAAAGATAGAAAGTGGAAGTGCACCCCAACGGTTTGCAACCCATTAGCTATTTCAGGAGCATGATTTCTGGAACGATTTGTGAGCATGATTTTGGAGTCTTTTGACTTTGGTGATCCAACTTAAATATGGAGATCATTGTTTACAAATATTGAATTGTAGAGTAGAGTTTATTATATGAAGGTGGTTTCATGTTCTCATGTTCCATGTTTTCATATTTTCATAGCTCATAGCAAAATTTCGATGAAAGGCAAATAAAGTATTATATTCGTAGGTTTGATTAATTGGCTGCAAAAACAAACGCGCTAAATTGAGTTTTACCAGCTTCTTAAAAATGGTGTTTCGATTTGACATCGTGGGAGCTTGTAAATTTAAACGGGTATCTGGAGTAACCTGAAGTTAGGAAATGACCTATTGGGCTGACAGGCTATCAATTGTGAGCATCAACAGGGAGCATTAATTTCATAATTGTAAGTATTCGAGTATTCTGACAGAACTGAGCAGATTGAACGGATTAAACAGAATCGAACAGAATCGAACAGGAACGAACAGTATAAATGCACACTGAACACAACTGCACAAACTGAACCCAACTGAACCCAAATAGAAATCTCAATAACCAAACCTCAGTTGACTCTAACTACCAAGAGTCTATACCAAACATCCATCCCTTATCCCCGAGGGACTTCTGAGAAAGGATTCAAGAACTAAATCTATTCTCCACAATCAACATGCAACAATTACCGTATAATATATAAACATTACACACCTGACTAAACCAATTACCTGCATTTCAGTAACTAATCTCCCCCACAGTCAGTGTCGCATGATTCCGACATTTCGCACTCGCAATAAATTATCCAAACAGATGCTAAAGTACATAGCAGTAACCGTACTAGCACTCTACTTATGGTCCTGTTCGCTGTACAACCTGGAGGTCATTGAAACCTCCATCATTCCTTTAGACGAGCCTCAAGTTGCTGCACTTCGTGCGCTCAATTTGACCGTCAGAAACCCCATAAAGGCAAACAACCATCTCATCCATGGACGCTTTTTGCACATCACCGACATTCACCCGGATGAATTCTATAAGCCCGGAAGTAGTATCGACAGTATGTGCCATAACGGGAAGGGAAGTGGCGAAAACAAGGCCAGCAAATATGGGGATGCCATTTTAGGATGTGATTCACCCATGGTGCTTATGAATAAAACTTTCGAATGGATAGAGCAAAATTTAAAAGATAAAATCGACTTTATTGTCTGGACCGGTGATAATATCCGGCATGATAATGACAGAAATCACCCTCGTACTGAATTGAATATTTTCGACATGAATTCTTATGTGAGTGACACATTTTACGAGTTATTCAAGAATCCGGATGCTTCTAACCCTCGGAAAATGTTGGTAGACCTTATCCCTAGTTTGGGTAATAATGATGTCTACCCCCACAATTTGTTTGCTCCAGGTCCAACTCTTCAAACTAGAGAAATGTTCAAAATTTGGGCCAATTTCATCCCCCAAAATCAATTGCACACTTTCAATCGTGGAGCTTATTTTTTCAAAGAAGTAATTCCGGGCCAGCTTGCTGTTTTATCGATCAACACCTTGTACTTATTTCAGCTGAATCCGTTGGTCGATAATTGTGATAATCGTAAAGATCCGGGGTATAAATTGTTTGAGTGGCTTGGGATTGTGCTTAAAGAAATGAGATCTCGTAACATGAAAGTCTGGCTTTCGGGCCATGTTCCTCCCAACGAAAAGAACTTTGATATCAGTTGTTTGCGTAAGTACATTGTTTGGAGCTACGAATACAGAGACGTGATTATTGGAGGATTATATGGGCACATGAACATGGACCATTTCATTCCCATGGACGCCAAAGCTGCGTACAAATCGTTGAAAAAGCTGCGGAAGAAAAAGAAGGGCAAGAAGGGCAAGAAGGGCAAGAAAGGAAAGGGCAAGTCTGTTGAGGTCTCTGAGTTTAACTTTGAAAACTTTGAGTTTGAAGAATTTGAGTTTGAAGACCCTGAAATTCCTGAAGTAGAAGTGCCTGATTTCGGCTACGAGTCCGACGAGGACGACATTGTGTTGCAACAGCAGCCTCCCATGAAAATCCAGGGCGGAGTTCCTCGTAACAAGGTCAAATACATGGAAGGTTTACGGACAGACCTCTACGGTAAAATCAAGGGCAAAAAGAAAAGAGGACCAAGTGGTGAAAGGTACTCTATTTCCCACGTTACAGCTTCAGTTATTCCTACTTTTAACCCTGGTCTTAGAGTCTGGGAATATAATACTACCGGATTGAATACTAAACACAACTCGCCTGTTTTCACTGACTGGGACGTTTTCTTTGCCGGAGTTGATAAACACATGGACTATTTGGAGCTGCTTGATGACGAGTCGTTCTCTGTGATGGACTTTTTCACCTTCAAAAAGGATAGAACGCTCCCACCGAAAAAGCCTGCTAAAATTCCCTTGGGCCCAGCTTATACGCCACAAACCTTTTCTCCATTGAGGTACACCCAGTACTATGTTGACCTTAAAAACGTCAACAGTGGAAAAAAGGATTTCGCCTACGAGTATGAGTACAGTACTGACGATAAGGATTATAACATGAAGAACTTGTTGGTTGAAAGCTGGCTTGATTTTGGGCGTAGAATTGCACCTCCTAAGAAAAAGAAGGAGACGACTCCTAAGAGAGAGAAGTTGTGGCAGACGTTTTTGCGTCACAGTTTTGTCGATACCGACTATGAAAATCTTGGCTACGGCTAGTATATAAAAGTAAATATCAATAATAATTAGACAGATTTTAGTTCTGGTAAGATTCTTAGGATTAATGATCAGAGACTGTAAATTCAGGTAAACTATTAAGTGCAAAGATGATGCAATTGGATATTAGTACTGTAAGATAAATCAGACAAAGGATGGTGTTTCAATTCTAAATAATATTCAAGTTGAAAAAGTTGCCAGAGATTGCTAATTGAAATGTTTCCGATAATTAAATTTGAAAGTCAATTGAAACATCAATTAATTTGCAGACTTTATTTGTCACGTGACTAGATCTCATCAGACAAGCTTATAATAAAAAGCTGTCTAAAGACAGCTAAAACCTACAGAAAAACTACCTACAGTAGACTGAATACAAACTGGATACAAATAGACAACAGCAAGCTTTAAAAAACTATAAAAATACATACCAGAGAATACTACTATAAAAACCTTTATAAGCTAAAATCAAAACCAAATCATAAAACGCGCATGAGTGAACCTACGGTGTACGAGACATCGGATATCGAGAGTGATACCGAGCCAGTACCGGTGACACAGCCGAACGACGACATCATAGAGACCGACTTGGAGTTCCGATCGTCATTGCACAAATTCAACAGCCAGTTTGTCCACGGAAAACTCAACTTCGACTACTCGCTGGATCTCAGTTTGAATGAAAGTGGCTTTAAAGTTTACACAAATGAGCTGCAAGACCAGAAACTTAGCCGTATATCGAAAGAGCTTTACGAGCTTCGAGATGAGCTCGAAAATAGCTCGGATCTGCCGAAAGTCGAGCAATTGATTCTGCTTGTAGAGCAGCTCAGTACTAGTGAAAAACCGGTTTATAAACTGCAATTTGAGCACCTTTTTGAAAACATTAAACAGGAACCTTTAACTGTAGAAAAAGTCCAAACAAGTACAGATACTGGGATGTCTAAGATGGTCGAATTAGAGAAAAAAATCACCAAATTAGAGGAAAAATTAGGACAAGTTAACGTTCCTATAAGCAGCACTCTTAACGATTTAAGTCGCAAAGTTGAAATTATCAATAATCCGAGTTATCATGCAGAAGAAGTGCAGAAGTCGATAACCAAGATTTCCGAGTCGAGTGAACTCGCTAAGCTCAAAGCTTCTGATTCTTTAGGTAGTTATAAAGCCGATATGGTAGAAGAAGTAGTAAAGCATTTACCAGATCTCGACCAATATGTTAGCACGAGCACGCGGCTTTTACTGCGACTTAAAGCGTTGAACGCGGTACATCTTAGCGCGGTTGACTCGCACCGGTTTGTGGCCGATTTTGAGACACTTTTCACTAGCATGTCGAAGGAGATCGGAGAGTGGGAGGCATCACTTGAAGACACGAATCGCAAGTTAGATGCAAATGCACAGACGTTTGAAACCAGTAAAGCTGAGATCGAGACATGGATTAAAGACTTAAAGCAGAGAGTTGATGGTTTATAGATAATGTCGTTCAAAATCAAAGACTCTCCCCCCCTCTCCGAGTCTAAAATGTCGTCGTATGTCGTCGTGTGTCGTCACACAGACAGATCCCGTCAATGTCGCCCGTGATCCTCGCGCTCACTTGCCCTCCCTCATCTCGCCATCAGTTGCCCCACCCAGTCCGATACTAATATATAAATGCCCCAGATCCCCATCAATAAAATTAATGAACGCTTTGAAATTAAGAGGTGTGAGATGCATCTCTCAATTATCTTTCAATAAGATCCCAAAGTCTTTAACTAACGAACCTGTTAAAGAATTCTCAAAAACTCATACTGCTGATTGGGATGCTTTAAAAGCTTCAATCAAAAAATTATCTAACCCCATCGATATCCCATTGGTGATTAATGGTGAAAAAATTTACAAAAATGAAACTAAACCTTTCACTAATCCAGGAAATCACAAACAAGTTTTAGCTAATGTTTCTCAAGCTTCTAAAGAAGATATCTTAAATGCTATTCAGGCTGCTAAAGATGCAAAACAGCAATGGATTAATACTTCTTGGACTGATAGAGCATCAATTTTCTTAAAAGCTTCAGACTTGATTTCTACTAAATACAGACATGATATGTTAGCTGCTACCATGTTAGGACAAGGTAAAAATGTTTATCAAGCTGAGATCGATAGTGTTGCTGAATTAATTGATTTTTTCAAATTTAACGTCAAATATGCTGAAGAATTATACTCTGAACAACCAATTGAAAGTAGTCCAGGTGTTTGGAATAGAGCTGAATACAGACCTTTAGAAGGTTTTGTTTATGCTGTTACTCCATTCAATTTCACTGCTATTGCTGCTAATTTGGTCGGTGCTCCTGCCTTGGTTGGTAACACAGTTGTTTGGAAACCATCTGCTGCTGCTGCCTTATCTAACTACTTATTGTTGAACATCTTGGAAGAAGCTGGATTACCAAAAGGTGTGGTTAACTTTATTCCTGGTGAACCTAAGCAAGTTACTGAATTGGTTTTGGAAGACGAAGCCTTTTCTGCTTTACATTTCACTGGTTCTACTCAGGTTTTCAAGGACTTGTACGTCAAGATTTCTCAAAACGTTGCTGAAGATAAATACAGAGATTTCCCAAGAATCGTTGGTGAAACCGGTGGTAAAAACTTCCATTTGGTCACCTCTTCTGCTGCTGTTGAACACGCTGCTTTATCTTCTTTAAGAGGTGCTTTCGAATATCAAGGTCAAAAGTGTAGTGCTACTTCCAGACTTTATGTTTCTGAATCTGTATGGGACGAATTCTCTGAAAAATTGACTTCTGCTATCAACACCGTTTCTATTGGTGATTCTACTGCTGATGTTAACACCTTCATGGGACCAGTTATCCACGAACAATCTTTCGATAAGTTAGCTAGTGTTATTGACCAAGCTAAGAATGATCCAGAATTAGAAATCCTTGCTGGAGGTGAATACGACAAATCTACTGGATACTTTGTTAAGCCAACTTTGATCAAAACCACCAACCCTAACCACGAGTTTTTGACCAGAGAATTCTTCGGTCCAGTTTTGACTGCTTACGTCTACAAAGATGCTGAATTCGACCAAATCTTAGAATCTATCGATACTGTTACCAAATACGGTTTAACTGGTGGTGTTTTCGCCAGAGACCGTGAAACCTTAAGAACTGTTGAAGAAAAATTAAGATATGCTGCTGGTAACTTCTACCTTAACGATAAGTCTACTGGTGCCGTTGTTGGTCAACAATGGTTTGGAGGTGCTAGAATGTCTGGTACTAACGATAAAGCCGGTAGTGGAAACATTTTGAACAGATTCGTTTCTGTCAGAAACATCAAGGAAAACTTCTACGAGTTGAAGGACTACAAATACCCATCTAACTTTTAGTTACATAGCCATAATATATTTATCCGTACATATTTACTGTTTTCACTATTAAGTTTTTAAATCCTTTAGTTTACCTCTGAATCACTTTTCACCTATACTTTTCAGTATCTCGGCCCGTTGATAATCCTCCCCATTCCATTACACACATGGCACGTTTCTTCGTCTAGAAGGAAATGGGTGATTCCCGTACCACGACATCTCCCACAGAGAACTCCCCCAATACGAGGATCTCCCGGTAGCACACGGAGCGGGACTGGAGGTGGAGCATACGGTGCTCCATAGCCTGGACCATATTGTGGGCCAGGAACAAATTGTGGACCTGGCCCAAACTGTGGGCCTGGAGGAGGCCCCGGAGCGGGCCCTGGAGGCCCTGGAGTGTAGTAAGTGGTGGTGGTTGTGGTGGTTCCGAACAAATCGTCGAGCAACAGACTCAGGCCCGTGTTGATCACAGGATTGTGGTTTCGTGGTGCAAACCGTTCGTAACAATCCTTACAAGTTCTGCCACTTTTCACCTTAATTCCCGTATTATTGCACTTAGAACAGTAGAATCTCTTGGGGTATCTGAAGGGCAATTTAGGGTTGGGATTGTATGCATTTGTATTCAAATAGAATTTCTCCCAGCACAGGGAGCAGTATTTTTTGTACGATTTATAGCCTGAATTACGGCATTTTTGGCAGAAAAATCCCTTGGGATACCGGAACGGTAGGTCATTGTTTGCTGTGTACAAATGGTTTGTTGAGCTGTTATTATGCGATTGTTGAGATGAAGCCGGCTGTGGGGGAGGCCTTGGGGGCTGTTGGGGAGGTCTTTGTGGAGGTGGTGGAGGCTGTGGAGGTCTCAGACTCGAGGGTTGGGCATAGCTCAGTGACCCAGTTACATTGTTCTGGTCGGTAATGGCTTCCTCGTAACTGGGAGGAGGAAGTTCATCAAACAGGCCTGATTTACTAACCATGATTATATTAAAAAATGCGACTTGGATTATTTGATTTAGATTTAGATTTAGATTTTGACACCATCATGATTTGGCTCTCTGATAGACAAAGTATGTAAAATGGTTAAAACTTTGATTACTAACCTCAGAATACGGTGTAGGATTCACGACTTTTGGAGTCATTTTATTCCTTCTTGGAATCGTGACTTTCTTCGACTCAGGCTTGTTAGCCTTTGGAAATATTCTTTTCGTTGTTGGAATCATTTTGATCATAGGACCTCAAAGAACAATGACTTTTTTCACAAGACCAACTAAAATTAGGGGTACTATTTGCTTTGGACTTGGAATTATATTGATTCTATTAAAACGTTCATTTTTGGGTTTTATCATTGAAAGTTTTGGAATCCTTGGGCTTTTTGGAGATTTTTTTGGTACAATCGTCCAGTTTTTGAGATCCATTCCTTATATTGGGGACTTATTGAGTCACCCGGTTCTTGCACCAACCATCGATCGTTTGGCTGGTATAAACACTTTACCTGTTTGATACTACAACAATTGATTCCTCGTAGTATAGCTCATGTATTTATCCTCCTTAATTAGACCAGCACGGAGGTGTATAGTGTATAATACATGCTTAGAGAATGTGTTTCGATTTGTAATTTTAACACTTTTCACCAGACTTTTTACTAACTGAAGCTCTTTCACCTTCTCTTCAGCTTTTTGCATCCTTTGTTTTTCTGCGTTTCGTTCATTTTTTTTTTTCAATTAGCTTTTTAATTTTTCGATGTTTTACTAGCTATATTAATGAATGGTGATGCAAGGTGGTGAAGAAGATCATTTTAATGATTAAAGCTTCAGTTCAATTGGTGTACATCTGGGAGTGTTTTTGAATTAGACAATGATACTATTTTATCTTTTTCTCTTGAACAAAGGACTCTATTGAGCCAGTTTTGAGCATTTTGATCAACTATAACTCTCTACGTATACTGAATGTCTCTTCGGAACTATGAGCGGCTTTCCACTGAATTAAATGCATGTTTTTCATAGAGCTCTGAGAAGCTTTCTGAAGCCTTAGTTAGGTACTTTAAATCCTCCTAATGTCAACTATTCCATTTATTTACAAAATGACCCAGAACGGCGGTTCTCAGACCTTTTTTTATTTCCAAACTTTTCGATGTAATTCATCCCCATTTTCAGTCAACAAGAAATCCGTGATAGTTTAGTGGCTAGAATCCCCGCTTGTCGCGCGGGGGACCGGGGTTCAATTCCCCGTCGCGGAGTTTTTTTTGCAACCATTTTATACCAAGTCTTCTTAGACCCCATTTTTTTAACTTTAAAAGATTCGACAGAGTATTTGTATTAAATAAATAAGTGGATATTTACATGCAAATTGGTAATTCTACCAACTGAATGAAGAAGCAATGTTGTCGACCTGAATACCATTGAGCAACTCATCTTGTAAGTTGACAATACACTTTCTTGCAGTATCCATAAACTGAGGAGGACCACAAAATACAACAGCGACTTTCTTGAAACCAGTTGGGTACCCCTTTTTGATCTCATCGATAGTCGAGGTAATATGTTCAGAAATATCAATACGCCCAGATGTAGAATCGTGAAGATCTACTTGGAGTTGTTGCGAGATGGGGTATTTTTCCTGAATATCAGTAAACTCATTTTTCAACAAGTTTAATCTGGAAACGTTTCTATCCGTCACTAAAACAAACATTTTACTTAAGCCTTTGGTAGGTCTACTGTGTTTAAACTGTGCAAAGTAGTCGACAAAATTCAATGCTACAGTAGACCCAATACCACCTGTCAATACCAAAACAAAATCATATTCCTCAAAAATAGTTCTATCATAAGTTCCATATGGTCCTTCTAAGTATGACCAGATTTTGAAAGGCTTGAAGTCATTACTCTCAAGTTTGTCATATATTCTTCCAGTAGTTCCCTTTTTGCAATCAACAAAAAAAGATAATTGAGGAGGTATGTATGACTTTGGAGATGGCTCAGAAGAACTGTTACTGATCTCTTTAACAACTCCATTTAAAGATGATTTCTCTGTTTCAATCTCTAATCTTTCAACTTTTTCATTGGGATCCGTAAATGACCATGAGCTTATTGTGAAAGGATGACTGGAAAAAAATGGGAACACAGTAGGAAAGTAAAGATAATAGTGATTATCAATACAATTCTGCTTCATATGATTTCTTAAGTTATAAGATATTTTAATGGTTTTGGTGTCTTTATCAGCTAACTTAACGTTGGCAAAAATTGGTATACCCTTGAAAGTTCCCCATACAATTCTAATAAGTCTAACCAAGAAATCAAAACTCCATACTGCATAACTTGTATAAAGCCAGTAATTGTATCCCCATTCGGTGGTATATCTTCTGCTGATATGGAATTTGCAGCCAGCAAGTGTAATAATAGCTAATACATAGTGAATGAAGATGAACACTTCGTAGCTGCTCATTCTTAATTTCATTACTGATAATGGGATCATTATACTGAAAGCTATAGTAGCTATTACACCCCAAATCCAATATGGAAGAGATGCTTCCATAGCAAACATGTGTGCATTATTTGGGTACTGAAGGTACTTGACAGTGTATAGAACAGAGTGAAGAATTGCTTCTAGAACAGCAATAATGGAAACGTGACGGTGAAAGTATTGGAATGTAGCATAAGACCAGCCTGTAATCCATTGGAAGATGTTATTACGACTAGCAAAAAGAATGATAATCGGGAAATTAACAAATGCAAGTGCTCCGGCTCTGTTGGAAATATAAGCGTATAATTGGAAAGCTTTTCTATAGATAGTACTTTCATCAAAGGTTTTGAATCCAACAGCACAAAAAATTATGTTGATAGCATAATAAAAGGCAATAGTGATCGATACTATTCTAGGAGGAATATAGTCTATAGGAACCTTGGATATTTGTACTGGTACATGACATTTTTCTTTGAAAAGAGCAGGAGTTAAAACATGTTTTTTCAAAAATATAATTGTAGTTGCTGGTAAGTAAGTATGGAAGAATCCAGACTTTTCTAAGTTGTTATAAAGAACTCCCACGAATACCATAACCCATGGAATAAGTATAAGTGTAAGACCCATACGAGCATGCATTTTCTCTGAGTACTCAAACTGTTCAGCAGAAACATACTCAATATGGTACATGTGATCATTAGGATACATTGAAGTATTCAACCAAGTTTGATCCATTGTCATTTTGCCTTCTGGTTTTCCCATACTGAGCGAATCAACAAAACTCATACTGGCATTGACAACCCAAAACATCTCGTAGTCTTCTACAGAAATTTTGTAGTCAGCACAATTGGTTTCTATACACCAAGCCAAACTATTGAGGTAAACATGGTCACTACTACGACATTCATCAGTAGTTTCAACATAAGTATCGTTTATGCGTGTACTGCAGTTTAAATTCACCATCGCATACACACTGGTACATGCTGTATAACAAACATGAGGAGGATACATATTGTGAATGGTGATACCATACAAAGCAGTTGAAGGCTTTGTAAGGCATAGTAATACTAAGAGCCATAATTTGATCATTTTGTGATGAAAGAATGCATTTGCATAGTTTTTATAGCCAATAACGAGGTGAGCAAATTATCTTACCTTATGCCTGAATGGGGTATTCGAGTAAATTATTTACCTTGATTAGAAGTTCGATTGTTGAAATCGGATCGAAGCTTAAGGCTATTTGACTAATCACATTGTTCGTGAGATTGTCATCTCGGAAATATATTTAAGCCACAAGTATACTGAAAAAGCCAGAAAATTCATATATTAGTTGCAATGAGTTTTGTATCACAGTTGTGTTAGTTTCCGGTTTTCTTTTTACAGCATTCTCTTCTTTCAAATTTTTATCTAATTTTTCTTTTTAAAGCATTTATCGTAGATTTCAAACTCGGAGAATTGTGATTTTTACAACTTATTTTACAATGCAAAATTTAAAAAACAGAAAAATACAATAAAAAACAAAAAATGGTAAATACTCCAGTTTCCGTTTTACCCGTCTTACTATTACCATGGATAAGAATGAAAGATTTTTTTGGTTGTTTTAAATAAAAAAAATTGATTCAAAGCATAACTGGAAGAACAAACTCAAGGCCAGTATATAGAAAATTTCCAAAAAACAATACCCATACTTATTGCCCCATGTTTTTTTGAGTCGTCTTTGAACGATGTTCTAAACACCAAATTCCTATCGAAATCAAATTCCTTCCGAAATTAAACTTCTGCAAGTTCACCGTTTAAACGTGAAGATCACGTGACGGATCAAAAATTTGTTTTTTCATAGTCATATTATACTTAAATTCATAGTTATAGTCAAATACAAGCCGAAGTAGTAGACTCAAAATACCCACTTCCTATACAATTCTCAATCAAAACAGCTACTACAAAATGACACGAATCAAGGAAACTATTAACTATTGCGGCTAACACCTCAGCCCGCGCATAAATACATTAATCTCGTTTGTCCCATCCCTAATTACAACATGAACCAAACACAAGAGATAGGTATGTGAAAGATTAGATAATTTGAAGTACTAACAACAGAAAACATCGACCGTAGAAATCAAAGAGGAAGATTCTCCTGGGTGAGAAGATTAATGCAGGGCCAACATAGACAACAAGGTGCAATAATGACACCTAATTTAGGCAATCACCAAGTATCATTTAATGAATATACTAAAGACGACAAATATCTGAACAAACTGGATAAACGTGTACATAATCGGCGTATTTCGTATACAGATGATCCGAGTGATGTTGATACTGAAGACGGCAGAAAGTCTTATGTGAGCGACCAAGTAACAGAAAACTCAGATAATATCAGTACCATTCCATTAAAGTCAGTTGTCTCATCACCATCAACAACTTCCCCCAGTGTCTTAAGCGCAGAAAATAATCAGGATAATACTAGCCTTAATGCAAGCACAGCCGAAACGTCTATAGCCCCTTCGAGCGTAGGCTATTTGAATCCATTGATAAATAGAGATTCATTACCTGTACCCAATCCTTTAGATAATAGGGAAATTAGGGATAGAGATAGTGAAAGCATTGTTACATTAGCCAGTTCTACCAGAAGAATTAGACGTCGATCACTCGAAACTACTTCGTCAACAACTGGGATCGCTCCTGCTAGTATTATGGAAAGAATTTCAGTTCAACCTACTACCACCAATTCTGCTTATGCAAATAGTATTCCTGATCATGACCATGAACTGCAAACAAGTATAACGAAATCTACATAGGTATATACCCATCTAAATTAATGAATGACTTTGAACTCTCCTTTGTCTTATTGTTATCAGTTAATTTCCCATTATGTCAAAAATATTTGTGCGAAAACGAAAACAAATAAATCTTCTATTTATAAGATTGAGGGTCTTTGGCAAAAATTAGTTAAGGTATCCCAACTATTGAATAATGGGAGCCTTCAACAATGTTGATGGTGCCATAGAAGGCGAAGTTTATATCCAGAAATTAACTGGTTATATTAAAAGAAAAGAAGAAAGTTTGGCTAATGGATTACTATTATTTTCAAAATCAAAACTGGGTAAAGGTAATTCAAAAATTAAACCTTCAAGATTAAGTATTAGTTTACACCACTTGTATTACATTCTAGAGAAAATCGACAATTCATCTTTAGGAGTAGATATTGGTCCTTTAAATATAAGGCTAGATAATCCAAATCATGAACCTACATTCATCTCATTTATGGCAAATAATGCCAGGTCATCCAAACAGTTTGATACAGACTCAAGATCCATCACATCTATTGGATCTATGAAATCCATAGTACTGAGTGCTTCCATTTACTGGAGAAACCTTAATGGGTCAACTTCTAAAGATCCAAAGGTCATTGGGAAAGATATTAAATATTTGTACTCATCGTTTACAAAACTTCCATGTTTGATCTTGACTCCCAAAACAAAAATAAATCCAATCACTGGCTATGAAGAATATCCATGTGATACATCAGTTCCGATTCGAATGTTTAAAAATCTTCAGGTTTTAGAAATGACAGACTATGATCCAAATGATATTTTTGGGTGGCATTTATTGAGTGATCTGTTACGGATTTTGATCATCAAGAACTCCAAAATTAACGATATAACTGAAGTATTGTTCAATTTGGTGGTAGAAGATGAAACTGGAAGAAGTGCATTTAATCCTATTAAATCCACTAGATCCAGAGCTAATACTGGACATGATCCTGATGAGTTCCACGAATCTCCAAGTAAAAATAACAGTGCTTTCAAGTACAATCCTCGGACAAAATCCCACTCTTCTGCCACAATTGCAACCGTTCCTAAAGGAAATATCGGAGCTGGTACTCCTATTGAACCTGAACCTCATTCACACGAGCATAAACCAACTCTATTGGGTGAGAATAAATGGTCTTTTTTGAGGCAATTGAGTGTAATGGATACTTCCATAACTCAAATACCATCATTTGCATTTAAACCGTTAGTAAACGTGGTTAAATTAAATTTGTCAAACAACTTACTTGAAAGTGTACCTGAGGGACTTGAGCATCTTGTTCACGTTAAGTATATCAATTTTGCTGACAATTATATCACAAGTCTTGAAAATCTTCCTTCCAATTTAAAACATCTTACCACGCTTAATTTCAACAATAACAATTTGAACAATTTACACGGTTTAGAGAACTTACACACACTAGAAAAAATCGACTTGAGAAAGAATAAATTAGATTCAATGAAATCTCTCAAGCCAATCTTATACTTGTACATCAAGAATAATGATAAATTCAACAATGTTTACTTGAACAATAATAAACTACCAAAGAGTTTCAGAATAGAACTTTTCAATTTGATCAACGGAATTAAAAGCAAAAATTCCTTCAAAATCGATGATTCAAGACCAGGATATTTTGAGTCTGCTATGTTACTAGATAGCGAAGCTTCGTCAAGGAATCTTCATAATTTCTTCAGAGCTAATCCAGCGTCTATGAATAACCTCGATTTGATCAATTCTTTACTGGACTTGAACCTTCATGATGAAACCAAACCATTTGCCCCGTTGGTAAATAACCAAAATATAGCGAATGTGGAAGTGGGTAAATTAAGTAAGTCTTCTACGCTACAAAATATTTCAGAAACAAAAAATACCCCTACCAGTGTAGTTACCCAAGTTCAAGTTACTGCCAGGATGAGCACATGATTTATGTAGATTACGAATGTATTATAAATGTAATAAAACTGTATGATTTTGCAGCCTGTAAAATTAATTACTCTTATCGGTTGATAACAAAGAAAGCTTGTTTTTCGTACGGCAAAAAATAAAAAAATTGACTGCGAAAAAAATTACACAATTTTATATCGATGTTATTGTACAAAAGTATAATCGGATTGATAATTTCTGTCCAAGCTTTAGAAACGCAGATAAGAGACTCTGTGTATGACGGCTTAAACCTTAGTGATATTGGCGCAACCGAATTTTCCAAAAGAGGTTACCATGAAGAAGCGCCATTGTTTTATGTCGAAGATCACCATCCGGCAGAGTTCTTTTGGTCTGAACCCTATTTTCCAGCTCGTAAGTCTTTCCAGCATATACCTCTCTTAACCTTGTTTCTGTAACTAACAACATCTCAGCGCTTGGTGGTAGATTAGATCATATTTGGCAAAAAGCCTACGATAAGGCTAGAAAAATTGTCGAAAGAATGTCGATTGTTGAAAAGGTTAATCTTACAACTGGTACAGGTTGGGGGTCTGGTCCTTGTATTGGCAACACCGGTTCGGTTCCAAGATTGGGGATCCCCAGTTTTTGCTTACAAGATGGTCCAAATGGTGTAAGATATACTGATTATGTAACCAATTTTCCAAGCGGATTAGCTTCGGCTTCAACTTTTAATAAGAGATTGGTTTATCTTAGAGGTAAAGCAGTTGGTAGAGAACATAAAATCAAAGGCGTTCATATGGCTTTAGCGCCGGTTATTGGCCCTATTGGATTGAAAGCAGCCGGTGGAAGAAATTGGGAAAGTTTTGGCGCTGACCCTTATTTACAAGGAATTATGGGAGCTGCAACTGTTGAAGGAATTCAAGAAGAAGGTGTTCTTGCCATTGCCAGAAACTTTATTGGTAATGAACAAGAGCATTTTAGACAAGTTGGTGAATGGGATGATAATGGATGGGATAAACTTGATAGTTCAATCAGTTCAAATATTGGTGATAGAGCTATGCATGAGATTTATATGTGGCCTTTTGCTGATGTTATTAGGGCTGGAGTTGGCGGCATTATGTGCTCTTTAAATCAAGTCAATAACACTTATGCCTGTGAGAATTCTAATTTGATCAATTACTTATTAAAAGAAGAATTGGGATTCCAGGGATTTGTGGTTTCTGATTGGGGCGCTCAACACACTGGTGTTTATTCTGCATTATCTGGTCTTGATATGACAATGCCAGGTGAGATCTATGATAGTTGGCTAAGCGCTAAATCTCTTTGGGGTCCTCTTTTAACAAGAGCTATTTACAATCATACCATACCTCAACAAAGACTAAATGACATGGCATGTAGAATTTTAGCACCATTTTTTGCAGTTGAAACCTTAAAGTTACCTGATAGTGAAGAAGATATACCTAATTTCAGCTCGTGGACTTACCACACATTTGGTCAGCAATTTCCATATCAACACTATGGGCCAATTATTGAGCAAAACTTTCATCAAAACGCAAGATCAAAGTTTAGTGATGATATCGCTTTGAACTTAGCAAGAGAAGCAATTGTTTTATTGAAGAATGATGGTCAAAACTTACCTATTGATAAAGGAGACGGAGTTAAAAAACTCTTGATTGCTGGTCTGGGAGCAGGTCTCGATCCTAAAGGTTATAATTGTAAAGATCAAAGATGCTATGAAGGTCCGTTAACTTCCGGTTGGGGCTCTGCAGCAGTTAATAATCCATTTTTAGTTTCACCATATGAAGCAATTGCAAGAAAAGCAAGAGAGAGAGATATTCTAATTGAGTATAATAACGACAATTGGGATTTTGAGCATTTAGATGAATCAAGTGATTATGTTGATTTAGCTATAGTGTTTGTGACTGCCAATAGTGGTGAAGGGTTCATAGAAGTTGATGATAATTTTGGTGACAGACGTAATTTTTCCTTATGGAATAACGGAGATGAGGTAATCAAACATATTTCGGAAAGATGCAGGAAAACCGTGGTGGTGGTTAATTCAGTTGGACCTGTCAATATGGAGAAATGGATCGAAAACGAGAATGTGGTGGCTGTGTTATTTGCTGGACCCTTAGGCCAATATATTGGTGAAGCTTTAGCAGAGGTTTTATTTGGCGAGGTTAATCCGTCCGGTAAATTACCATTTACAATTGCAAAAAAAAAACTGCATTATGTACCAGTAGTTGATAGTCTTAAAGAAGGAATCGACCCTCAAGATAATTTCGATAGAGATGTTTATCTTGATTACAGATTTTTCGACAAACACAATATAAAGCCCAGATTTGAATTTGGGTTCGGATTATCATACACAAAATTTGAATTGAGTGATTTAAAAATCATTGAAATCAATAGTCCTACTGAATACTTGCCTTACCCTGATGATTACTTGCATGCATATAGAAGTGTCGAGGATGATGTTTGTGACCCAGAAGACGCATTATTTCCACATGAAGATATGGATCCAGTTCCAGGATTTATTTACCCCTACCTCTATGACGAAAATATTCACTCAATCCCTGAAGGAGATAAATTTGACTATCCCCTTGGCTACAACCCAAAGCATAAAACAAGCCCACCATTAAGTGGTGGCTATGGAGGTAATCCAGCTCTATGGGAGGTTTTGTTCACTGTAAAGGCAAAAGTGAAAAATATTGGAAAATACAAAGGTGGATTTGCTGGGCAATTGTATATTGAACTTCCGAATACTTTAGTGGGATCGCCACCTAAAATATTGAGAGGGATCGATAAAGTGTTCATTGCCAAGGGAGAGAGCGCAAATCTCAAGTTTGACATATTACATAGAGACCTCTCCATATGGGATACTGAATCCCAGCAGTGGATAATCCAAACCGGAACCTATAAGATCTACATAGGATCATCCAGTAGGAGGGTAGAATTGTGCGGCGAGATAGATATCGGAATCTAGAAGTCCAAAGCCACTAATATCATTGGAAAATGGTTTGCATCACTCGCTTGTCAAAAAAAAAACAAAAAAAAAGTTTACCCGAGGCATATATTTGCTAATTTAATTTAATGTACATCAGAAGTGGCAAATGAACCTAATCCAAGAAATGAGACAATTTGTAATAAATCAAGCAATAATCATTGATTGATAAGTAAATTCTGTAGCCTCAAGAAGGTATTTTTCCTTATCTTCTATATTTCTTTCGCAGCCTTTCAGTAGGTAGACTAAACTTTACCCGTAATCTCGAATCGTTAACTCCAACGACCTGAGCCACCATGTTTTATCTTGAGAGTTCGCAACACATTGGCGATGTTGTTGGTAGCACAGATATCTGTGAAGAACTTTTGAGCCATAAAATATAACTAATATTACTGCACACAAATTACCCGTGGCTTCAACCTGTGATTGGCAATAAAAAGTTTCAGGTTAGAGGGTTCGCCTTAACGGTTAGATTTTGCGCTTGAACGACTTGAAAAACCTTAAATTCACAACGTTATACCTTTATAAAGCGGATGTCGCACGGATTGCAAAATGTCAAGAAAAGAAATAGCTACAGGTTCGGCATCCGGGTTTGGATTATTTATCCCTTTAGAGATAGGCTCAAAAATCTAGAAATTGTATCACCTTTGATTTACAGAATTACCTGTGGCTTCTCATCTGTTTCATTTTATAACTACGAGGTGTAACTTAATGTAGACTTATAAATTTATCATTCATTATTCTTAGATGTGATTTTATAATATTCGTTTGTACTGTAAACTGATATGTAACCAAAAAAATGTGTAAAATGTGTTGTTCCATTATTGGCTACGGCTATTCAAATTGTGAGAAATCAGAAGTAGATCGCCGTTGAAAAGATAAAAATGTCGCAGGGTGCAGTTCTGGTTCCACGGGTGCGTCAAATAATTAGCTAACTAATTCGACAAACGACTGGTTCGTATAGAATTTGGCTTAGACAGACATGAATTCACAAACCCAAATATGCATGTACCATCCAATTAGCATTATTCAAGGGTTTAAAGAAAAAAAAAAAAAAGACTTGCGTCCGTCAAGGTGCTGTGTGGATAATTTCTTGGACACCGAGCCAATAGCTATTGTTTCTCAGCTTCAAAGTCAATTACAGCCCAAGAAAATGTGTCAATGACGCCCAAGTTAATAAAAGAAAGTTAGGGACCCTTGGGGTTTTTTGAAGTGGATTTTTCGTAGCCACATTTTAATCTGGTGCTTAATTTAAGCTACTAGGGGAAAGGGGAAAGGACACACATGTGGTTGAATATCTTGAAGCTAATCAGAAATCTTATGAAATGATAAAAGCCTATTCTTCATGTTGTGTCAGATAAGGGATTTAATTGAAAAGCAAAAAAATGACATTCCAGGGTAACGAGGGGCGGAAAAATAGCTATTGTAATGAGTTAGATACAGGACGCGCATAAAGTTTGACAATTGAAAGTTGCAACAATTAAATTAACGAAAGGAGCTGTTTGTAGTTTATTTTCATGTTAACCCATTGATTTTGTTTTCCGGGATCACCCTGGCAAAAGGTACATACCTTAGTTTATATGTTTCAGTATACAAGAATGAACACTGCCTTCAACTTTATTTGCTTTGTCACTGCATAACTGTTAATTAATTTAATATTTTCGCTACTACTTGACTTAGAAGTTTTAATAAATTCAACAATTTAGAGTTCATAAACCTGTGAATTGTTCTCAGGAAAACTCCGTAAGAATAAAGTACCTGTTTATAAATATTACAAGATATCCTTTTTATTATTTCAAATTTCTTAAGGTTTATAAATGACAAAAGAAGCAAAGTCAAAGCAAGATACCAAAACCCAGGTACAAGTTATAGAACTTGAGAGGAAAGAACTAGCCAGTAAGCTTGGTGATGCTCACATGGACATTCTTCCTCGTAAGAATTTAATCATTTTATTATGTTCATTATCTTTAACAATGATGTTAGCATTTGCTGATCAAACCGGAGTTACTGTCGCTTTATCTACTATCGGTAAAGATCTTGACTGTGAAACAACAATCAACTGGGCTGGAACTGCAAGTCTATTGTCTAATTGTGTATGTCAAATTCTTTTTGGTAGACTATCGGATATCTTTGGCAGGAAGCATGTCATGATCACGTGCCTATTTATCCTTTCTATCGCAGATTTAGCTTGTGGCTTTGCCCAAACAGGAATTCAGTTTTATATTTTTAGGGCTTTCGCTGGAATTGGTAATGGTGCCGTTTCTTCTTTGAGTATGGTTATTTTAAGTGATGTTGTTACTTTGGAACAAAGAGGGAAATATCAAGGTATTTTAGGATCAAGTGTTGGAGTTGGTAATTCAATTGGTCCTTTCATCATGTCAGCCTTTATCAAAAGATATTCCTGGAGGGGATTTTATTACTTCATTTCTCCAACTATGATTTTAAACATTGTTATCGTGCACTTTTTAGTTAAAAATAAAAAGAAGGAAGAACTTAATAGTGTTTTAACTACAAAAGAAAAGTTTATGAGGATTGATTATTTAGGAATCGTTACTGCTGCTATGGGGTTGACTTTAATATTGGTACCTTTGAGTGGAGGTGGTTCAACATTTGCATGGGATTCTGCAAAAGTCATCATCATGTTTGTGGTGGGATTTTTATTATTAATTGCATTTTTATTTATAGAATGGAAGATACCCGTTCTTCCAATGATTCCACTTCACCTTTTTAAAGTTCCTTCGTTATGTTTACTTCTTGGATCAAATTTTTTCTTCGGAATGGCTTATTTTGGATTCCTTTACTACTTACCATATTTTTTCAATATCGTTAAACAGAAAGATGAGGTACAATCCTCAATTTTCATTTTACCATTAGTTCTTTGTCAAGCATTGGGGTCAATTATATCAGGCCAAATTATCAGCAGGACTGGTCATTATATCTATATGGTAATTGCTGGCTACTCAATGTGGTGTTTAGCTAATGGGTTATTAATTCTTTGGGATAGAGAATTAGCAGAGTATGCAGAGATTCTTATCCTTCTTCTTATGGGTATGGGAGTTGGCTTTACGTTCCAGCCAACAATGGTAGCATGCCAAGCTCAATCCAAAAAATGTGATAGAGCAGTGGTGATTTCTACCAGAAACGTTTTAAGATCTTTTGGAGGTGCTGTGGGTATTGCTGTTGGGTCAACTATTGTTAGTAACTCATTGTTGAATGAAATTGTCACTGAACAAGGTAAAGATGTTCTTCCCAAAGATTACTTAGAGTACTTGAAGACACATATCTACAGCAAAATAGAAACCAATGGGCTCACTTCGGAGCACTTGGACAGAGTTATTGGCATGTACGAAAAGGCCTTGCGAAACTACTTCTATTTATTGATCCCATTGATTGGATTATGTTTGGCCTCTTCATTTTTCGTTAGAGACAGAGGCTTACACTCAATTGATGAACTCCCACCCAAGAAAGATCTTGAGAGTTCCTCTTCATCGTTTACTTCTTAATTGGTTATTTTTTATAGACGGGTTATACCTATGTTTGAGTTCAATATATGATTGCAAAAAAATAAAAGTCGCGTACAGTTTTTCAGATGTACTATTCAGGTGGTTCTTTCAGCAGGCACAAGCCACAGGCCCGTAGTACGAAAGACGTTCCTTCTATCACGAGGAGCAGCAGGATGAAGAATAGGAGCAGCGAAAGGGGGATCTTAAAGCCTTCTACAGGAAATAAAGGGCTTCTTCACAAACTCAGCAGCTTCTTCAATAAGTACTCGCTTCAAGGCTACGAAAACGATATAAGCACAGAATATCTCCAGGAATCCCTCAATCTGAAAGGCATTGATCTTGGAAATACCCCCAACAAACCTGCGTTCAAAAAGCTCCGATACGACGACGGCAAGTACGTGCTAGGTGAATTACCCAATTTGAAGCAGCAGGAACCTGACCGCAAACAGGACGAAATGTTGCCTGACTTAAGAGATTTTCCACGAGAAGAAGCCAGAGAAACCCCAAAGTATAGCCATTTACTTCTTGAGCTAGATAACAAAAACTATGAATTGAAAAGAGTTACCAGAGAGCTTAACAGCACTCGAGATACAAATTCTCGGCTACAACAAGAAATAGGTCAATTGAGGCAAAAGAATGAAGATGCCGGGATGAGAATTGAGTTTCTTGAGCAGCAACTTTTAGAGAAGCAAAACATAGCCGAACAAATCAACTACGAGGGTATAAAGCTGAGAGCCGAAAGCGAAGAGCTCATTCGAGAATTAGCAGCAGCTAACGATAAAATTTCACGAATAGAAGAAAACATGCTTTTCCTAAAGCTAGAAATCAACGATAAAGAGTACGAGAACCAACTTATATTTCTCCAAAGCGAGTTTGAAAAGTATAATCTCATCGATAGCCCCAAGCTCAATCTCCGATTCTACACACAAATCAACCAGAAACTCGAGGAATTCAATCAGTATCTCAACAGTCAAGACGAGATCAGTAAAGAGGATATTCAGAGATTCTACGATCACCAGAACATGCTTGACCTCAAAAACATCATCTATAAACTACACCTGGATCTCACCCGCAAGTTTCTACGTAACACCATCAAAAGCCCGACCCCCAAAATCACCAATTTTCTTAGTCTTAACTACCAGCTTCGTGTTAAATGTTTGAGGCTTCTCCACACTCTTGATGAGATTCTCATCATCTTGGACGCGTGAAAAATAATCGCGTTTGGATATCATGGAACAGAGAGTCAATTTACCCGTCAGGCTTCAGCCCAATAACTTGAGGCCCACGGCGTACCGGATCTTGTCGAAGAAGCACGGTCTTAACATCCAGACTGACGCTTTAAAGGTTTTAACAGACCATATAGGATCAAAGTTTGGGGCCGAGTGGAAAAGCCCTTCTGCCCAAACTTATCTTGAAGATATTGGGAAATTCTGGAAGCTGCAGGACCGGGGGCTTTTCATAGATGGAGATGGATTGACTGAGGTGATCAAGCAGATGAACCACGAAGAGATCCGGGCAAAATCGGTGGTGGATGAAGAAGATAAAGAGAATATCAACGACCAGGAACTTCAGTGGGCAGACTATTTCAAGATCATTAATCCTCCCGAACAGCCCAATTACTCGTTTGATAAGCAGAGAAAACAGTTCAGTTTACGGGGCGAAAGAAGCTTAGCAGATTTCAAGGAGGCTAATATTAGCTATTTCAACAACAGATATAATCTTTTGAAAGACAGATTATCACGGAATGAAGTGTTTCAGAAAACAAACTACCAGAGCATTTCCAATATCAGAAACAAAACCCACTCCAAGGAAATCACTCTTATCAAGAACATCACCGGGAAAAACGGCCATTCGTTCATTCTTTTTGGGTTTTTAACCAAAAACTTCAAAGGGGTTTATGTGATCGAAGACTCGAGTGATTCAATCGAATTAAACTTGGAACAGGCCCAGAAAATCGACCAAGCTTTTTACACAGACGGAATGCTTGTGACAGTCGAAGGAGTTTACTCTCAGTTCAACGAACACTCCAAAAACGGGATCTTTCATGTAACACATATTGGGCATCCTCCAGCAGAAAAAAGAGATATCACTTCTGACCACTACGGGAATTTGGACTTCCTCAATATTAATAAAGAGAACTTGGCCAACTTGAGCCATGGGTCAAAGCTCAACCGAGACTTTAAGAAGAAGCTTGTAAGATTGGAAAAACAGCACCCTGACCACAAAATCATCATTCTTGGGTCCAATATATACCTTGATGATTTGAAGATCATGAAGGGGTTGCGTAAGTTTTTCACCAGATTAGAGAAGGATTTGATCGACGACGATAATGCACCTGTACTTTTAGTTCTCACAGGTTCGTTTGTTTCAAAACCAATAAACTCAATCCAAAGCTCAATGTCAAGTGTTTCCAATAGTGAGTTATATAAAAACAACTTCAACAATTTCACTAATCTTATAAGTGAGTTCCCCCAGATTGTGGCTCAGGTCAAAATGCTTCTTATTCCCGGCCCCAACGATCCCTGGCAGTCATCATACTCGCTTGGATCGTCTAATTTAAATTATTTACCACAGTCTTCGATTCCGTCGATTTTCCTCAACAGACTAGAAAGGCTACTTCCAAAGAACCATCTTAAATTAGGATGGAATCCGGTTAGAGTCAACTATTTAAGTCAGGAGATCGTAATGATAAAAGACGATTTAATCAGTAAATTCAAAAGAAACGATATCATTTTGAAATCTGATCTAAACCAATCAAATGAATTGATTAGTGAAAATGCTAATGATAATATCCCAGTAAAGTTAAAGCAAGCTAGAAAATTAGTTAAAACCATATTAGATCAGGGACATTTACAACCTTTTGCTAAAAGCTTAAAATTAATTAATCCAATCTACGATTACAGTTTGAGGATTGAGCCACTACCAAACCTTATAATTCTTAATGATACCAGATTTGAAAATTTCGAAGTCCCCTATACGGGATGCCGAGTAATTAACATAGCAGGGTTTTTGTCTGACAACAAGTTTAATTATTTGGAATATACTCCAAGTTCCAAAGAATTCAAATTTAAAGATTTATATTTATAGATTATGATTAATGATTACTTAGCCAACAAATCGTCGTTCTCTACATCTTCAGCATCTAAATCTACTCCATAGTCATCAAGGGTTTCTCCCAAGTCATTCATCCATTCTCTTCTATCGAGCTTACTTCTTGGATCTAATCGTTTACGAAGTTGGCGTACGTTTCTCAATTCGTCAACACTTAAAGCATCCAAATCAATTTCTGGATCCGGCTCAAACTCCTGGTTTCCTCCATCTGGAGGCCACGGCAATCCAAGCTGATCATCTTCGACGTATTCGCTTTTTTCATAGTGATAACCATTTCTGGGAGGTTTTGTCCACGGTAATAACCACATCCACGGGTAGTTGAAAAATGAAATAAGGTTGCCCCAGAATCCCAAATCATATGGGAACACAAAATCATCACTGGTGAACTCTCTGGGGACAATTGGTACGAGTGGCTCTTCAGGTTCTGCCATATCAGAAAGTTCGTATTCTGGCTCGTCTTCTGAGTCCATATCAAAGGCCCGATTTATACGGGAATTCTGATTCCACGATGTCAATTCAGGCATCTCTCTGCCGTGCAATTTGAGATAGTTTTTACGGATTTGCAACCACAATCTTTCGGTGTGGATCTGAGAATCAATTCTCTCCATTTCCCAGACTTCGATCTGAGTCATACCTCTGAAGATCCAGTTGGCTAAGCATCTTCCATAAAGAACCAATACAGACAAGTTGACAAACAAATCTACCGGCAAAAGTAAAATCACGGCCACAAGCTCTTTTTTGTTAACCAAATAAGCTGGTAAGTCTCTATCTTCATAAAACTGAATGGCTCTTTTTGCAAGCTGGAAAAACACAAAAGCCGTATCCAAAACCACCCAGAAAAGGAATCTCATGAAATGGGGCATGTTGTTATGGCCTACGCAATTTAAAGTCCATGGGCAGTGGTGATCCATTTTCAATACGCATTTATTGCAAGTTTTGCAGTGATGAGACCGTTCAGGCTTGTAGTTTTTACATTTTTTACACCATCTTCTCCACTCACCAGCAGTGGGTTCAAACTTGGCAGGAGGGGAGCCAGGATCAACGTATATGGCCAAAAAGTACGAAATCCAGAGCACCGTAAGTGAAACCTGGAACGCGATTTGGGTGTTTTTTGATAGGGTGTGGCCTAGCACAAAGTAATGGGAGCCGTAACCCAAACCACTAATCAATAGGCACGGAATCTAAAGTTAGTAAATCACCAAGATCAAAATTACATACTATAACACCTAGCAAAGGCCATTTGAACATTAACGGCATTAGGTGAAAAATCACACAAACCAACCCGCGAATTTTATCTCTGAGTGGCGATTCAAAATTAGATAAACTACAATGGTATGTAAAACGTAAATTGAACCAACTAACATTCAGACTTCTATAGGAACAGGGTACGATTTATCCAACAGTGTGTTTTCACCAGGTATGTATAAATAATCAATTTATAAATTTGACTAACATATTTAGATGGAAGAAACTTTCAAGTAGAATATGCCATGAAAGCAGTAGAAAATGGAGGGACTTCAATTGGGATTAAATGTAAAGATGGAATTGTTTTAGCAGTTGAAAAGATCATAAACTCCAAGTTGTTGGTGCCTGGTAAAAACAAGCGGATCCAAACAATCGACAGACATATTGGTGTGGCATATTCAGGTCTTTTACCTGATGGACGTCATCTTGTAAGTAGAGGTAGAGATGAAGCTCGTAGCTTTAAATCCATATATAAAACCCCAATCACCGTGAGTGGATTGGTGGACAGATTGGGGATCTATGTTCAAAACTATACTTGTTATAATTCAGTTAGACCGTTTGGAATAGTTGGAATCATTGGTGGTGTTGATAAAAAGGGACCTCATTTGTACATGATCGAACCGAGTGGAGCTTTCTGGGGATATAGCGGGGCTGCCACCGGGAAGGGCAGACAAACCGCCAAAAGTGAATTAGAAAAGTTAAAATTCGACGAATTGACCGTCAGAGAAGCAGTGAAAATTGCTGCAAAGATTATCAATCAGGCTCATGAAGATAACAAGGATAAGGATTATGAATTAGAAATTACTTGGTGTTCATTAGAAGAAACCGGTGGTAGACATGAGTTTGTTCCCGATGAGTTATTACAAGAAGCTATTAAATATGCTGAAGAAGAAGACGAAGAAGAAGACGAGGATGAAGATACTGAAATGGCTAGTTAAATATATACAAGTTTATAAAATGTCGCGACGTTTATTTACATAAAATACACGATCTTAGGATTCATCTACCACTGATTTGGTTCAATTATGTCGACACGGAACGGTAAATGGCCACTGGGATCGCCCAGTCCAGGGCCTTCCAAAAGCCTGCCTTTATATTCCCAAAACACAGGTCAAAATTCCCCCCAAAATATAAACTTAAACCCAAACTTAGCTCAAGATACCCACACCCACAGCTCTTCTCATTTGGCCAAACAACGTGATTTAAGTCTAAGTTTTGAAGAACTTCAACTCGACTCGCCAAAATCCCAATCGTTCCAAGATACGTCCATAAACACTACCGATTTTGATACGACTCGGGAACAGCTTAAACGAGATATCGACTTAGATAAGAGAGATACTGATCTCGAAAGCGATATCAGCAAAAATTCCTCCAAGCGTAGCACGAGCAGTCCGTGGCGAAAGTTCAGGGCCACGCCCCCGTCTTTCCCTACCCATATTCCTCCTACTTCAGAATTGAAATTTGGCGATATAGGCGTACGGCCTCGAAGCCAGGACTCTTCGTCCAATACAGAGATTGTGGCCGAACTAAACAAACAAGTAACTGGCTATAAAATACGAATACGGTTTTTCCAGCAGTTTTTGCAACGTCTCATTGAAAAGAAAGAGCTCAACCAGGACTTGGATCTCCACGAGTTGACTCAATTGCACGAGAAACTTTCGCCCATGGAAAAGGTGATTAGTAATAGCAGTAATAGTAGTGAGTTTATGAAGCTAGAAGCAAATCACAAGCAATTGTCTGAAGACTATGACGAGATCTACAAGTTGAACCAAGACTTGTTTTCGAGCATAGAGAAGTATCAGGGAAACATGGAGGACAAAGAAGTAGCATTCAACAAATTGGTTTCGGAGGTGTATAACTACAATCTTCTTGTGAACGAGTTGATCCAGACCTTGATAAGTGATCCGAGTGTAGATTTACAGGCCAAGAAACTGTTGAATAAGCTTTTGGACGGATCTGAAGAGAATTCGCTAGAGGTCAAATTGCTTGCGATTCAGACTGAATTAAGCGGCAATATTGACAGAGAAAAGGAGAACAGACATGAAAATAGGCCCAAAGAGTCTGAAAACAAGACTCAGATTGAAGGATATATAAAAACAATTCATCTGTTGATGGTGGCCATAAAAGAGCTCAGAATCAAGTTTCAGGACCAGAACGAATTGGTGAGCCAGATGAAACGAGATTTGGACTACGAAGTGAAAAAATCCGAACAGCTTGAGACAAATAACAGTATGATGAAACAGGATCTTGAAGCTTTAACAGAGATAATAGACCTGACCACCTCGAGTTTTTCTGATCCAAAAGAAGTCGAAACGCTTAAACTCGAAAACAAAAGACTCGTATCTTTCACTGAGTCTATGAAGAGCAGACTCGAACAAAGCCAAACAGAAATTGTTCATTTACAAGAAGAAATCACTCATTTACAGGAAGAAATAAGATCATTAGAGTCAGAAAAACACAGTACTGAATACTCAGAGCTAGGCGAAGAATTATTGCAATCACATAAGGATTTTAACAGACTTCAAGAAGAATATAACGAGTTGAACAAACTGTACCTTAAGCTCAAATCTGATTCGAGTCATGTTGTTTCGTCGTTAGCAAACGAGCTTCAAACCAAAAACGTCCACAAGAGTTATCGTTCCGAGAAGGCTGCTGCCGAAAAAGTACAGCAAGAATTGGAGCTAGCAGTGGAGAAACAACGGACTCTTAAAGCTGAAAAAGTGAGATTATCTTATAAGGTAGAATCGCTTTTAAATGATAAGTTAAGGCTCCAAAACACAATTCAAAACCTTACAGATAAACTTACGGATTTGACAGTAACTTCACACAGCTCTAAAGATGAAGAAAATGAGTATCTTTTGAAGAAAGTCAATATTCTAGAGTACCAAATTGAAGAGTCTTTCCAGATAGATACCATAAGGTTTCAAATGCTTTTGAAGTCGTTCAATAAAATCGTTGACGATGCTTCGTTGGATGCAGCTTCAAAGAAAATCGAGTATATGACCCGCAAGATTTTACCTGATGATTCATCCAATGATTCCAATATCAGCAGACTTGATTTCACCAATATGAAACAGTTTAAAGAGTATCGTAAATCAGTGTTTGACTACTTCATTTTGGGTGTAGAGAGAATCATAAAAGATCACGTCAAGTTGCTTTTGAAGGAGAATAAGACCTCTGACTACGTGAATCATCTTCACAAAAGAATTGACGAATTGAACGATTTACAAGACAGCACCAGTGAAGCTTCAGGTAACACCGCAGTTGACGATACTTATACGGCCAGGCTCAAGGAGTTGAACAAGAAGTATAAGGCTGAAAGGGAGGCCCGAGTATACGAGAATAACGAGGCTCAAAAGAGGCTTCAGGAGCTTGAGCTTGAAAACACAGCTTTGAGAGAACAGCTTTTGCATACATAGAATTAGAGTATGAATTCATGGTTTACGTCTAGTATTCCTCTTTATACCACTCTTAGTACATTCTCTGAATTTGATTATATCTTCGTCATCTACATTTCCATCACTATCTAATCCACTATTAAATCCACTATCTAATCCACTCTTTAATCCAAAATTATCCAATATAATCCAGTATTCAATCCACTCTACTCAAAAATACCACTCGATTCACTCTCAATTTTCAGATCTACTTTTCAATTTGACGCATTATCGAAAATAAAATTTTTCACCATGTCTGAAATCAGCTACGAACAGCTCGAAAAAGAGGTCAGACTCGACGACATCGACTACTCTGACTTAGAGGCCAAGTACGACGTCAACCAGGACTTTGGCTCAGATAACTACATCGTCATTGACGGTGCCCCAGTTACCACAGAAGACAAAGTTCCTGTTTTGACCAAGGTGTTGAAAAAATTAATTTCTGCCTACGGAGAATTAGAAGCCGGTGAAGATGGATTCTACATGCCTATTGAAAATGGAAAGACCAAAGGATACTTGTTTGCTCAATTCAAACAGGCTGATATGGCCAAAAAGGCTATTAGACAATTAAACGGTAAACAGTTAGATAAAAAACACAGATTGTTAGTTAACAGTTTATCTGATATTGAAAAATACGGAGTTGAAGGGAATGTTCCAGATGAGTTCCAACCACCAGCTGTTCCAGAATTCAAAAATAATGGATATTTGAAGTCTTGGTTATTAGATGAACAAGGAAGAGATCAACAATTGATTCACTATTCTGAAACAGTTGAAGTTCAATGGAATAAGAGAAAGAATGACCCAGAACCTGTCATTGAACCAAGAAAGGGATTCACCTCCAAATACGCCAAATATTCTCCAAAAGGTACAGTTTTGTGTTCTATTCATCCACAAGGTGTTCAAACTTGGGGAGGTCCAGATTACGGAAGCTTGAATAAATACATTCACAACCAAGTTCGTTTGATCGATTTTTCTCCAAATGAAAACTTTTTGGTTACCTTATCACCAGTTCCAATTACTTTACCAGAAAATCCAGCTGAAAGAGAAAATTTCCCTTTCAATGAAGAAAATGTCGGCCACAAATTGGTTATTTGGGATGTCAAAACCGGAGAACCTGCCAGAACTTTTGCTTTACCTCCACACTTAGAAGGCCAAAAGGAAATGCCATGGCCTTTGGTTAAATGGTCTCATGATGACAAATACTGTGCTCGTCAAGGACCGAATGCTTTGGCTGTTTACGAAACTCCATCTTTCCAATTATTGAACAAGAAGTTGATTGAAATCGATTCTATTGTAGATTTCGAATGGGCTCCTTCAGGAGTTCATTTAGCTAACTCAAAGGTTGAAGGTGGTGAACATGTTTTGTCTTACTGGACTCCAGAAAGTTCCAATCAAACTGCCAGAGTTGCGTTGATGCAAGTTCCTTCTACCAATGTTCTCAGAACCATCAACTTGTTCCAAGTTAGTGACTGTAAAATGCACTGGCACGACGAGAGTAAGTTTTTGTGTGTTAAAGTTGATCGTCACACCAAGAGTGGTAAAACTGTATTCTCTAACTTAGAATTTTTCAAGACTACTGAAAGGGATATTCCTGTTGAAAAAGTCGAGTTGAAAGAAGTGGTTATTAACTTTGCTTGGGAACCAAGATCTGAAAGATTTATCACTATTTCTAGATTAGATGATGGTAACAACAATCCATCTATTGCTAAGAATATTATTTCTTTCTATGCTCCAGAAACCCAGGCTAAGGGTAAAATCACTTCTTCATCTTACAAGTGCTTTGACACCATAGATAAGAAGTTTTCCAACACGATTTTCTGGTCTCCAAAAGGTAGATTTGTCACTATTGCAACCATTGCCAAATCTAATGGAGAAATCGAATTTTACGATACTTCTTTCGATGACGATAAGAAACAAGGTAACAACAATAATAAGAACAATGCTAAGTTATTAAAGGGAGAAAAATACGGAGGTATGACCAACTTATCTTGGGATCCTTCCGGAAGACTTGTTGCTGCTTGGTCATCTTCATGGATTCATACCATTGAAAATGGATACAAATTGTTCGAATTCACCGGTAACATGTTAAGAGATGAAAGTATCGACCAGTTCAAGGAATTCATTTGGAGACCTAGACCAGCATCGCTTTTATCAGCAGCTGACAGAAAGAGAGTCAGAAAGAACTTGCGTGAATACAGTGCCCAATTCGATGAAGCTGATGCCATGGAAGCCGATGCTGCTACCAAGGAAGCCATTTTGAATCGTCGTAAATTATTGGAAGAATGGAGAAGCTACAGATCCAAATACTCTGATGTTGAATCTGACGAAAGTGAAGAAGCTGCTGAAATCATCGAGGAAATCAAAGAAGAAATCATCGAAGAGAAAGAAGAAGTTATCGAGTAGTATGTATTGTATATTTTATTTACAAGATCATGGAGCTTTTGTACGTAATTGTAATCCATGCCATTTGGCAATTTCATCTTTTAATAGCTCGTTAACCAACCGATGCTGTTTGATCATAGGAACTCCCTTAAACCTATCACTTTCAACCAAAATAGCAAACATCGACCCACAACCTCCCGAAACATCTTTGACCTCTAGATTTTGGGGGTTGAATTCTTGCTGTAAAATCTTGTAGATTTTTGCTTCGTAGTCATCCATGGGTGGCAAGCTGGAGTAAAACCTGGAAATGATTCTCATAGGAGGAACAGGTCTTAAGCTAGAGTACGGCACGTGCCTCATTAGGCCCAACAGCCGGGAAGATGTAAAAGATGTCTTGAACATTATTAATGATGATAAACCTATTGGTGAAAAATGCGAACAGTTTTAAATATCAAGATGTCTCAGGAAAGCGTACGAGTAATTGTATGTGGAGATGACAATGTTGGGAAATCTACGCTTATTTCTTCATTGGTGAAAGGAGAGTACATTCCCAAGATCCAGAAAAAGCTTTTGCCTCTTACCATCTCCAATGAGGACTACTCGGAGTGCCTAATTGATCTTGTATCTAGTTCTCCAGTTAAAGGTCAAGACTTTTTACCGGAAAAAAAAGTCCTGAAGTACATTCCCCAAACTACTGTGCTAGTAGATACAGATCTGAGTGATGTGGTGGGACTACAGAGAGAATTGAAGCGAAGTGAAGTCATTTGGTTGGTGTATTCAGACCACTATACCTATGAGAGAATATCGTTGCACTGGATGCCGATGCTCAGATCTCTTGGGGTCAATTTACCGGTGGTGGTTTGTGCAAACAAGGCAGATGAAGACTCTAGTGTTGATGATAATACCAAAAACACCGAAGAGTTTCTTCCACTTTTGAACGAGTTTAAAGAGATAGAAGCTTGTGTGCGTTGCAGTGCTAAAACTAATACTAATGTGGTAGAAGCGTTTTATTTATGCCAAAGAGCAATCACACATCCCGTATCACCGATTTTTGACTCGAAAGAAGGCAACTTGAAACCTGCTGCTGTAGCTGCTTTGAAAAGAGTATTTTTCCTCTGTGATAAAGACCAAGACGGGTTCTTGGACTACCATGAATTCTCTATGTTGCACAAAAAAGCGTTTGGAAAAACCCCCGATGTAGATGATTATGAAAACATTCTTGTTACAATTGCAAGAATCATTCAAACAGAACACACAGTTAACGGGAAACCTCATGGAATCTCTGAAGACGGGTTTATCATGTTGAACAAAATTTATGCTGAAAGAGGAAGACACGAAACCATATGGGGCATTTTACGTGCATTCTACTATACCAACTCTTTGTCTCTAGAAGATAAGTTTGTGTTTCCTAAAATCGACGTTCACCCAGATTCAAGTGTAGAATTGAGTCCAACAGGCTACAGATTTATGGTTGACCTTTTTGTAAAGTTTGATAAGGATAATGATGGGGGACTCAGTGAGCTAGAGCTTTCGAATCTTTTCTATCCCACCCCCAGCATTCCAAAACTCTGGAAAGAATGTCTGTTTCCCTCTTCTATTGTGTGTAATGAATCGGGCTACGTAACACTTCAGGGATGGCTAGCCCAGTGGAATCTCACGACATTTCTTGACTATCGAACCACGCTAGAATATTTGGCGTATCTTGGATTTGATGAAGGAAGTCCAACAAAAGCTCTTAAAATCACCAAACCCAGAAAGAGAAGAAAGAGACAGAATAAATTGTACAGACAACCAGTTTATGATCGAAATGTGTTCAACTGTTTTATCATTGGAGCTCCTCAATCGGGGAAAAGTTCACTTCTTGAACTGTTTTTAAAAGGAAGCTATAGTGAAACATATTCACCTACTATTCAGCCCCGGATTTGTGCTAAAGATATCGAGATCAGAGGTGGAAAACAGTGTTATTTGATACTCGAAGAGCTTGGAGAACTCGAGTCTGCTATTTTGGAAAACAAGAACCGTCTAGATCAATGTGACGTGATTTGTTATACTTATGATTCTTCAGATCCCAACTCGTTCCAGTATTTAGTGGATTTGAGAGAGAAGTATAAAGATACTTTAGATGAGATCCCGTGTGTTTTTGCAGCCTTAAAGGCTGATTTGGATAAACAACAGCAACGTGCCGATTTACAACCCGAAAACTATACTCGAGATCTCTCACTTAATTCTCCTTTACACATTTCGTCAAATTGGGCTACTTCGCTTAATGAGCTATTTATTCAGATAGTAGATGCAGCTACGATGCCCAATTTAGCAACAGCAGGAATAGAGAAAGAGCCTGAAACTAAAAATGACGAAAACTACAAGCACCTTATTCTAGCAGGTGGAACCCTTACTGTAGTTTCACTCGTTACGCTTTATATTTGGCGAAGCACAATCCACAACAGTCGGTGAGCATCGGTGAAAAATCTCAACTTAGTTTCTCAAAAAATCTTATCTCATCTCAAATTTTTCAATGGCTAAGACTGAACCAGAATACAAGCCAGTAACGGTTGAAAAACCTATTCCCAACACGTATGACTTGGGAAACTTGAGTACATTTGACCCCAATCCTTTAGACAACGAAAAGTTGGCTGGAACTGAAAAAGAGCAGTACTTGACTTCTGTCACAAGAGATAACGTGCAATTGTTAATAAACCAAATTTTGTCATTGCCAGTCAAATCCACCACGGATACACATGGGTCTTCTACGGGCCAAGACAGTACGATGACTCTTGTACAATTACCTGAAACCACGACACTTTTACCTAGAGAAAAGGCCATTCCAAAGGAGAAGCCTTTGACCAAATGGCAGAAGTTTGCCATTAAGAAAGGAATTAAAGCTAAGCCTAGAGATGGTAAGATGGTTTACGATGAAGCCAGTGGTGAATGGGTACCTAAATGGGGATATAAAGGAAAGAATAAGCAAGTTGATGATCAGTGGTTGGTTGAAGTTGATGATAAAGTTAAAGATACTCCAGATGAGTTGATTGATCCAAGAACATTGAGGAGAGCTGAGAGAAAGAAGTTGGTGAAGAAGAACGAGTTACAGCATAAGCGGAATTTAAGAAATCAATGATATGTATTATAGAATATATTGCTACGCATCTATTACTCTCTGTTTTATACTCTTTTCTCTTATAATCTTATATATCTTGAGCTCTTTTATATTTTTTAAGGTGGTATTACACTATTTTATAGACTTAATGTGAAAGTCTTTTATTACTCTTTTATTACTCTTTCATTATACAGTCCGTATTCTCTACTCTTATATCACAAACGCTTAGATCATAAACTATATAGTTAATATTTTATTTTACACTCTTATATATCATATTACAGACTCTCATTATTTCTTTGTCATTTTCTCTTTTACCGTAAGCTCATTTAGTTAAGCTCATTTAGTTAAGCTCTTTATACTCTTTGTTATGCTTTCTTTTATACACTCTTATTACACAGTCTTATTACACAGTCTTATTACACAGTCTTATTACACAGTCTTATAACACTCTTATAACACTCTTACTACACATTCTTGTCACTCCATACATTCACACTCATAAACTCCGGTTCTCAAATTCTACGCGAACATGTCCTACAACCCAGACAACTATATACCCACTATAGACGTACGTAGACCCAAGTTTAAGCATTACTAACCCAGGCTATTCTCAGTGTAGCAGACGTGGAAAAAGTATCTGTTAAAAAAGTCAGAGGTGCCATCCTGGCCCTCTTCGATATTCAATTCGATGATCACAAGGTATGTTAGGTGTTCACAAGTCTGTACTAATAACTAGAAAGATATAAATGAAGTGATCATATCTCGGTATCACAAGATGAGGGAAGATAGAGAACTGGATAAACGAACTGAAGAACAGAAAAGACAAGATATGATTAAAGAAGATGCTAAATTAGCCAGGAAGCTTCTGAAAGAATCGAGAGTAAAGACCCGAAATGTTACTCCAAAAAGGCCTAAAAAAGTCCTAGATCCAAATAGGCCCAAAAAGCCAAGTGTTTTCAGTAGGGAAATTGCCATGTCTCCCCAATTACAAAATGTGATTGGAGTTCCTCGAGCTTCAAGAGGAAATGCTATCAAACTTTTATGGCAGTATATAAAGGGAAATAATCTTCAGGATCCCAATAATGGAAGAACTATTTTGTGTGACGATAAGCTAGAGAATTTGTTTAAAAAAAGTATGTATCACTTGGTAGTTTCTACTAACATTTAGAAAAGGTAGACTCCTTTGCCATGCAGAAGGATTTGTCCAAACACATGCATGACGATACCAAAGACCGGGAAAAAGAGAAAGAAGCCAAAGAGGCCAAAGAGACCCAAAATTCCCAGACTGCTGGCAGTTCTGCCAGCCCCACCGTCTCTGGACCCAGCCCCACCGTCTCTGGACCCAGTCCCAACGTATCAGAAGAAGAATAGTATATCTCTATGTAGTAAATTGTGGACCGGAAACAATGATAATATATATGCATTCGTGCAGGAATGTTTATGAAATAATCGCATTAGATTTGATCAAGATTCAGAAGAATTAGACTAAATGCTGGGGAGAACCGAAATTTCCAGCAGAACCCAGAGTCTTTCTTCCTCCACTTTACTCAGCCAAGATGACTCATATCACAAGCTAGATCTTCAGAAATTATACGAGTGCGTACTAAAGATCTTGATTCTCGAGTACGTCAATGAGGCGAGATTTAAAACTCCAATCGTTGAAGACACAATTGAACGAACTAGTAGTGGGCTTTCGGTGGTTTCTTCGCCTTCCAAAAAACGTACTTCAAGAATTTACGGAGACGTTCAGGACGCAAAGTTTTCCTCGAGTTTCTATGCTAATCTAGAGCATACTCTTAATCTTATAGCCATGAAAAAGAGAGGTAAAAGTCTTGATGAAAACACAAGAAGATCATTTTTACGTTTCTATTCAGAGGTACTTGATCCGAAAGTCAAAGCTGACTTGAAAGCAAATTCAACTGCCGATTACTTGCTCATGAAATTCGTGGCTTCTGCTAACAAAGAGCTCAGTAAATTGGGTACGATTCCGTCTTCTGAAATCTCCAATATAGTTTTCAAACAGGCCACTGAATTCGTGTCGATTTTGATCAGCTTGGTGGAAAAAGAGAAGAATAAAGACCTGATTATTGCTAAACTTAACGAACATAAAGACTCTTTGAACCCCAAACCTAGAAAATCAACTCCCGTAAACGAAATTGCTCCTTCCAATGTAAAATATAACTTGCCTTCTTTCAAACTAACCGATATGGATCAGGGACTTGTGACTGTTATTCTGAAGGTTTTTAAAGCTGACCATGTGAAAATTCAGCAGGATTTATTCAAAGTAAAAGATTTGGCAAAAGAGAAAACTTTACACCAGGATATTAAACAGGTACTTTTCTACCTCGATAAGGACCTTGGGCAATTCCCTCCGAGCTCTTTTGTAAACAACGAAGCGTATCAGGAATGGAAATCAAGAGAAAAATCCGGCTGTGAAACTTTGTGTTCCAAGTACCCAATTCCACCATCGATGAAACTTCTCCAAATCCCCAGATTGCCCTCGGGTGAAGATTTCTACGTTCTTCCTAGCAGCTCACAAACAAGAAAATTCTTTGTGGTGTTGGTGAAATTGTGCTTGGAATTACAGTTTGAACAAAGAAACTTGGACCCGGAAGCTCCTTTGATCTCCAAGGATTCAACCAGACTTCTCAATTTGTGTGCTAGATTCTGGAGAATCGATTATACTACTAAAGCAGTTTGTTTCTTTACTGCTGCACATTTAAGCGGATTGCTTAAAGATAAATTCTATGTCCCAAAAGATCCTAAAGAAGTTTGTCCAGTAGATGTGGAAAACACGATTCAACTTTTCCACTACTGCAAATTAATTGTTGAGGATCAAGGGAAATTAAATTGGGAAGAAAAGCATTATTGGTCTTCAAAAGACCAGGACGAATGGGTTAAAAACTTGACTTACACTTATAACTCCACGATGTTTTCCCTTAAAGACTCGCTTCATATTCTCTTCAGTAAACTTACCAAGCCCAAGTTTGGTCCTGCTTTAGCATTACTCGGAGACTATATTGAATCTGATACATTATTCACTGAAGTTGAAGTGCTAGGACTTTCAAAGAAATGGGAAAGGAAACTTTCAAAAAGTTTATTGAGAGCTGCAGAAAGCAGATATGCCGATTTACTCGAAAATTTACCTAGAGATGATACCCTTAGCATTATCCATGTTCTTGATATTTCTGACAGTATAGTTGCTGATATTAGAAGTTTACAAAAAAGATACAAAAACCCACTTCTTGGGTTCTTAAATGTTTCCAAAACGGTGGCTACAGTTGTGACTTCGATGTTTGCAGTGGACTCAAAGAATATTTTAAAGCATATCGAAGCCTACAATAGAAAAAGAGGCGAGTTTATTCCATATGGCGATTCTCTTGAAGTATACAAATCACTTTGTGAAATACGAAGTATTTACCTGCAAGTTACCACATCTAGTGCTCCCTTTAAATTCAATCTTGAAAAGTTCTTTTTCTCTAGCTTAAATGACTGGGTAGAAGAAAGCAATGAGAAGATTCTTAACATCGTTGATGAAGCATTGAAAAACGATACTTTTGAGCCCATTGATATCGAAAATGATAACAAAAAATTCAGTACATCTGTTCTTGATATTTTCACTCTCGTCAAGGAATTTCTCCGGATTTTGGACCAGCTTCACTGGAATAATGAGTACCAATTGGCTAAGATATACACCCTGTTATTAAAGAGTATATCAGATGGAGTTCTCAAATACACCACTGCTTTATCTGAGAAGATAGCCCTGGAATTGAACGAAGAGAAGCAGAAAAAGCCCGAGCCCCAGCTGAAACTCGATAGAAGAAAGAGTGCCGGATGGTTTGACGAAATGAAGAATGTGGTCAACAATATTCAGATTCCCGGCTCCAAAATTGAGACTGAAGAACCATATAATTTCCGTCCTGAAACTTGTGTAGCTCTCAACAACTTAGCAGCACTTCTGCAGCAATTAGCTCAGCTTGAAGAGATCCTTGATCCTGAAATGATTCTGAAAACTGTCAAGGCTTCAGAGCCCAACAAACAAAATTACTTCACGAGTCATATTTTCTCTTTAAGGCTTAGTAAAGGAGAAAATTTGGCTTCCAGTGGATCTTCAAGTTCAAGTATAAGACCATATGTTACTTTTACAGATACCCACGCCAGGAAAACCATAGGTAAATCACGGACGATTAACCACACCAGTAACCCTGAGTGGGACGAAGAGTACGAAATCACTCTTTTGCCAAATACTAATCTTACACTTTCAGTAACTGTATGGGACGAAAAGCTTGGAACTCATCCTGTTTGTGGAAGAGCTGTGCTTCAACTTGATCCCAGAAGATTCAAACATGACGGAATTCCTCAAGAAATATACTTGGATCTTGATACTCAGGGAAGATTACTTGTTGAAGTTGCGGTAGAAAGTGAAAGAGTAGATGCTATTTTTGTTATGGGAAGAGCACATCGTGCTATCATGAGAGCCCAACAGAAATGTGTCAAGTTGATTGTGGAAAAGTTTTCCCGGTTTATACGACTTTGTTTTTCACGGAGTAACTTGAAGTCAATTTGTGGTAACAACGGACAAACAAAACCCACAGAAGACCAAATGCACGATGCTATGATGCCATTATATGATTATTTGAACAGTAATCTTCAAGTTCTAGCAGAATACCTTACTAAAGAATTACTTCTTAAAGTTATGATTGCTGCTTGGTTAGTAGTAGTTAGCAGTGCTGATGAGTTACTTCTCCCCAAGTTGGTAACAGCTAAAGTGTTCAATCTTAATCTTGCAAAGAGTTCAAATAATTCACCCAATTCCAGTGGATGGCAATCTGCAGTTTCTTCAGCTGTTGCCAACGTTACCAATTCTATGGGTATGAGTGGATTTGGGAAACTGTTAACAAGTAATGAACTTGAAACTGTTTTTTCGTGGTTGAACTTTTTGTGCTTCGATTTCTTCCACAATGACGGGAATGGACCTCCTATAAGAGACTTAAAGAACGAACAGTATCAGTCTTTATTGTTGCTTCCAGTTTATTACGATAGAGATATTGATTATCTCAAGCAAGAAGTCGAAAGACTTTCACCAGCGTTTGTAAAATCACTTAGAGATCGAAACAATTTCGATACCGGGAAACCAATTGCAACCGTTTCTTCACCTAAAGCTAATGGGAAGGACAGACCCAGAAGTTTGAGTAGGGCAGGAACCATGGCACGAAATAACACGATCATGGCCAACGCTACATCTAAAGCAAGAAAAAAGGCAGAGCAAGACGAACTTGAAGCTAGATCAGATCCAATTGCAGCCCAAACTTCTGCTGAAGATATAATTTTGAGGCTTCTTATTATCCGAGACGAGAAATCTTTTGTTTCCAAAAGGCTTGATCAAAGAGAAAAGTTGGCACATAGTATAGCTACCGAAAGACTTGCAAGAGCAGCAGCTGAGGGTAATTTTGGTAGACGTTAAATAACCGTACGATAATTAAACGTAAATATACATTAAATCCTACAACAAATAAAAGCTACAAATTAAATTTATTCCCCTTCAGGATGGCCATTCCCAATCATTGATTCGTTAACGGTGTTCTCATCAGCAGTGGTATCATTACCTTCTTGTTGAATCGTGGTATTTCCTTCATGCTGGATAGTAGTATCATTTTGCTCTTGAATAACAGTACTATCGGCATCAACAGTAACATCAGGTCTAACATCAGGTCTAACATCAGGCTTAGTAACCTTTGCTGGTTTTTCTTCATTTTCTTCCGCATCTTTCATCTCGACATCTTCTTGTTCTTCACTTGGTTCTTCAATATTGAACTCGGCCTTTTTGTACTCTTCTACTCCGCCTTCAAGCAACTTATTGAATTTTGTCTCAAAAAGTTCGGCTCCCGCTGCTTGAGCTTCGGTTAAAGTTGATTTCCAACCGACTTCTTCGTCCTCTAAGTGCTTCTTCAACTCAGATAATTTGTCTTCCTTAGACAGACTATCTTCCACAGGGTTCTGGTAAACTGAGTTACCAGTGAATTCGTCGTGGGTGTCCGCTTCAAAGAACAATCTGTATGAGTTCTCGCAAATAGACACCTTCAATTCAGAGTTGGAATGTCCTTCACATTGGTCTTCGTCGATGCTTTCAATAAAGTCTTTAGAGAATGGCATATTGATTTTGGATGCTGAAACTCCCTCGGTTGGATGTGACATCACATAACTGGTGACATAGTAGTTATAGTGTTCTTCAGCAGATTTATGATCGTTGATGGTCAAATCATCGAGTCCCACAAATTGGATGTTGACGATATTTCCTGCCTCTTTGAAGCCGATCTTGAACATGTTTTCTTCATTTGACATGAGACTTCTCACTTGCATACGGTACAAGATTTGGTCCTTAGCAGTGGAAACTGGTGTCTTTCTATCGGTTTCAAACAATAACATCATCTCAGAAGTCTTGGAATCGGTGGTCATGGTATGCATATGTTTTACCAAAGCTTGGACCACTTTATCGATGGTATAAACTCTGTAGGCTTTGTTCTTGTACGCTTGACGAACACTTTCTTCGAACCATTGATGTTCTAATTCACCTTCAATTAATCTTTCGGCCAATCCCAAAACCTGTTTGTAACAATCTTTTTCACCAGAGATTTCAACATTCAAATCCTCTAATTGGCGACTAACCAAGTTCAAATCTTTAGCAAATTGAGGAACAGTACGTGCCTTGATATCTTCAGCAATGGTTTCGTTCATAGCCTTAACCTCGCCCAATCTTTGGTATAATGTCGTCAAGTGACGGAAAAATACATAGATGGTGGTATTAGAGAAAAGATTGAAGATGTCTCTTTTTTCCAAAGATGTCTCGTTATCTTTCAAAGAGAATTTTCTACCAGTGGTGGAGATCCATAAATCACTAGCTTTTTCAACCTCGTCAACTGGATCTTCAGATTCAGATGTTTGTGGTGAAGCTTCAGGTTCATCTTTTCTTGACTTGCTTTGTTTTTTCAAAACATCACGCAACAAATCCTTTTCTCTAGGACGCTTCTTCGAACCTGGTTCAGCTGGTTCAGGAGATTCATCTTTAGATTCAGAACTAGAATCTTCCTTGGTTTCTTTCTCGTCCTTTTCACCTCTTTCGTTCAATTTGGCTTCAATCTCTTCGTGAGGTATATTGAAGAAAAGAGACACAAAAAATTGGAAGAATTGAACCAACTTTTCACGATCATTGGAGGAATAATTGGAAGACTTGTTGATGAACACATCGCTCAATCTTAAGATATCGTACAAGATTTCGGGGTCGTTGAACTTATAAGTTAATTGCTCTTGTGGTTTTGGGGTCAAAGGATACAATCTCTTATTTTGTTGGTCAACTTTAACGGTACTGATTTCACTAATTAATTGCTTGGTGGTCAATAATTTTTTATCAGCCTGCTTGAAAGTTAACCCTAAATGATCAAGAGACTTAAAGAACACTTTTTGTTCCATTTCTCTCCAAACCTTATTCCATTCCCTTTGGGCTCTCCTCCATTCTTCATCCTTTTGTTTCAATCTCTTTAACACAATCGGTACAGCAATGGCAGGATTTTCATGTAAAGCATCGATGACTTCAAAACCTCTATCCTTGTCGTAAATTTTTCTGATGACTTTTTTGTAGATAGTAACCGAGGTATGACCCAAACCAGGAGGTAATTTAAAGTTGACTTTTTGTTCTGGAGTCATGTTTGCAATTCTGTTTGCAATTGTCTCTAAGGTTTGAATTGTTCTCAAATTAGCCTCCATATGGTAATCATATTCCAATCTTTCTTCTTCGATTCTGAACAAAATTTCTTCATACTGGTTCTTTCTGTGAGCGATAAAACCTGAATCTTCAGAAGCCCAAGTTGGATGGCCTACCCATTCATCGTTCAAAACTTCCCAGCACATTTCGTCTCTACCACTACATGGCATATAAGTTTCGGCTTTTGGTAATTGCCTATAAGAAGGTCCATGTGTTTTACAGAGAGATAATTCCAACTGGTGTTTTTTGAACAAAATCGTCTCGATGTGTTCAGGCTCCTTGTATCCGACAAACATTTTGAACCAGTCCAACAAATCGCTATTTAAGTCGCCAATAAACGAGTCGAGTCTTTCGATCAACGTTTCCTTATCGATGATATCCTGAGAATATAAGTTGATGATCTTTAAGAAATCGTTATAAGACTGCTTGTTTCCAATTGCTTTCTTGACCTTGTCAAAGAAATTAATTTCTTCCAGTAAAGAAGAAGTTCTATTAACATTAGACGAAGGAATAGGTTCAGGAACTCCGGGGACCAAAGTAGGATTGGTGACGGTTGAAATACCATTTTTAGTAGATATCTGAGTATGGCTATCAATTTTTGGCTGGACTTCAGCTCTAATAGAAGAATATTGGGCTTCGTTATTATAGTTCTTTTCATAGCCATAACTCTCGCTAATTGAGTCCTTCTTTCTCGCAATATCGTTACCGTTCGGATTCAGCTCTTCAGAGTACTTTTGCTGAGGCTGTAATAAGTGCTGAGGAAAGTGCTGGGCCGGAGGAGGCAATTGCTGCGGAGGTAATTGCTGCGGAGGCGGGTACTGGACCGGGTACTGGCTGTTTGAAGGAGGACTCATGCTGGTACCAGTAGGGGCCTGGAAATTACCCACGGGAGGTAACTGAGAGGCCGTACCAAAACCTGGAGCCGGCTGAGGAGCACTTGTGTCGGGCAAAAACTGTTTGAAATCGTCCAATAAGTCTGGAGAATTGGAAAATAAAACCGTTACTTGTTCGTAGACTTCAGCAATTGGTTTTTGCTCTCTTTGATATGTCTGTAAAATCTCTAAAAACTGCTTGTAAATATCCGGTTGGTTAGCAAATCTGGTTTTGATTTTATTGACGTAGTTGATGGCGTGGTTCATCTGATCACTGTTTCCTTCTGGAGGTACTTGACCCTGTTGCTGCTGGTGCTGTTGCTGCTGCTGAGTAGCAACTTCTGCGGCGTGGTATTCCTCACTCTGCCAGTCTGACTTGGCCGTTGTCGTGGTACCGGTAGGCGTGGTGACTCGGATAGGATTTGGGTCCGATGGATCGAGAGAGCACTCGATTCTGTAACCTGGAGGTAAGAAAGTGTTGAAACCCTGAATCAAGTTAGGATGACCCCGGAATAACGTAGACACTCTATCGATAACCCCAGGAGTATCAATTGATTGAGACTTGAAATCTTTCATGATATCCAAGAAATTGTTGTATACGTCAGCCTGGTTGTAAAACTGAATTTTCACCTGGTCTAAGTAAGACAACGCGTCCTTCACGTTTAAGGGTCTGTATACGTTAGTGGTGGTAGATCTGTTGGGCACGGTTTGGGAAAGGGCCTGGGCCGTTTGTAACGGAGAGCCACCCTGGGCCTGAGCTTGGGCCTGTTGGGTTGGAGCATTTTGACTTTGAGATGGGGCCTGGGCCAGAGCTTGTGATTGGGCGAGAGAGGCGTTTTGTGGGCCCGTGGAGCCGGGCTGGGGCGGAGAGCCACCCTGGTTTTGAGTTTGAGTTTGAGCTTGAGTTTGAGTTTGAGTTTGATTCTGAGTCTGCTGAACACCCTGGCTTTGCTGAGCTGGCTGGGCCGGGGCCTGGGTGGGGTTTGGAGGCAGTTGTGAGATCTGGGCCTTTTGTAGTGGGCTCTGGTGGAGTGGCTGGGCCGATTGGGCTGGCAGGGCTGACTGAGCTTCTAAACCCATGGTTGGTAAATTTGGGCCCGAGTGCTAAACGTTAGTAAAATTGTGCGGAAACAAACAGTAAAAATGTACAAAGCCTGAACATTTGAACATTTGAACAATTGGAATTTTGGCTGTCGAAATTTAGACTGTCGAAATTTAAACTGTCGAAATGATACATACTTGATCGGAACCGAGAGCTGGTATACTGAAATTGTGCCCCGATTGATTATGTTGACTGCCCAAACTAGGCAAGCTAGGAAGTGGATAAAACTTTTGGCCACCTAAACGTTAGTACTAAAGCATCCCAAGACTTAAAACACATACCTGTTTCTAAAGTTGCTGGAGGGGGCAAAACGGGAGGATGTTGGCGACTAAAAGTTAGTAAAAAACGGGAAAAAACCTTGATAAGTACATACTTGAAATTCTGACCCAAGGGCCTTTTCTGGTTCCCCCAGGGGTCCTGATTCGACATGCTGAAGAGAGTCGAAGTTGATGAGTTGGAACTTTACTTGGAACTTGACTTGGATTCTTTATCAATTAACCTATTTGAAAGAGATGGTAATTGATATGAATGAATACTGGATGGTTCAAATAGCCGGTACGGTGATTACGTAGGAAACTGTTGCTCTTGGTACGGGGATTGAAATTATTCTATCAACTGCCTGTCTTCAGGTTTGGTTTTTTATCATCACAAAAACTTCGAGGAATCACCGCAGGAGCGCGCACGACTGCATTTGTTGACGCACGTCCGGGGCTAATTGTGCGGCTCAAATTAGTGAACTGGCATAGGTGTGGTAGTTTTATGTTTAGTTTATGGGTGGTTTTATGGGTTTGTTATGGGTAGTTTATGGGTGGTTTTATGTTTAGTTTTATGGGTAGAGTATGGTGTAGTGTAGAGTGTAGAGGGTAGTGTAGTTCAGATAGAGTGTGGGCTGGGAGATTGGCGTTTTGGACTGGTAGCTGGAGCGGAACATTGTGCGAGTAGTTCCGGCATTAATTTACCCTTTTAGACAAATAGGTGTTTATTGTCATCGAAGGGATTGAGACGATAACGATTGAGGTTTGGAATTATAAGGATCATAGTCTAGGGATTCGTGATCGTTAGTGATATTGCTGATTTGTGCTAGCACGCATTTTACTTCTATTGCGTCACCATGATATGCTGCATTTGTCACTAGGCTTTTGGGGAAGAATGGAGCTTTATTGTTCATGGAGTGATGAATTGAATTGTTGATATGACTAATGGCTTTTCCATTTCAACATTTCAATCTATCCATTCTTGGTTCTATTCCATTGGTTCTATTTCATTGATTTCATTTCATTGGTTCTAATTCATTTGGTTTTATATTGATTCCATTTTTGTGTTACAATTTTGGTTATATTCTGGCTCTATTTTACTTCTATTACTTGGCTCTTGCTGGGCTCTATATTAGCAATGAATTGTCCCAACATTGACCCTTCGATTGCCGGTGTAATCATAATACTAGGATCCCTTTACGTGTAATACTTTCAAGTAATTTCTGTCAAGACTTAGCATACCATTAATCCCTTCTATTCTTATATACAGGTAATTCTTTAGCCAGCCTCCGGGTAAAAAAGTGTGCGAATTTTCACCAAGAAACGAATACTGAATAATCAATAATGAATGCTCCAGACAGATTTGAACTATTTATCTTACCCGATGGTGTAGATAAGATAAAGATCACTCCAGATACAAAAGTCCCGAATGCAGCCATTATTCGTATAGAGCGTGAAGATCATACTCTTGCTAATTTATTAAGAGCACAACTTTTAAAAGATGAGAGAGTATTGTTCGCTGCTTACAAAATTGAACATCCTTTATTTGCAAATTTTGTACTTAGAATCCAAACAGAAGACAACTATACACCAAAAGAAGCATTGAGAAACGCATGTACTAACTTGATTGGTGAATTAGATATAATTAAAAACAAATTCAAGGACGAATGGGCATTGAAATCTTTGTTAAACGACAATGAAAATTATTAGATTGTATAATAGTGTAATTAATAATGCATAATGATTTTAATTTTTATTGGTATATTACTCTATAATACATATTACATAAATGCTTTTTCCCTGATGGCTTCTTTAATAACTAAAATTTTTTCCAAACAATTTGGAATATTCACAGATGGGAAGTTTCCTTGTTTCATGATCAAAATCAATGGATGTGTTTGGGTGATCCTGGTTGGAGAAATGTGTGTTATAGCTAATCCATTCTTGGAAATAACTAATTTGTGGTGATCTTTAAAATTAAATTGAAAATTACCGTTGGTCATTTCAAACATAATATAATCACTAGTACGTGTATAACGTCTTAAAAATACGACTTCCTTTCTCTCTTCAACTTCACTGACTTTAGATAAGTTGGAATTCATATATTTGGCGAAAAAGTCAACCACTTCCAACTGTTTTCTACTCTTAGATGGTGGATTTTCAAGACTATTTTCAATACATGTCCAACCTTCATTATCATGGAAAATTAACTCCAAGAACTTTTCGTTGTTGGTCAACTTCAAAATAGTGTTCATGTCATTAAATAAAACCCCAATGTCATTATTATTCAATTGGTAACTGAAACCATATTTGTTGGAATAATCGACCCATTTACTAATTAAAGTAGGGTTTTCACAACTTGGTAAAGTAATGGTATCAATTTTAGAATCAACAAGTGATTCTACCTTTGACATGTTAGAATAAGTTTCATGACAAATGTGATCTAATTCAGTTACACCATTTGCAAAATTAGAATTAAATTGGAATCTCTTCTTGGTTAATACAGTAGGATCAACCTCTTTGTATTTGAATTTGGTATCATTTGGTGATAAACTTCTTGGTAAAACAGTTTTAGATTCTTCACTTTGTAAATCAGTCTTTAATATTTCAACTGGATTCTTTGATTTAGGGGTATAAATACCACAGTTTATTTTCATGTTTTTGAAGTTTAAGGCACTTTGGTATTGGGAGATCATATTTAATCCTGCTGGTTCTTTATTCAAACTTGTTTCCTGAGTTTTGTCAGGGAATGGACCGGTGAACCAATCGTAATTTAAGATTTCATCAATTGTTGGTCTTTTTAATGGATCAACATTTAACATGTCTTTAATTAATTCGGTTGCACTATCACTTATTGGCTTATCAATTGGGAAAGAATATTCGGATTTCTTGATTCTTTCATAAATGATTTGCACATCTTTGGCTTGAAATGGTGGTTTACCAATTAATAATGCGTACATCATGATTCCGATAGCCCAGATATCGACTTCAAAAGAGTGCCCTCCATTATTTTTACCACCTAAAACTTCCGGGGCAATATAATTTGGAGTTCCACAAATAGTGTACTTTCTTGAGTCAAAACCTTCTAATACAGAAGCTAATCCAAAATCACCAATTTTTAAATTCATATCAGGGTCAAAGAAGATATTACCTAATTTTAAGTCTCTATGAATAACTCTTCTTTGATGCAAATATTTTACAGCACCAATAATTTGGACCATAAATAATCTAACTTCAGGTTCAGATAATCTTTTTCTGGTTTTCAATAATTCCATCAAAGATTGGTTGGGGCATATTTCCAATAAGATATAAACATTTACATCATCTTCAAAACAGTCAATAAAATTGACAATATTTGGGTGCTTTAAAGACTTGTGAATTTTAATCTCAGATAACAATTTGGTCTTAGTCTTTTCACTTTTAATTGAAGCTTTTGCTACTGTTTTAGCAGCATAGATCTGACCATTTGAATCTTTCATTTGGAAACATCTAGCAAATCCACCTTCACCTAAAAACAAACCTCTTCTATAATCTCTTCCGTTTCTTGTTCTTACAACAGAAGGTGGAGTTTTACATAAAGCAGACAACTTTTCCTTCTTTTTCTTCTTTTGTGGTTGTTGCTTTTGATGCTGTTGGATTTGTTCATGTTGGTATAATTGTTGTTGCTTTAACATGGCTTGATCGTCATGATTAATTTGCTGAACATCATATTGATCTTTAGCTCTTAATTTAATTGGGGTGATGTTGTTTGAATTACTCGAACGAGCATTCAATTGGCCATTGTTTAATGGCTGTAAGGGACGGACTGACATGGTGATGCTTCTATTATGAGATGAATTAAATGATGGTGTAAAAGTTTGCAATTCCTTTTGTGGATGAGGTAATATTTACCGAAATTTTGAATTAAAAGTTGATATAATACAAATAAATTTGTTAGTCGATAATTGAAAAGGAAATCAATCTAAACTAATCAACTCAAATGTATCCAAAAGATTTAATTAAAGATTGACTAATTAAAAAGTCAAAGAGCAGTTAATTATGAAAATTTTCCGCACGGATTGTTATATATAATAAGGACGATCAGAGTAGGTTAAGTAGATGGTTAGATGAGTTTTTACTTGATTAATCTAATATATTTACAACTTCTCTTCTTTTAGGAAATTTATCACCTAAATATTTTGATTTCAATCAATTTAATATGTAAGACGTTTTTAACAATATTTTGAACTTTCCTATTTGGGCAATGTATGGGGATTTTTTGCGACCAAAATATTGAAATCGGCAACTTCTCAATCTACTCACGTGAATATATTTAATTTAGAACTTCAAACGGCTAAATTTATCAATAACACAAATGGATATTTCATATCGATATTCATTTGCTGTGTTGTCTGAATGTTGAAATTTTTTACCTGAATTGCTGAATAAATTTTATGGGTTGTTGCGATTTTTGCATTTCTCTGCAATTCACGTTTCACATTTTACACCAAAATCACAATTTACATTCTGGCTAATTAAACGAATTTTGCACTCATCACCCGTAACATTTTTTTTATATATAAACGATTTTAACTGAAATTAAGTTTAGAGATGAGTTAAGAACTACTAAAATTAGTATTATATGCTTATGTAAAGTTTCAATTAATCTTTGACCTCTTCCGTCTAAGCAATACACGAAAACACGAAATATTTTTGGCACGACCAACCCATCAAAATTTAATGACAAAGTTCATGAATTCCGCACGACATTTTTTTGGAAAAGCCAACCTGGTTGTTTTATTTCACCATGAGTTCTTCTGAAGATGATTTACCTCTTACTAAGAGATCCAGAAGGGTCATAGAATACGATGATGATGATGATGACGATAAACCTCTTTCCCAAATGAGTTTGGACACGTCTAATAAATTATTCGATTCTCAGCCCCAGAGTTCAGATGAACAACCGTTGAAAAAGATTAAGACTCCCAAAAAGGCAGTGGCCAAAAAGCCCAAGAAGGAGAAGAAAGTGAAGCAAGAGCCAAATGGTTCTGTGACTGTGAAAAAGGAAAAATCAGCTGCAAAAAAGAAGACCGAGCCCAAGAAACCAAAGAAAGAACCTAAAAAAGAGCCTAAAAAAGAGTCTAGTGAAGGGCCTTCTTCTCAGGTTAATGAAGAGGATGATAACACATACAAATGGTGGGAAGCACAAAATGAAGGAGATGGTGATGGTGAAGTCAAGTGGGAAAGTTTGGTTCACAATGGTGTTATGTTTCCCCCAGAATATGAACCTTTACCCTCGCATGTTAAATTATATTACGACGGGAAGCCCGTTAATTTACCCAAAGAAGCTGAAGAAGTTGCCGGGTTTTTCGGGGCTTTGATCGAATCTGATCACGGTAAAAACCCCGTTTTCCAGAAGAATTTCTTCGAAGATTTCCTACAGGTATTGAAGGAATCCGGAGGATGCAATGTTAAAATCACCAGCTTTGACAAAATGGATTTCAGTAAAATGTATGCATTCTTCGAGCAAGAAAAAGAAGATAGGAAAAAGCTTTCTAAAGATGATAAAAAACGCATAAAAGAAGAAAAGGAAAGAGTTGAAGAACCTTACAAAACTTGTATGTTAAATGGCAGAAAGGAAAAAGTTGGTAACTTCAGGATCGAACCTCCTGGGTTATTTAGAGGTAGAGGTGCCCATCCTAGAACTGGGAAATTAAAGAGAAGAGTTTACCCTGAAGATGTCACGTTAAACTTGAGTGAAGGAGCACCCATTCCTCCACCTCCAGAAGGCCATTCTTGGGGTGAAATAAGGCATGATAATACTGTTACTTGGTTAGCAATGTGGAGGGAAAATATTCTTGATTCTTTCAAGTATGTCAGATTTGCAGCCAATTCTTCTGTCAAAGGGCAGTCAGATTTCAAGAAATTTGAAACGGCAAGAAACTTGAAAAATCACATTGATGCTATTAGAAGAGATTATACCAAGTTGTTGAAAGCTGAATTAATGCAAGATAGGCAAATGGCTACTGCCACATACTTGATTGATATTTTTGCGTTGAGAGCTGGTGGTGAAAAAGGTGAAGATGAAGCCGATACCGTAGGGTGTTGTTCTTTAAGATATGAGCATGTGACTTTAAGACCTCCTAACACAGTTATATTTGATTTCTTGGGTAAAGATTCCATCAGATTTTACCAAGAAGTTCAGGTTGATAAACAGGTTTTCAAGAATTTGAAGATCTTTAAAAAAGAGCCAAAACAGCCAGGTGATGATTTGTTCGATAGAATCAACCCTTCAATATTAAATAAGAAATTCCAAACATATATGAAGGGATTAACAGCTAAAGTGTTCAGAACCTATAATGCTTCAAAGACAATGCAGGATCAACTTGATCAAATATCTAATGAAGGTACAGTAGCTGAAAAAGTGGTTAAATTCAATGCTGCAAACAGAACAGTTGCTATTTTATGTAATCACCAGCGTACGGTAAGTAAAGGACATGGGAACAGTGTTCAAAAGATCAATGATAAATTGAAGGAATTGAAGTGGAATCAAATCAGAACCAAGAAGATGATTCTTGAGATTGATCCCGAGGAAAAGAGGGCCAATCCAAAGTATTTTGCTGAATTGGATTCTTTGAGTAAAGAAGATATTTTGTCAATTCAAGAGAAGATTATTGAGAGAACAAAAGAGCAAATTGTCAGGAGATTTACAAGAGAAAACGAAAAATTACTGGCAGAAAAAAAACCTCTTTTACCTGAAAAAGAATTAAAAGAGAGGTTAACTCGTATTGAAGATATGAAGAAAGAGTTCAAACTTGAAAACGAGACCGGCAAACCTGAGGTTAAAAAGCAAGCTACGGTTGAAAAATTAAAACACCAAGTTGAGCAGCTTGAATTGAGAATCATCAATACCCAATTTCAATTACAGGATAAACAAGACAATTCTGAAGTTTCCTTGGGAACATCCAAGATGAATTATATTGATCCTCGTTTAACGGTAGTCTTTTCTAAGAAGTTTGACGTACCAATCGAGAAATTATTCACAAAGACTTTGAGAGACAAATTTACATGGGCTATAGAATCCGTAGACAAAGATTGGAAATTTTACTAGAGAAGTTTATAAAGTTTTAATACAGATATTATTTAATTTTTGCACCTGCAGCAATAGTTGAGAACTCTAGGCGAGGCAGTGGTGTTAAAACAATACAATGAAATATGGAATTCACGTTTCTTGCCCGAAGATAGAGCCCATGAAGGTGCACCTTTTTAAGGTTGAAATATGAAAACCATTAAGTCACCAATATGGGCACCAAGTAACACGTAGCCTAGCAAGACAGTTCCACGTAGCCTCAAGAAGCGGCTGCAAAAAGTCGCGTCGAGAGGTTTCAATTTTACGAGAGAATTTGAAGAGCAGCCAGCACATCACGGAGCCAGCAGCGAGGCTGTCCAGACTAGGTGGTCAGACTGGGTCGACACGCTAGCATCGAGCAAGACGCGTACGTAGCTAGATTGGAAGGAGTTATTAATTATGGTTACCTGCAGAATTGGAAACTTGGAACGCGAATGTACGCGTTTCTAGCAATAACAGCACCTAAATGAGTAAGATAATTAGCATTTTGCACATTGAAGGAGTTGATATTTTGAACAATACCACATTCCTTCGTGTACGAGCACGCACAAAGTATCGAATTATATGTACAATTGTTAAATTGTTTGTTTACTCTTAATTAAGGGTGTAAATTATGTACACACCTCATTTTTACATGTAGAATAAATATCTGTAAATTAGCAAAATGTTAAATTTCAACTCCGTCTGTCCAGATGATATTGAATGTTATACTTTTAGTATCGTTAATCGAATATGTGATGGGGAGTCCATTAGTTGAAAGAGCTGATGTTTCAACTACTGCTGCTATTGATATGCCAACATTATCAGCAACTACTTCAGCATATTCTTTTACTCCAATAGTTGAAGGATCTAAAGGAAATCCCTATGTTCACAAATCCACCTTACCTGAAAATTTGGTGTTCATTATTATTGGTGCAATTTTATTATTGATCATGGTAGGTGCAACTAGTTTCTTCATAATAACTTGGTTTTTGCTGAACAAAAAAGCTAAATACCAAAGCGAAAAGTATTTTTACAATTCACCACTTATATTTCAAAATGAAGCTCCTAGTAGCTCATCATCTGAGTTTGAAGGAAAAAGTAGTTTGTCAAGTAATAGTCAGTTAACTATAAATCAACCTTTAGGTAGATCATACAGAAATGCTAAATTGGATAAGAATAGAGGATCGATGTTTTTCAGTCCTACAACTGACTTCCTTCACAGTACGACCAATTTATCAAATAATAGTAGAAATGCTAGTTTTGATAAGCTTAATACTAGTTCAGAGAGGCTAAGTGTTAGTATGCTTCGGCTCAATCAGTCGAGTACATCGCTTATAGATGGCTTGGCTGTTCCTGAAGAAGAAGGGAAGAAGGGAAGACCTCCAAGTCAGTACTTGGACGATTTGTTGGGGTAGGTATGAGTGATGATTATAGACTGTATTATTGGTCAGACTGACCACTGTAGCATTATTAATAAACATATAATAGTATTAGAGTAGGGTTTGGAATTTAACTGGGATTGTTCTGGAACAGTGAATTTAGTTTATTTGAAGTTTATCTAGAGAAGTTTATCTACAATGCTTCATTTAAGGTTTATAGATGATAAATATCAACTGGAGTCTACGATATAACATCTTTTATATCAGATCTTCTATATCAGATCTTTTATATTAGATCTTTTATATTAGATCTTTCAATATTTGATATTATACCAGACCTTTCCGGGACCAGATATTTAGTATGTTGTTCCAAATATGAAACACATCAGACTTTAAAACTTCATCTACTCCCATAGAAACAACACCACAAACCCCAATCGTACCAATAACAAATATAGACAGTGCAATGGTGCCAATTGCTGAACTCCAAATTAGTGATTGGCTAATTTTGCGACACCGATAAGGGTCCTAGGGCATCACATTAAAAAAGGTCAAAAAAGGTCAAAAAAGGTCTAGAATTCCCGCAAAAAACAACAAGAGGTACCTATAGCTTATATCAACAACTCCATCAAATAAAATCACTAGATTTATTAAAAATGATGGACTAAATACAAATAGTGTCTGACGCAATGTCGTCACATGTCATGCGAAACCCCAGAATTTGGCGAGTGAATTTTATCTTTTCATCAATGTTCAGACAATCAATTATTCAATCCACCAAAGCCTTAAGAGTTTCTTCAATTGCATCCAGATCTTTTCAAACATCTAGATGCAGTTTTGCCAAGAACGATACCTCAACTATTGATGCTTTCCGTCTCCCATCACAAACTTCTATCAGTGAATGGGAGTTCAAATACGATTTTATCCCGAAGGTAACTGAACCAAAAGTTCCTCCAATTAATGAAGAAGCTGTGAAACAAGATATTGCTCAGGAACGTCTTAAGTCTGTTGAAAGAGAAATTTTCAATGAAGAAGCAACTGCCAGTGTTAAAGTTGAAGGAAATGCAGCCACCGTGGTTCACGGGGGTGAAAAAGTTGCAGCTGAGCCTGTTATTTTACAAGATACCGGTAGCAAGCCAATTAAGATCACCAATGGTGGTAAGGGAACGGCGAAGGCAGCCAAGCCTGCTAATAGGGATAAATATGTTCAAAGTTCTACTAATCCAGAATTGAATCAGGGTGAAGTCCACAGTCTTGGAGAGCGTGAAATTGATCATAAACAGGAGACTGTTAAGGAGAGCCAAGTTATTGGAGACTTGGATCACGACAATTTGCACAATGAGGGTCAGAGAATTGAGACTACTAGTGGACCAAATGTTTGGATTTTAATTGGGGCATTTGGATTAGGAGCTGGAGGCTACTATTTCTATCTGACTGCGGGAAAGCAAGAGAAGAAGTGAGAGAAGAAGTGAAGATCTACAGCAGAAAAAATGCAGAAGAAATGCAGAAGAAATGCAAAGAATATGCGAGAGAAAGAAAAGATAAATAGAAGTTATATGTTTATTTACAAGATATAAATATAATAAATAGATTTATTAGCTCAAACATTAGTAGTGACGAGAAGCTTCTTGACAAGCTTTTAATTGTTGTAAATAGTAATCACAAATTTGCATGTTTCCACCATTTTCTTCTAAACATCTAGTAAAGTTTCTAGCATCAGCATCACAGTGTTTAGCTTGTTCTTGGTAATTTTGTTGTTGTTGTTGCTGGGTGATTTGCTGATCAGCAGGTTGGGCAGGTTGAGAGCTACCACCAAACATTCCGGTAATTCCAGCACCAATGGTGTGTCCAACAGCTGATCCTACGGCGACACCAGCAGCAGTACTGGCCATTTGACCAAACAAACCGGGCTGTCTTTGCTGAGAAGCAGCAGGAGGAGCCTGGGTGTGTTGCTGAGGGTACGAGGCGGTGTGGGCAGATCTAGTTTGGGATCTGGAGGGAGCAGGAGCGGTTCTTCTTTGTCTAGGCATTTTGGTGATAATTTTTAGCGGCGTGGGTATTTATATGCGCGGGTGATGGCGGTGGGGGCACGAAGGTTCTGGAACGTTGTGGAGTAGTGAAATTGAAGAGTAGTTAATGGGGGAAGAGATAAAGGAAAGGAGTAGAGAGTGAGTGGTAAGTTAAAGGAGATGAGTAGTGAGTGAGTAGAGAGTGAGTGGCAAGTTAAAGGAAAGGAGTAGTGAGTAGTGAGTAGTGAGTAGCGAGTAGTGAGTAGTGAGTAGTGAGTAGTGAGTAGTGAGTAGTGAGTAGTGAGTAGTGAGTAGTGAGTAGTGAGTAGTGAGTAGTGAGTAGTGAGTAGTGAGTGGAATATTGAGTGGAAATTGTGAAATATTTCAGTAAAATCCAAAAACTTTGTTTAAACTCTTATCTGAAAAACTCTGAAAAACTCTGAAAAACCTCAATAACTCAATAACTCAATTACTTAATAACTTGATTACTTAATAACTCAATAACTCAATAATACTTACAATAACACCTAATGTAACTGAAGATGAGCATTAAGTCTTGCAACCACGAAAGTAAAGAGTCTGGATATTCATGCTTGACTGAAGAAAATTCGGCATTCCAATTCAACAGCTTTTAGAACTGGTATCTAAAATCATCGGAAGTTGAGTTCTGACTAAATGTCAAATAAAATTGTCAAAAAATAGTCAAATAAACTAAACTGAAAGACTTTAGTAATACTAGAAGCATATCCCATAAATTCAAATGTAGGAAACAATTCAAACAATCGTGACCAGGAACACAACTAAATAATTAAATTGTATATCTGAAAATATTGGATCAAATAGATAAATCCGGTAATGCTTATGCAGTGTAATATTAGAACTCACCTAAAACTAACATCACATACTTGCATACTCCACAAGTCAAACCAAAGATCCAAACAACTCTCAATATACACATCCACCTTTCTCCCAGAAGCCCCTACACCCCCCTACACCCGCCACACCCACTTTCATCCCACCATCACCAACTCTAAAACCCGATCGCTATCGCGATGTTCGCATTTCTTATCGCATGCGACAGTTCATTAGATTCCAGCACAGCTCAACGTTCTACGAGATCCTCGAGCTACCTCGTTCGTGCTCTCTCAACGACATCAAGCTCCAGTTCAAAAAACTCAGTAAGAAACATCATCCTGATCTAAATAGTCACCTAAATGAGTCTGAAAAAAAACTCAACAGTGACAAATTTATCAGAATAGTTAACGCATATGAAACCCTAAAAGATAAGAACAAAAAGGCTGAATACGACCAGAGTCTTTCCACACCAGGCCAGGGAAGATTGAGAGGTGATTATAACTCTCAATATGCTTATAATAATACCCAAAAAGAATGGGATAACTACTATGGTGCAAGCCGAAATCAAGGTGGTCTGCATTATAATAGAACTAGAAACCGTGCCCGAAACTTCTCTGGGTTTGACGAAAGCACATCAACATTTTCAGGAGAACACATGAACTATGGAGACCGGTTTGACGTGCCCCATTTTAACTATCACGAGCATCTTTCGAAACACCTTAAGTTCGAACAAAGAATCATTAACAAGCAACTTACAGATGAAGAACGAGACGCAATTATTCAACAATTAACGAAAAATGCAGATATTCTGGAAATAAGTGAAGAGTTAATTACGAAGCATCTTATGAGGCAAGTTAATCGTAAAGCTAAAAGAGATAGTAGTAGAGAGACAATTACGATTAACCAACCGAATCCATTTATTTATCGGAAACCTTCAGCAGCCACATATTCTAGAGGAGAGAATGAAACTGATTATGATGATGGACTGACATTTAAAACCATATTTCTTATAGGAGGTACTACAGGACTGTTATTACTTGCTTATAAATTAATGACAGGCTAATTTATATATTAACTTAATAGAATTGTAGATACAATAAATAAGATATGCTAATGGGGGTTCCAGATTTAACGATCAACTTCTCCGAACACCAAATCCATGGTACCAATAATAGCGACGGCGTCAGCTAATAAATCACCTCTACAAATGTGATCAAAAGCACCTAAATGAGCAAAACCTGGAGCTCTAATTTTACATCTATAAGGTCTTTCACTACCATCAGAAACCACATAAACTGCCATTTCACCTTTTGGTGCTTCAATAGCAGTATAAGTTTCACCTTGTGGAACTGAATATCCTTTAGTGAATAAAAGGAAATGATGAATTAAAGCTTCCATATCTTCCTTCATTAAAGATCTTGGAGGTGGATTAATTTTATAATCTTCAACTTTAACAGGACCTTCTGGCATATCATTAATACATTGTTCAATAATTCTTAAACTTTGTCTAAATTCAGCCATTCTAATCAAATAACGATCATAACAATCTCCATTATAACCAACTGCAACATCAAAATCTACATATTCATAAGCATCATAAGGTTGAGATTTTCTTACATCAAATGGAACTCCTGATCCTCTTAACATAACTCCTGATAAACTGTAGTTTAATGCATCTTCTGCAGTGACTCTACCAACATCTATGGTTCTATCTTTCCAAATTCTATTATCGGTTACTAATTCTTCAACTTCATCAACTCTATCACCAAATTGGGTAGCCCACATATAAATATCATCTAATAACCCTTCTGGTAAATCTTGAGCAACTCCTCCAGGTCTGACATAAGCTGTATGTAATCTAGCACCACTTACACGTTCATAAAATTCCATCAATTTTTCTCTTTCTTCAAAACCCCAAAGGAAAGGTGTTAAACCACCAACATCCATAATATGAGTTAAAACTGACATACAATGATTTAAAACTCTGGTGATTTCTCCAAATAAAGTTCTGACATATTTCCCTCTTAATGGAACTTCAATATTTAATAATTTTTCAACCGCTAAACTGAAAACTAATTCATTGGTCATCATAGAAACATAATCTAAACGATCAAAATATGGTAAAGCTTGCATATATGTTTTACTTTCAATCAACTTTTCGGTTCCTCTATGTAATAATCCAACATGAGGATCACTTCTGACAACTTCTTCACCGTGTAATTCCAAGATTAATCTCAACACTCCGTGAGCAGCAGGATGTTGTGGTCCAAAATTTATAGTAAAGTGTCTGATTTTTGTGTTTTGCTTTTCGACTCTTTTAGGATCATCTTCAGTTCCCCAAGTCATATCAATCTCATCTAAAACTTCTGAAAAAGTGGTTTTTCCAAATGTTCCATATGACTGGGTATATTTATCGTATCCTTTACCCATGGCATTCACAAATGTTTTTTGAGGTTCATCATGGTTGGCTGCAAGCCTGAGACTCGTACTGGACAACGATCTGGTTGGCCTTAAGGATCCTAGTCTTAAAATGTTCCTGGTTCTTAACATTGTGAAGAATAAAAATTTGAGAATAATGAGAAATACAATTTGTTGATTGGTCGTTTTCGCGGGTGTGCGAAGACTAATTGGGTTTGGAGTTTGGAGTTTGGAGTTTGGAGTTTTGGGCTGGATTGGAGGTTTAGGGTTGGAGTGGGTTGGAGTAGGTTGGAGCAGATTGAAGTAGATTGGATGGGAAGTTGTTTGTGGGTCGAGGAGAGGATGGGAGGCGAGGAATTGGCTGAAGGACGGAAAAATCCAGAGAGTAGGTGAAAAATTTGAAAAAGCTTCAAATTAGGGCTAGACAGAAAAAGCCTGTTTATAGAGATCAAACTATTTAGTAACATTCGGTAAACAATTAGAAACAAGTAAAACAGAAAGGCTGAGAAAATTAGTGAAAGTCGAGAATTTCAATAGCGATGTATGAGTAGTAGAATTTAAATTAAGTGAGAAAAGAATTTCAATCGAGAAGTGAAAAGTAGAATTTTAGTTCAAATCATAATTGAATTGAAGCTTCACAAAACTTGTATGTTAATATCAACATGAACCACGGACAGAATGAACTCCTCGCTCGAATGCAAGGAACATTAAGAAAAGTATAATTTGCAGCCAGTTTATGCAGTATTACAACTTTAACTGAAATACTCCAGTGAAACCTGTTGAGATCCCGACTGATAATTGAGTATTCCGATTGAACTGATCAGTAATAAAACATTCCAGTAGTGTCTGAGATCATGTATTGGATAGTTTAGCTAGTTAACCAAATAACTTAAAAAAACAATTAACAGGATCTCACTCCAACCCAATAACAAATTCTATCTCTACTACAATCTCCCACCACAATGTACCACCGTATTCCCACCATACTCTCACCGTATTCCCATCGTATTCCAACCGTATTCCCACTATGTATCTGCCACAGTAGCAGCATTTTGCAGCCCAGTATTTTACAGCTGGAGATAATGTGGGGTGCGCGTCGGCAGATCATTAGCCCATAAATATCATCGATCTGATCCCACTATACTCAATGGATTCACCAGCCCGGCTCTCGCTAGCTTGTGATGCTTGCAGAAAACGTAAGGCCAAGTGTGACAGAAAACAGCCCGTTTGTGGTTACTGCTTGAGAACCAATCACGAGTGTCGATTCAGCTACGTAAAGAAACCCGGAATCAAAGTTGGTTTTAAACAAACTGGTGATAAAGTTCTCCAATTAGAAGAGTTTATTACCCAGAATAAAGCTGCCATTCTATCAATTAGTAGTATAGATACAAAGCTACGAAACCTCGAGAGGAAACTCGATTCTAAAATTAATAATGGCCATTTTGCAGCTATTTCAAGCCCAAGATCAACTCCGAGAACTGTTCTTTATAAAAGATGTGTTAAGCTTTATATTGAAAACTTTTACCATCTACTTCCAATATACCACCCTGTAAAATCAATTCCCAAAATCATACAACAATTAGACCCTCCTTCATCAAGTTTATATGGAATAACGGTGATAACTCTTCCACTTTGCAATCCTGAACTAGACGAGGTTCTGGATTATGATATAAAAGAGATCACGGCCACTTTCCAGTCACAGATTCTTTCAAAGTGTATAGGGCTCCAGGATATGGAGTGTTTGAAGGCACTTACCATGTTGGCTTTTAAAACTTTGGGAGATCATAATCCTGACTTTGATAATATTCTTCTTTTGATCAAAAAAGGTTGTGACTCGATTGATATTTTCAATGGCTTGGAACCCGAATCGTGGAATTTGGCCTGGTCAATTTTTATGTTGGACAGAATTAAATTGCTTGTGAATAGAAAATCGATATTTCCAATCCCTGATATACCACTTCCGATAACGTATGAAAAATCATTTGGAAACTTCCAGGTTGAAGCTCCTCGAAAACTTTATCTGTGGACAAGAGAAAACTCGATGTATGATGCTACAAGTTTTTCTCTAGAGATTTTGGTATTTTTAACAAAAGCTTATAGTCTTATACTAGAGAATAATCACATAGATATTTCAGGAATCGAACAGTTTAAAATAAAGATTCAGGAGTTGAAAGACGAGACAAAACGGTGGGAAACCAGTTTGCCAAATGATTATAGAAGGTATTTACACGGGTCAAATTTTGACTTCAGAAACTCTTTCACACCCCATGATGTATTATTATATACTGGTTATAACATGTACTTGATCACAGTGCACAGCTGCTATTGGCTGATCAAAGACGATTTGAATGATGAAAACTACGAGGTCTGCAGCATGGCTGCTCATCGAATTGTTCACCTTACCAAAGCTTGTCCTACGATCTTTAATTCTGATCTTTTGACTCCTTTTGGGTACTTGTTTGTGCTTGGACTTTGGGTTTCAGCCCGTGCACTTTTGGCCCACTCATTTGTGACTGGATCACAGTGGGAAAACGAAATCGACTTTCTCATAAGCAAGCTAGACGATCTTGGCCAAGTGTGGAAATTAGCATCCTTATATAAGGAGGAATTAATGATGCTAAAAGCACCTTTGGACTTTAATGCTGAGTCTCCTATTAATGAAATACTGGCAGTAAAACTGGAAACTCCTTTAGACAAATTTTCGTACAAGTCACATTTCGAGGAAAGAGACGAAACCTTGTTCGATATATTCAGAGTAAAACGTAGTTAGTTATATTAATTAATTCTCGTCATACATATTTGCACAAATGATCTCTTTTCTGCCCAATGATCTCTGGATACAGTTTTCAAGTAATCTTCCGTATTCTCTGCAAACCTGAGAATTACAGTCCTCATACTTCTGTTTAAACAACCGTAAGAGTCCTACGGTATAATGCTTGTTTGGTATGGAAGATAAGATATTTGCACATACCATAAACTTTTTAGATCCTTTAACCATTGTAGAATCAATTCCTTCTCTAAAAGAAGCCTTAATGCTTTCAATGTACTTATACCCGTTCAATTTCTCTGGAAAACAAGCTGAGCTGGGCAATACACCTGAATCAGTAAGATACTCAGATTCACAACCACTAAGACAGTAATTGAAACCCCAAACCAAAAATAAAGCCGAAGCTATCACATTGGGCCTGTAGAAAATCGGGTCTCTGTTTGGATCATAAGATACTTGGATATCACCTCCCATATCGTCTTGGCTCAAAAGTGTTTCTATCAACACCGTATAAGCGTGAGTAACAGCAACACGGCCATGGTTAGAATTTGCCCAATCGTGGATTCTTTCTACTACAGATTCGTAATCCTGAAGGCTTGTTTTGACGTTCATCCGTTCAGGAGCTCCAGCATAGATGATACAATCGTACTGGGCCACCCGAAGAAATGCTTGGGAAATGTGATAAACAGCAAACTTGCAACTTGTGTCGTCAGGTTTTGAAAGTGGAGCAGTAACTACGTCGATGGGACAATAGTAGGCGTTGTCCAATTGGCAGCAGCTTTCATCGATGACATTATCGTACCAGAAATCTAGAGCGAGAAGAAGATCGTCTTTCCAGGGTTTAAGTCTTTGGCCTTTAAACACACGGATTTGCATATCGTTCTGTTCTGTTTGAAACACCAAACTTATAAGCCCAGCAAGAAGAATGCTTCTTACTAGTGGAGCTGGTGAGATTTTTTCCCGTCTTAAGACACTGGTTAATAACGGAAGAAACTTTTCGTGATTCAAATGGGTAGGATCATCTTTATCCAAACTTCCAGTTTCCCAAACTCTATCTGAGCACGGCAATGAAAGTTTAATGTGGTGGGTATAGAGAACAGCTTCGTGGCCAAATATGATTCCGTGATAAGTATCGACCAAAAACGTTACGTAGGCACATCTTTTGAGCGATTCAAGTTCGACCCAGTTTTCCCACGCTCCGGTGCTAATATCTTTATCCATTTCGTCTACACGGACCGAATGGCCACCCAAGAGTGGACTTCTTCTTAAAAGCTCGATTTTAAACCCGTGATGAACATGGGCTCTGCGATGGAGTTTTCTGTTAGAGCAAGTTATTTCAAAGCACTCGAGGATCAATAAACTCTGAATTACCCAGGCAGTTGATGTTTCATACTGTTCACTCTGAGAGTAAATCAACCATCTTAATGGGTCAGCTATTGACTCTGCCAATCTGATCATTTCGTGCTTTATATCTTTTTGAGGGCAGTTTCGTGAAGTAAGTGATGCTCCAATAGCCACCATACTCAAAAGAAGAAGAGGGTTAGCTTTGGCTGTAGAAAAAGTTGGCCTGTGGATCACAGGGAACTGGACGTGGTAAATGCACCAGAAAGTATCGAGAAAAGACTCAATATATTCCTCTTGAAAGCAGGGATTCTTTGCTGCTGAAGGCACATACTCAAGAATTCGGGCCTTTGTTTCGTCATCAATTTTGCTTTGAGTTGTGGAGTAGATAAAGTTGGGAGTATCGTCTAGAAGATCATTAAACGAAGATGTGGGTGAATAATTCAAGTTTTTGTGGGAATTATTCTGAGTATCGTCAAGAAGCCATTCGATCAAATTTGTCAATTCCATATCGTTTGTATCGAAATGGATTGGAGAAGTATCGATATTTGAAAGTAAACTGGGATCTTGTTCCATGATATTATCTTGTTTGATTATATTATTATCAATAATATTATTGTCTTTAATTGGCTCTTCGGAGACATTATTCAAGTTAATGATGATGGGTTTTTCTGCCAGAGTTTTCTCTTCTACCAAGTTCGGGGTTTTATTCTGCCGAAACCTGACTTTTGAAACTGAGGGCTTTATAGGCATATCCTTTTTTTGTTGATGCCTTTTAAGATGCTTTAACCGCACGTCTCTCCGGACAAACAGCTTATCACAGCCCGGCCACGAACACGGAAAAGCGGCCGTGCTTTCGTGGTTTCGTTTGTGTCTTAATAAATGGTCGGATCTCTTGAACCGGCGATTACATCCTGCCACATCACAGCCATACAGAGCCTCTACAGGTTCGGAATCACTGTGAATCGATGGACTCATTTGAAAATTTGTCCTCCCCACAAATCGCACTGATTAGAAAAGGTGCGAGGTCCTGCACAAAAATTACGTTGAACGACAGCGGAGAATTGCAGTTTAAATCGTCGCAGTCAAATCGTTGCAGTTCAAATCGTTGCATTTTGTGTCAGGTGCAGCGATAAACTTTGCCCTTCTTTTTTTTCCCTTCACATAAGCGACCGAGATCGCAGTTATCGAAAAAATCAGTACCATGAAGCTGTTGCATTTCTGGATTACTGGAGTGCTTTTTAGCACTAATATAACTCTTTTATGGATTATCTTCCACCATAAACCCCTGATTCCTCGAAAAATTGAAATTGAGCATCCTCTGCACGAGAAGGCTCAGAACCCGTATCTGGTACACCAAAAGTACCCAATTGATCTTTTAAATGCAACGGCTATATTCAATACTGTGCATGCTGCATTAAAACAAAAAGATTCCAATATCCATGCTTCTGGAGTTTCTTTCATCCCAGCATATATTCCTCCGAATACTCGTCTTTATCACTCAAGAGGTAATGGCAATATTCCTGAGCTGTTTGAATGGATAGCTTTTGATTATGAGTTTAGTTACTCATTTGCATCTTTTAATAGAAGGATAGAGGGCCACGAAGACTGGGAAGACCGTGAACCAAAAAAACCAAATCGTTCGTTCCCGTGGAATTATAAGAACTACCTTTTGACATTTACAAATACCAAACCTTTGGATAAACTTATATTTCTAGACGGAGCTTCTGCTGCCAAAATTTCACCTCTTATGGATCAACAGATGATTTTGTCGAACCAAACAAACACTTCTGCCCCAGTTCGTGAATATGTAAGCTCAGAGATCATTTGCAACTGGGGAAAAAAGTTTGGGCTTCAAGGCATAATTCGTTTAGAGTTGGGCTACGAGTTGATCTTGTGTGACTTCAAAAAAGACTTGGACCTTGTTTCAAATGTTACCTTAACTTTTGCAAATGATATTCTTGATTTCCCTCCTGATGAAGCGAAGTACATACCAGGAATATCAAAGGAATCAGAAGTTGAACTGCTAGATCTTCCTCCCGAGTACGACTCGCTTTCATTCAACAGGTCGTTACTATTGAGTCATATCATGAGATATGGATCGTACGAATGGGCTGACGAAGGAAGCATGGCTGATCACGGAGAACAGAGAATATACCTTGATTTCACCAACATGGTGACTCCTTTAAATCAAACTTACATTGATCCTGTTGCTTATAGAAGGAACATCAGTTATATTTCTCAGGAGATTAAAGACGGAATCATCGAGAGCATTGAAGATGTTTACCAAAAGCCCACGAATCCTTTTGAAAAGACAGACTGGCAGTCGATTACCAAGACTATCGAGTTCAAATTTGGCCCTTTGTTAGCTAATTTGAACAGCTCTTTATACTCCAATAGTATCAAAGAAACAAGTGATCGTCTTCAGCTTCTTACCTTCAATTTTGTACGAAGATACAGTGACGAAGACTTGAGTAATTGGGACGAGAAAAGAGAGTACGCTTTTGATGCCAGCATGGCCGATTATGTGTTTCATACTTACCCTCTTCAAGGAAGTGACTATCTTATCTACTCATCACTTTACCGTGTTCAAGCAGAGATCTTAACACTTGTGTTTGATGTGTTTGAGTTCTCAAAGGATACTGCTCAACAAATCTATATTGATGCAAAAACACCTAAAGTGGATTTGCAGCCATTAAGAGACAGAATTGCCCTTTTGATTGAAACTCTTGACTGGGCTATCTTCTACAGGTGCTCACAAGAATGTGGGATTGATGGTATTTGCTATACCCCTACTTGGGGGCCCAGTCCGTTTGGTTGGGGCCCTGAAAACCAATTGCAATCGTTTAGCGAAGAAGGAGGTTGGTATAGAGTAAAGAAAGAGCTTATTTGCTACAAGTATACCGATTCTTTACGGGGATTTCCTCCATTGAATTAGTTTTTGATTCTAAGATTAAGTTTTATTATTTAGCTCAGGTTCTTCTGGTTTGTTCAAGAACTTGATTTTCGGATCTGAACAAGCAGTTGTACTAATTCCGGGATTTTATATTTTCCAGGATTCTTAATTCCAAGATTCTTAATTCCAGGATTTCTTTATACCATTTTCCGGATCTAGAGATCTTTATATGAACATTAATATACGCGTATGACTTTTAATTCCTATTGAGCAAAAAGAATACTTGAATCGTCAATAGATTGAAGAGTGGGGGAAGATTAGAAAAGAGAGAAAAAGAGTGGAAAAGAGTGGAGGAACCAAGACCTGTTATCGACAATGTAATTCATCTCCGGAATCTCTAAAATATGTTCCGACTAAAGTTGTGGGTGAGGTAATAGCCGGATGAGGGAATTAATGTCGCTAGAGCAAAGGGCGGAAAGGGCGACGAAAGGCAGGATGTCGCGCGAGTGATTTTTTTTTTCCGACATTGTTTCGATCAAATGTCGCTAATTATCACAAAATTCTCATTTGTTCTACCATCTGGTAGTGTAATCACCACCACCACCAAATTCAAAGTGGGTGGATGGCTGGATGGTTGGACGCGCCGGTACACGTCGACCGCACACGCCCGGCCGGGGGCATCATACAGGACCTCACTTCTGCAGGAAGCGCTGAAATGGCCATCACCAAAAACGGAACAGCAGAAAGTGAAAAAATATATAAGAACCATAAATTCCCACAAATGAGATTTACGAAATCTGGCAATTAGGGAGTCATTTTCTATACCACCCTTTTCGTTCCAGTCTTTCAAGAATAGCCTCATATTCAATTTTCACTTGATATTCTCCGTTTCCTTCACGTGATTGATAAGTATGAGTAAGAGAAGAACTGAAGAAGATTCTTGTTGTCACAAAAAGAACATCGATGAAGCCACTCAACAATTATATACGACTTCTAATGAGTGGCCCGTATATAATCATCCGGATGGTGGAATAATTAAAATTACACCTTGGGGCAGTATTCGACAGTTTGAACTTAATGGTGAACTTATAACTAAATTTGAAGATTTATCATTTAGTGACTACGATTTTGGTGCTAGCCCCAATCAGGGTTCAAATGGGGCTAATGACTATGAGCTTCCACAAACTCCACAAAGTATTCAGTCGATTCGGTTATCGCCATGCGACGAAGCCGAGCAGTATGTGGTGAAAGGCTATGAACCGGAATTCAGTACCGAGCAAGAGAATTATCTTGGGATGACCGAAGAGTATGATGACATGGTCATGTGATGTATAATATGTAAATTAGGCGGCAGCCGTGTATAAAGTAATAAAATGTAGCAGTTCAAGTCGGTAGTCAGGATCTCAGTTAAGGTCGGGATTCAGTAATGTCGGGATTCAAAAATTAAGGTCTGGCTTCAGAACCCAACGTCGGCTAGTAGTCGTAGTAGATAGTTGATAGTTGATGGGTGATAGTTAAAAGTGATACGTAAAGTAGATGTAGTGGAGGATGCTTACGAAATATCGAGGCTTGGTTGAGAATGAGAAATGAGAATGAGTGAAGTCGAAATGTAGGATTGATGATGTAGCACTACGTGTGTAAAGGGTGATATGTTTGATATATAGAGTATAGATAATGTGGTGATACGTGTAATACGTGAAGTTTATTTTGATATGTGTAGTTTGTGTGATATGTGAAATATGTGTGATGTGGATGTCTAGTCACATGATCACATAGAAAAGAATAGATTAGTAGGTTTTGTTAGTAAGTTTGATCAGTAGATTTTATTTATACAACATCCATTATGGGCCTAGCTGTATATTCATTCACGTTTGATAGAGCCCTAGTAGTCAAGGGAAGGATAGTAACGAGATTATGAATGGGGCAATATTGAAATATATCTACAAAGTAAGCATAATGATAGCAAGATCAACTTGTGCAAGTTTATTTGAAGATTATAGACAATAGATAAATAGATAAAGAGATCCAATAAAATGGTGATGCGAGTGAAGTAACGTTCACAAAAGGGTCCTTTCAAAGACCCTTAAAATACAGTCCTTAATGCCGAAAAGACATCAGCGATTCCAAGAGAAAACGATCCCTTAATAAGATTCTAAAGTTGCAAAATACGCTAAAACAGAAAAAAACAAAGGCTGCAAATAACAAAATTAGATCTGCAAGTAGAGCAAAATGGATCAGAGCAAAATGGATCAGAGCTTCAAAATAGCTAGAGAAGAAGCTCAGATTAAACAAAAGGATTAAAGGTGCAAAAAGAGCTGAGAAACCAAAAAATACTACAGTTCGTCATATAATCGTATATGCAGACATAAGTCGTAATTGTTGTCGTAATCGTTAATCATAATACACTCACCAATCCCTCTTGCTCAACACTAAAGACCCTACATGGGCCGTTTGAGTAAGGCTTGACTTTTGAGACCATATTGTTCAATTTTACATAATTCAAGTACAAATTATCGTTAATATCGCTGCACTCAAATTGGTCGTAATTAGGCAATATCACACTTGGCCATGGATCAAAAGAGTAAAGACGTGGAATACACGCCATAATATACTTTGCTTCATCCGAGGGAATTTCAGTTTGAATGTCGGTTGAGATTGGCAGGGTCTTGCATTTTGTTTCGGTTTTGGGATGTGGTCTAGCTTGTTCTAATGTGCGGAGAACCGAGCAACTAGGAACTGTTTTCCGAGATTTAGGTTCAATGTAATGGTAGCTACTAAGATCTTTTCCGGTAGCTAAAGTTGCATTCCATTTAACCATTGCGTCAAAAGACCAAAATTGAAATAATGCTTGGGTGGTTTCGGCTCTTACTCTAAGAGTATTACGCGTATCAATAAGCGTAATTGGGTCTTGAGATAACACGTCTTTTGGCTCGCTTACATCTTTACTTGGTGCCAAGCCACATTTGCTATTTGCGAGAGTCCACTTGTTAACCGGCTTTGCTTTGTAAAGACGCGTCAATACATTGAATTGCATCCGGTCTGCAATTGGCTCGAATAACATGAGATTGTCGTTAAGCACCGAGTGCGTCCTACTCCCTTTTGATGATTGTTTGCCGGATTTAACGGTTGATAACCGCTTTTTTTGATTTACAGGTTGAGTTGCATTTTTCTCCTCAAAAGACGTCAAGATAGCGTTTTTTAAATCTTTAGTTAATTCAAGCAGATGCACGATTAATTGAGTCAGATTTAACTCGAGAAATACAATTTCCCATGGCTTTTTGCGGCAGCTTTTGTATGGGGTAGCAAATTCGCGACGCATAAGACAAAGACCAAAGACTTCTTGAGTTGGCGAATACGATGGGAGCTCGTCTACCGGTTCGGTGTATGCTGGGCATTTACTGGTGGATTCAAAATATGATGGGATAGACGCGTCACTAACGCTACTGGCACTTGTTGATGCACTACGTGTCAGTAAGATATCAGACACAGAAGTATCAGATACAGAGTATGCAACAGATGCATTATCTGAGTAAAGCAGATCAGTCAGATTTGCTAATTGAGTAACTGAATTTTGTCTAATACGTTCTCTATTATCAGGACTGATAGATGCGGGGATCATACCAGGTTTGATTGCAGTTTGCGTTTGCGTGACACTGGTATTTTTATTTGATGTAGACTTTGTAGTTTTATAGTTGTCTAATTGGTATAAGGATGATTTAAGATATTTATATTGTTTTCCAGGGTTTTCATTGTAAACAACAGATCCCCGTCTCGGCGAGGGAGTTATCGTGTCCTTCATCAGGTTCTTAATTTAGTAAATGATAAGAGTAAATCTTGGTTATCGATAAGTCCGAATGATAATATTTAATTCGATTTATTAAATATCGAGGATATTTAGTTTAATTTATAAGATATTGGGGTCAGCCATTTCGGGAAAATATTCCGAGACTACAACACAATTATTCTTAGCATTTCCTTCGAAAATAACCTAATCCTTGCCTGCCAAACTCGCATCATGTAAGATTTCGGTAATTTTTTAACCGGAATTCCCATTTAGGTGCCAAGTTAGGCTCGGTTTACGATGAGATAATTTTTTGCTAATGCGCAGAGATGACTTTGTATGACGTTATTTGCTTTGGGTAATTCGAGAGCAATTTTTATATACGAAGTATTTTAACTTCTAGTATCAGTAAATATCACAGTATACTAATAACTAAAATCATTCAAACCGAATTTACTTTTGAGGTATTTACTGATGCATGATGGGTTTTGCAAAATTGGTTAAAAACTCAATGCGGAGAGATCTGGACATTTGTTCGCCGAGTCTTGGCTGAAAAATGATCGATTTCCGGTTTAATTTAATGCGGGCCGTACATGTAACCGATTGCTTACTCATTGGTTTATTTATTGCATGATAGGCTAATTTAGCAAGAAAAATGACGCCGCAGAACCTTTTATGTGCTTAGATAGGAATCTTCTATTTCTAAGTATTGTCAAATCACCTAAATCACCCAATTATGGACTATGACGTCCACATTTTTTATCGCGATACCAAGACCTTTTACTGCTCCGCACTCGTAATAATTGCGCTAATTAACTACGTGAGCAAATTTTACGGACTTATAAAAGTTTCTCCGTCGTATGAGCCACTCTAGTGGTTGAAGCTTGGCTGAAATTCTAGATAATATTGCTAGTTGCAATATATCTGAATTTAGACCTCTACCATTTCTACCACAAGCACGGACTTAACGGGATTCTTCAATATTTAGGGGCTTCCAAAAGTTTCAAGTCAGTTACGGTTCTTCCCCTGCCAGAAGCATGCACCCCGCTGGTATATTTGTGTTTAAGCACCTCCGACGGCGATCTCGAGGGGCAATCTTGAAATCAAAAAATTCTTGTCTAGGTTTTCCTAAGAAATTTGGAGTTATCGGGATCAAAAAAGGGCGATCTTATGCTTGGCATTTATCAATTTCGGATCAATACTTGAGGATCCTGAAGCAATGTCCAACCAAACATCGCCTTTTAAGTTTTGCCCGTAACAGTATTAATTGTATTCCGACCACTTTTATTACGAGACGTATTTCGGGCTTCCCCACAAATGTTATTGTTTTGGAATCTCGGGGTTTTTAATTCAAATCAGCGATTAAAACCAAGGGACACTATTTTGCTAAGTCATATTATTATTTTTCATCTATTTAATCATAATCGTTATCTAAAAATCAAAATTGAAACCCAAAAACTCTTCAATAGCTTTGGGATTCAAATCAAATTCTATAGCTCCAATATCAGGGATTTCTTGCCCCATAGGATAAACTTGTGGAAGAATACAGTCTCCACGCTCGTAAGTAAATTTCATTTCCGGTCCTTTAACAAGTAAATATTGATCAAGTTCTTCAAGAGAATCGTCCCAAATTTGGTCAAGCTCTTCGTACTTTTTTTCTGTAAATCGAAATCCAGCTACTCTCTTCATCAACGAAAACTCATACACGTTGTTATCTGAAACCCTGTCGAATAAATTGTACAGAATTCTACTGCTTCTCCATGTACTGAAATACCACCGATTGAAATACAGGAAGATCCTCTGGACAGTTACTGTCAAAATTTTGACTTTTCCAAAGCTTTTGACTGCAGAAACTGTTCCTTCTTCAGATGTCTTTTTGTATCGTATAGAAAAACTCTTTAACACTAAAAGACATTTTCTAAGCACGTAAAACATCTGCGGAAGAATAATACTATCTCCTACTTGTTTAAATAGAGTGCCACTATGGACCAAAATTTCAAGGGCAAGTGGAATGGTTTCAATTCCAACAACAACTGCTAATTTACAAGCATAATGTGCCAGAAGTTTATCGTTTTTGCCAATAAGGTAGCCAAAAGTTTGAAACAACAAGGAAATACTCACTCCAAGAGTCGTGAAATGATTTCTGGTCAATACTATTCTCTCAACCTCGTCGATATCTCTGTGAATGTTGTACTTAAACAGACCATACAGACAAATATGTTTCTTTTCAATCTGGCCCAACTCTTGACACATATGATGAAACTTAGTGGTAGCTTTAAGATCAGAAACAAGCTGCAAAAGAGGCCAAAACTGCTTTCCGTAATTGTACTGTTTTGAAATACTTTTGACCACCAGATCCTCCAGGGCAAGATCAAATATATTACTGGCCAGGCCCGAAGCAGTAGGAAGTTTGGTATCATGAGAACCCGGGAGAATCAACGGTCTGGTCCCGTAGTCCAACTCGTTGAGAATGTTGATGTTCACTATATGGTACCAGATCTTTCTGTATAAGTTGTAGTTTCTGTGATCGGGTTCTCCTAAAAACGTTTCCGTATTGTCCTTATGAACTCCCATGCTATATGCCATGCTGGTTATCACAGCATTATACATCAGACACCCGTTTTCTCGCTCGTAGTCTCCTTCGTCTGGTGCTACCGTGCTGTATGCTTTCAAAAACAAAATTAGCTGGAGCACTTCAATGCTGTTGCTTACATGGATGTTGAATACCAGAAGACACCGTTTGGCAAGTTCATACATGTCTGGGTTTATAGGATGGTTTTTCAAGTAAATAAAGTCCGGGTCCGTATCTAAAGCTCCGTTGATTCGGAAACTGTAGCTTGTCATTCCAAGATACGAAATAAGTAGCAAGCACATTAGGATCCCAAGATGAGCCAAATCAATTTTTCGAGTTATATCACAAGTCCAAGTCCCATCTTCTTTCTCGTGCAAGATTCTGTTCATCACCCCCACAAACTCCCGTTCATCAATGACAGGAATAATCGGGTAAAATCTTGCAAAAAACACATTTACGTACTTCCAAAGAGCCATTTTGCATGGAAGCGTCGAGATTATGAGATGGGGCAAGTCCTCGTTGAAGGGAACAGATAATGGGACAGATACGGGCCGAAGATTTTTCTTGTTATACGCTTCGTGATCAGATAGTCCATTAACAATAGCAGCTTTTGTTTTAAAAGCTTTTTCAAAACTAACGTGTTCTGGAGGAAGCACCGAGAGTTGGAATGAGTCTCTTTGGGATAAGATGGTTTCAATATACTGGATCAAAGCATAGATTCCCTGCTCAGATCTCATCATGGCCACCAGAGTTAGTGGAGCAAATGCCTTTCTGCAATTGGGCTCGTCCAGGTACGACGAGTACAAGCTCGTAAATGAAAAGGAGTACTTTAGGTTCATGGGATTGTTACCTATGTATTTGTCGTACTTTTGGGCTTGGATAGGAAACGGTAGATACGGTTCACTTAAGTGACTGAAACTTTGACGTCTATGAGGTGAGACCAGCTCTTCTATTTGGTCGTCTGGTTTGGTTAAATACGTGCAATTGGAGTTGCCGTATTTTCGACACGTGGAGCACGGATTGCCTTTATCACATCTGCGTTTTCTGCTTTTGCAGAACGTGCAAACGGTGGTATGTCTATGTCTCTTTCGAATCATAAAATGCGGATTGTATCAAAATAGATATGAGATGGGAAGAGGAGGTACGAGGATATTGAATCATCAATAGAGGTTATAATAGAAGGTATCAGTAGAGCTTATAATAGGGATTACTAGTAGACGTTATGATAGGTAATAGTAGAAGTTATAATAGATGTAATAGTATATGTGGTTTATGTGAGATTATGGCATCAGACCGATGATGATGTTGATGGTGGTACATGCTTATTTGTAATAGCTTCAATTCTACAGCCTAAAGACTACAACATATTGGTTCATAAACTCAACTAATCCATTCACTTTACACCACATCAAAAATGACTACTCACCACTTTCTAAACTCTTATCGGAAAAGCCAAGGGAATTTTTCACCCCAGATAATTCGTATATTTCGCATCGACAGTTATGACTAAATTCAAAACCCAATCGGGCATCCCAATTTCTTTCGGTGCAGGTGTAGGAACAAAGTGGCAATGGTTGAAGAAGTCTGGAAAAGACGAGTTATGTGTTCCCATAATTGACCAAGTTGTTTTAGCTTTGAAGTCTGGTTACAACCACATCGACACCGCAGACGTTTATACTACCAGTCCTGAGGTTGGAGAAGCCATTAAACAGTCCGGTAAAGACAGAAAAGATTTGTTCATTACCTCCAAATACGCTCCGTTTGTCATAGCTGGCCGTAATCCTCCTTATTCTTTACAGGAATGTTTTGATACTTTGCTTGACCAAGTAGGCACTGACTACTTCGATTTATTCTTGATCCACTGCCCATACTTTGATGGAAAATCAAAATATGATGATATCGAAGACTTGTGGTTGGACTTGATTGAATTGAAGAAATCAGGCAAAGTTAAGAATATTGGGGTTTCAAATTTCAGCAAAAAGCACATTGACAAATGTATCAAAGTATCACCTTCTGAAGAATTCTACCCAGTTGTGAACCAGATCGAATTCCACCCATTCCTTCAAAATCAAACCCCTGGAATTCTTGACTACTGTAAGGAAAAGGGGATTTTGGTAGAAGGTTATAACTCTCTTTGCCCATTAACTAAATTCAAAGACGAAGAATTGCTTCAATATATCTCTGAACTTGCTGAAAAATATGGAAAAACCACCACCCAGATTTTGTTAAAGTACACAAGTCTGCATGGCATTCTCCCTATTACTACTTCCTCTAATGAACAAAGAGTAAAGGATTCCTTAAACTTGGACTTTGAGTTGGCTCAGGATGAGATTGAAAAAATCAGTCAAGTTGGGTCTAAACACCTCAAACGTTACTTTGTTGAACAGTACCTAGATGCAGATGCTGCTGGCTTACCTGCTGGATTAGAGTAGTTAGACTTAGATAAGAATATTTAAGATTAAAATGTAACTATTAACGCTAACAAATCAAACAATGGATGCATTATGAAACAATTGATGCAATTCAAACTATTGATGCAAATTAGACAGTAAACAAAACTACTAAAACGATGCAAATCAAACAACCGATGCAATAAGTGACTTATCTACAATACCTCAACATATCTAATTTTATTATATTACTATACGAATTATCGTCAATGATAGTCGATTTACTGGTATGCAGAAAGGGCACCCAATAATTGTGAGGCACCACCTGATTGTTGAGATTCAGTAACGAAATCTTCCATGAGACTAAATGCGGCACTAACACCAATAACTCCGGCAATTCCCTTACCTTTACCACCAAGAAATTCACCCACAACTGTAATAACAGCAAGCAAGAAAGCACCACTAACAGAAGCAACTGGAATGATTCTGGATAATTCTTTGGTGATGGAAACGTCTCTTTTACCGGCAATAGAAATACCTTGGTCCTTGAATTGTTTAGAGATATCTTTTGGTGCAGAACCAGAGAAAGAAGCCCAGTGATTGGCAAACAAAGTAGATAACAAAATCACACTTAAAGCATAAACCACAGTTCTTAATGGGTTTAAAATAATTTGTAAATTGCTTGGAGCAGAAAAGTAGTACAAGATTCCGTTAGTCAATTCCAAACTAGTGTTAACTAATTCGTAGTCACCAATAAATTTGTATCCAAAGATTCTGGCAATGTAGAATCCAAAAACTTGCAAGTTGGCCAAAACTGTAACGGCAAACAAAACTGGTAATCCTCCAGTATATAACAATCTAATTGGGTAAACATTGTTCATACCTCTCATTTTAGTTGATCTAATTGGTAATTCAATTCTGAAATTATTCAATCCAACAACCACTAAAATAGACAAAATACTGATGTAAACTTGAGTCAAATTTGGTAATTCAAATCTGGTGAAATTGTTCAAAACATTGTTGCTCAACTTTTGAATATTGAACGAGAAGTTTCTGACAAAGTTAACAATAGCACCGAAACTTTCGGTTCTGTTAGAGTCTTTTAAAGCCACTAATTCTAAACCAACCAAGTCTCTAATAAAGTTGGTGGTGTATTGAATGGCCAATAAAACCAAAGCACCACTACCAAAACCATAACCTTTATCGATGATTTCGACAATTTGAGAAACAAAGAAATTGAATCCAAAAACTTGTAAAAAGATTAAAACAATGCTTGCAATCGAAGCTTCACCTCCAATAGTGAATTTCTTTAAACTTTGATCATAATAATGAGTAAGGAATAAACCTGCTAAGTAAACAATAGCTAATCCGTAATTCAATAACTTTTGGCCAGTTTGAAATAATTCTCTTTCACTTCTTAAACCTAAATTCACGTTAATTAATCTGAAACCAGCTCCGAGTTGCCAAATAAAAGCAGATGTGAGAACTGGTAATAATCCCAATTCTAATAAGGTACCCTTTTCCATAGCAAAAACTGATCTGAAACTTGAAAATGGATCCTCAATGTATAAGTTGGCATTAGGCTTTAATCCATAGATGGGTAATTGTCCAAGTAAAAAAATGACTCCCCCACTGATGGTGTAGATTATTTTTTCATCCAACGAAACCCTTTCGTAAGGTAATTCAATTTCTGGCAAGATTGGTAAGAAAAACTTAACCAAGTCAAGTAAGCGAACTGTAAGTTAGTATATCAAGTTTGGACTTATTTTATCTTGTTTAATCTGTACATACATCCACTCATAATGTCGACGTTGAAAATTTTTGTCGCGGACTTTATCTGTGGAGCTCCTGGAGTTGGAGATAACCAGCAAGTAAGTGGATAAGAGTGAGGTGGATAAGAATGAGAGTACTGAAATGTGTAAGAGATTGGAGATGTTTATATGATATCTGTAAATGTAGATTAGAGGAATTTAGAGAAACCTCGCTTATGCTGATAAAATCGATACGACGAGCTCCGACAGAATCAAAATGACAATTGCTCTTGTGTGACACTTTGAACACTTTTAACACTTTTACAAACACCTTAAAGAACACCTTAAAGAATATTTCACAACTCTCGAACTAAAGACCAATCACATAATACTAAGAACATAAATTGTAACTACACAGTCTATTGAAATTTAGTAACCATCTCTACAGCAGCAGCACCCCAATCAGCCCCGTGGTTGTGGCCACCCAAACCAGCTCTTTGTCTGGCCTGTTCGTCAGTCAAACAGGTCAAAACCCCAAAAATCACCGGCTTGTTCAAATCAAAGTTCAATTGCATGATTTGCTTCGATACACTATCACAAATATATTCAAAGTGCATGGTTGAGCCCTTAATTAAAACTCCAATTGGAATAATGGCATCCAAAGGTTGACCAAGTTTTTCGTATTTATCACTCAATCTCTTTGTACCAAAAGGTAATTCAAAAGAGCCAGGAATTGATTCAACAACGATATTTTCAGGCTTGACTCCGAACTCAATTAATTTGTCGTAAGCACCTTTAACTAAGTTGTCGATGATTTCTTTGTTCCATCTGGCATGTAAAATTCCAATTCTTAACTTGGAACCATCGTATTTCTGGTCTACTTCTCCTAATCCGTGAATGGCCATTTTAGTCTCAATTTATTCTGTCAATTTTTAGTAATTGAGATTTACTAATGAGAATACTAAAAAAACAGTGTATAAATATGTACCTAATATTTTTCATTCGATAAGGCTGAAGTTCAACAATAGACGTCAAATCCATAATACACCCGACTCGGATAATTTCTTATTGGATACATTCCTATACTTGAGCGCTGCAAGCCTTATCTTGTCTTGCAACTATGGAATAAAGAAAGGTCGTGTCTGCCCCGCCATATAAAAGAAAAGCTGCACCATGAAAATTTTTTATAATAAAATGATGATACCGAATTACTGAACAAATGAAGAAATATTCATTGTAAAATAGTCTTTCACCCCTATCTGATTATTATCACCCTTCTTTACATATAAATCACTTTTTAACTATTGCAACTGTAAAATGTCAGTTTGTATGTAACTTTAGTTTGTATGTAACTTTAGTTTGTATGTAGCGCTCAGTTTGTATGTAATTATTAAGCTTGGCTGAAACCAAATAAACCAAACTAAGTAAACCAAACCTAACTAACCAGCCCAAACAGACCAAACAGACCAAACAGACTAAACTTGTTAATACAATATCCCAGCGGGTAGTTCCTCTCCGAATACTATTTCTCCTATCCGCCGTGCAGCTCGCACCACATCACTACCCCATCGCTCTACGTCACCACAGTCCGTACGTCCACATTTTCGCGCCACAACCAGATCATCTTTATCTCCTTATCGGAAAAGCAAAAGCAAGGAAATCTCATTTATTTACAATGGCATTTAACGGCTACAAGTTTAATTATCCTACTAATAGGATCATTGTGAATAACGAACAAGATGAGATTAGGTCTATTCTCTCTGACGATCAGTCTAGTTGGGTTTTGTTTAATCCCGACTCAGATATCTTATCTTGTACTACTCAAGATAACGACCAGACTGAAGATGAAGACAAAGAAGAAGACGAAACACAAGATAACGAAACGCCAAATGCAAGCAATATAAACACAAATAACACAAGAAATACAATCACAAACAATAACACAAACATACCGCCAAATGCCAGTAACTTATTATCTCAAGACGATGATACAGATACTGACTCGCTTATCGATAATTTGGACCCGTCCCAGCTGAAACTTGAACGTCTTTTCAATAAACTGTACGACCGAATCACCAACTGGAACTTGCAACACGATATTGTCGATGATAACGTGGCTCTGTGGGATCTTGACGAGAACTTATCGACACAATCACTTGATACTTCTATACTTAAAGTGAAGGAGTTTTACGGGAACGAGTTATTAAGCGGCTTAAGCAAAAGGGATCTCCAGAAGTTCCGGAAAATCCACCACAATCTTCGGACTTATTTAAGCAGAAAACCACCTAGTCCAATATTTGAACAGTGGCTAATGAAGATGTATGGCCCCATGATTACGCCCACCCCGTGTCGGATGAACGCAGGCTACAATCGGTACTTGAAGGCCACATTTAGGCCGCGAGACTTTGACGACTTGAGCAGCGAAACCGCTTCTTCGTCGGTGGTTTTGTGTGGAGGCGATGGTTGGAACGATGTATAGTTTATCAGTTAACTAACCATAAATAACTGAACGAACAAATTAACTGATCAAACTGATCAAAACTAACTAAACAAATGGTAGATAGAGATGGTATTACTATGTAAATTAAAGCACAATACACGAAATATAATGACGCGTTTTTGGTCGTTTTGAATATTTCAATACACAACATGTTAAGATCAATTAGACAATTTTCAAGTTCAGCGTCCAGAAATGCTTTTGCCAAAATGCAATTGCTTGGTACAGTGGGTAACGTTGCTGCCAGAGAAACCAAAGCTGGTCAACCATACATCACTTATTCTTTAGCAGTTAACAGATTTAATCCTAATGAAGAAAATAATCGTTCAACTGACTGGTTTAATATTGCCGTTTTCAATGAACGTCATATTTCTTTCTTCAACGACTACTTAAAGCCAGGAATGCAATTGTTTGTTGAATGTGATGTTAGACAAAAACAGTTGGTTGATGAAAGTGGTGAAAAGAAGTATCTTACCAACTTGCTGCAAACCAACTATGATGTTGTTAGATTTGCAAAGAAGGAAGAGACCGAGTCTTCTGAGTAATTTATATGTAGTATAATATATGTTTCTGATTGATTTTGTCATGTATTTGATTAGGCTAATTAGCCTGAAAATATTGTGAGTTGGTATCCAAGGATAGAATACTGTTTTGTATAATACTGGATAGAACAGATAGAACAGATAGATTGGATAAAATAGACAAGGTTCATAATAAAAGAGATAAAATGGACAGATTAAATGGACAGATAAAATGGATAGATAAAATGGATAGATAAAATGGATAGATAAAATGGGCAAATGAACACTTGGAGCCTAGTGGCTTCCACCTAAAAATAAGAACAGCAGAGGTAAAAGACGAAATCATAATACAGAGATAGATAAACAACAACAAAAGATTACAAAAAAATTCATATTATATCTACAATTTTGACCCCATAACCAACTAACAAGCATTTGTAAGATCCAAGTGGAAACGACAGCACTCATATAAAAAACACAATACCAAACATAAAAGAAAAACAAAAGTATCTATCACATCAACTCTATCATCACCCTACTCTTCTACATCCTATATCATAACATTCTACATCGTAACACCCTTCTACCCTATACCCTACCTTCTATCTTGCTACGTCTCATTCGCAGTCGCGATGAAGTGAACGAAAAATTATTCGTTGTTTACCATGGGTTTCATATCTTCAACGATAAACTTGGGCGACCCAGTCTTGGATTCCCTACAGTTTCAAAGGGAAACCAATCCGTCAAAATCAAGCACCCGTTTGCAAATCGACTTGGATTCCGTCAATGATGTGAGCTATAAAATCAAAGTACCTAACTTTAATGAACTAACTCCATTGAAACTAAGCTACAAGTATATCACCGATTTAATCAAAATTGATTCCATGATTCCAACAGACTTATACAGTGAAGATAAACTCAACAAAGTCAACAACTCGGTCTTGGATAATTACTACTATAATGCCAAAGGATTGGGTGATTTTTCCAAGTTTGAAAAAATTCAACAATTCAATTTCCCTGATAACTTTTTCGACGAGTACAATTCAAGTGAACTTATATCTAAAATGGGGCTTTTTCCAGAGATAGAAAGATCCTGGATCATTGTTGATAATAAGTTGATCCTTTGGAATTATAAAGCTCCACAATCGTCTTTTAATAAATCAAGCCAGTTTCTCACCATTGACCAAATAAGGCATTCAATTTTGTCAGTTAAAATCGCCAAACCAAAACCAGGGGTTTTCGTTAATGATATCAATTATATATTACTTGTTTCCACCCCAATGGATATCCACATTTACGTGGTTAAATATAACAAATCATTGAATAACTTGGAGATTTTCGATCCAAATTTATCGGTTTCAGTCCAGGGTTTGAACGTTACTAATTTTGTTGTTGGGAAAAATGGAGATGTTTTCTTCACCGAAGGAATCAACATTTGGAGATTAGACTATAACAATAAAGCATCTTTCATTAAGAACAAGTGTGACAAAATTTGTCTCACCAAAAGTGGGTTTGGATTACCAAGTATTTTTGACGATAATACCAAAGTGGCTTCTGCAAATTCACAGTCTAATAGCACCAATGTACCTGAAGTCATAACCCAGTTGGAAATCGATGATAATAGGGAAATTTTATACTCTTTGTCAAATAAGTCTATCATTAGAACTTACCAATTAAAAAACCAGCAAATCTCGTCTTCCAATAAAATCACTCCAACTGAAATGTACAAGACACTTTCGTCGTTGTTTGTGGACTCGGGAAACATAAAATCGTTTCTGAAGTTCAGAGTTATGAACATCCAGCCTATTTTTGCTCAGGAATCCACATCTGTTCAATTGGTGGCTATATCGAATTTCGGGGTCAGAATCTTGTTGAAACTAGGGTCTGCTTCTTTTTTCCAGCCCAGCAACAGATTAAAGTTGAGCGTAGCCAATATCAAGTTTCCTCCTTCTAAAGAGTTGCCTTCATTGAATAACGAGTTGGATTCCTTTACTAGGTCGAAACAGTACATTTCTCAATTGATTTCTAATCAGCAAAAATCGGAGTTGTTGAAAAACACAAAGTTCAGTAAAATTATCAGCCCAGGGGTGTTTTTGGTGGTGAAAAAGAGTAAAAGTGCAGATAAGTTATTTGTTTCTACTGTCAACTATGGGTTCTTGAAAAAGAACAATAAACTTATCGAAGACGCAGAGTTTTTGACCATCGACGATAATACCTTCATTCACGATATAGTCCAGTTGTCTCCTTCGATGAACGCCACAAATCTGCCAAATGGATATGCCAATATTTTGGCTAGTCAGTATACTAAACAGCCATTAAAGTTTGCAGTTTTGACCAATTTTGGCATCCAAATCTACGAATTTAAAACTCCAGACAAAGTCATCAACTCACTCAACGAAGAAATCATTGAAAATTTTATCGAAGAAAACGGGTTTGAAGAGACATGTTCTACATTATTATACTTATCCTGTTCTTACGGACACTATGCATCGAGTGATTTATTCAAGAGAAAGGCGCAAATGTTATTTTCCACTTGCGGTAACAACTCAAGACTTATAGAATTGAAAAACAACCCTACCTCGTCATTATTCAACCAAAAAGAAAGTAATGATCAGGTCATCTTGAGTGATAGATTTTACGGAACCTGTCTTTTGGTAGCACGAATATTCAGAGACTACTGGAACAATAAAGTGTTTTTACCTTTACCTCACATCAAATTCAACAATCTTTTCCAGGTTGAGACTGCTTCAATCAAAGACAATTTGCTTATTAAGGGTCTCAATATCAGCAAAAAACAGATCGAATATTTCATGGGATCCATTATTGTGTTGATCGAATTCTTTGCAGAAAATGGTAATAATATCCAAGGACTAAACGCCCCAAATTACAGTTCTGATCCTAACAGATTCGATAACGAGATTTGCTTGAGATCTGAGCATATTGCATTTACCTCCATGTTGAAATCATTGGAATCAATGAAAGAAGCCTTATCTTTCCTCATGGTACTCATTGAAGAAACTGAATCTAATAAGAATTTCGACGAAATTTTAAAGTTTTTGACCACCACTAATCAATTAAACTTGTTGAACTTGAGCTTCAAAGATTTGCTTTTACCAAACAACGAAGTGAAGAATTTAATTAAGGATTTATTGAGCTCCATAATCAACAAAAACATCTTAAAAGGTGGCTCTATTGATCTTATTGCCAGCTCATTGCAAGGAAGATGCGGATCGTTTGTTTCTACTGATGACGTTCTTATTTTCAAGGCAATTGAAAACTTGACTAGAGCGAAGAATATTGGATATAGAGACAACGACTTGAAGATCAAATGCTTGAAAAATGCTGTTCTTCTTTTCGAACAGGCATACGAATCGTTGACATTTGAAAATATCCAGAACTCCATCAATATCATGCTTGAGCTTGAATACTATGTTGGCGGTGTGGAATTACTTCTCAAGTTGGCCAATAAACTCGAAAAATCCAACAAGGAAAACCAGGAAAAGAGAAAACAATTATACGATTTAGTATTCAGCATTTTGACCAAAATTGACATGAAAGTTGTCAGAGTTACTGAACTTAACGATCCATTGAAAACTAATGAGATTATGGAAGTCAGAAACTCTACTTATGGAACCTGTTTCATTTCAAAGGACAAAGCATTCCACTATGTTTTCTACGACTGGTTCATTAGCCAGGGCGTTAGTGAAAGATTATTGGATATCAACACTCCATTCATTTTACCCTTCTTAGAAGAAAAGTCTGTAAATGATATCAAGCTCAGCGATTTGTTATGGTCATATCATGCTAAAAGAGAAAACTATTACAGCTCAGCTAGCATTCTTTATACACTTGCTATTTCTGAATTCAAGCTCTCGTTGGTTCAAAGAATCGAATACTTATCAAGAGCTAATGGGTTCTGTAACTGCATTTGTCCACCCAACTTAAGACAACAAATGATTCAGTTATCTACATTGGTGCAAGATCTTTTTGATGTTGCCAATATTCAACTTGATATTTTGAGCACAATAAAACACGATAACAGAATTAATCAGGTCAATAAGCAAAACACCATGGATCAACTCGATAACAAGATCTTGAACTTAAGTGATTTGTTCAACGATTTCACTGATCCTTTGGGATACTTTGATTTATCTCTTTTAATTCTTAAGGTCTCTGACTACAGAAACTCAGATGACATTTTAAAGAGATGGGAATACTTTTTCGAAAAGCTTTTTCACAAGTTCCTTATTGAGAACTCATCCAAAACTGCACTCTACATTATCATCAGTACTGAATTCAGAACCATTGGGCCTAAATTGTCATCTAACGATTTGGTGTTCCCAATTGAAAAATTGATCAAGTTGATTGCAAAGAACTTGTTTGATGCTGCTGAAGAAGACAGTATGCAAATACCTCCTGAAGGTGCTATTGTCGATATGTTCCTTGGATCAGGAGTTCCGTACGACAAGTTATATTACGTTCTTCGTTCATTGATTGAAAACGACAGCTTTGAAATTTACCCAGGGTTTGTGAAGTTTTTAAGCAAAAACGAAATGCCTTATTTGATAAAAAAGTGGGTTGCTAATGACAAGCAGTTACGTAGCCAAGTTCCAAGTAACACGATTGAGAACTTCAAGGTGTACAGTATTGAAAACGATCCAGTTAAATCGATTAAATAGTTACATGATGTGTATTATATAGACTAATCAATGGAAATAATACTCTAGGTCAATTCATAAAATGACATCTTCTCGTCAGGATATGATATACTTGTAGACCTTAAATGCGATACGTTGGGATCTATCAGAGCCATATGAGGAATGATCCCATCTACAAGAATCCCTATAGAGTTTTGCTCTGGTCCAGTAGGAATAATCACATCACTGAACTCTTTGGTAGGGTTGATAAAATCATTCATCTCAGCTCTGGCTCCCTGTAAATATCTGTTGATAACCGTTTCGAGACTCTGATCTTTTTCTACCACATCTCTTCTGATCCATCTGATCAATCTTGTATCAGCATCACTACTGATAAAGACTTTGATTTTTGAAATATCCCGAATCTCTTTATCGTATAATGCATAGAGCCCATGAACAATGGTGATACTTCCTTGTTTCTGAAGCATGAACTTCAAGTCTGCTTTCAACTGGGCAAAGTCGTATCTTGAAGGTTTAAGGGGTGGAAAGCTTTTATCTTCAACCCCGTGAATGGTTATAGCAGCAGATTTAGAAGAAGAATACTGGCTCTGTTGAACCTTATCTTCAGGTTTCAAGTACAGTTCCAAATCAAGTAACTCAATATCCAAACTCACAGTGCTATATGTCTTTTCGAGTTCTTTTTTGAGCAAGTTAGCTGCGGTTTTCTTCCCACAAGCATGGCCTCCTCCAATAAGGATCACAATGCTGCCAAAGCTCATTGATAAATTTAACGCGATTCTCATCTCATCTCATCTCCATGCTGTTTGAAAGAGAAGCTGATAAGAACTTGAAGTTCAGCTCCAAGTCCACCAAGAAGATCAAGATCTACTCGACGTTTGAAGCCATGTGTCTAAAACCAAACTTGCTTAAGGGAATCTATGCTTATGGCTTTGAAGCTCCTTCTGCTATCCAATCTAGAGCCATTATGCAAATCATTACTGGTAAAGATACAATTGCCCAAGCCCAGTCAGGAACAGGAAAAACTGCTACGTTTTCAATTGGAATGTTGCAAGTCATAGATACCAAAAATAAAGAAACTCAGGCACTCATACTATCACCTACTCGAGAATTAGCTGTTCAGATCCAGACTGTTGTAAAGCATTTGGGAGGATATATGAATGTTCATACCCATGCTTGTATTGGTGGAAAAAACGTAGGAGATGATCAGAAGAAATTACAACAGGGTCAAAACGTGGTTAGTGGAACCCCCGGTAGAGTTTTGGACGTAATCAAGAGACAGCAGTTGAGCACCAGACATATTAAGATGTTGATTCTTGACGAAGCAGATGAGTTGTTTACAAAGGGATTCAGAGAACAGATCTACGAAATATACAAGCATATGCCTCCTAGCACGCAAGTAGTGGTTGTTAGTGCAACGTTATCACGAGAAGTGATTGAAATGACGTCTAAATTCACCACCAATGCAGTGAAAATTCTCGTTAAAAGAGAGGAAGTTACTCTTGAAGGGATCAAGCAATACCACATTCAATGTGAAAAGGAAGACTGGAAATTTGACACTCTTTGTGATCTTTACGACAACCTAACCATCACCCAAGCGGTTATTTTTTGCAATACTAAAGCTAAAGTTAATTGGCTTTCAGACCAAATGAAAAAGGCAAACTTTGCTGTTGTTGCCATGCACGGAGATATGAAGCAAGACGAAAGAGACTCGATTATGAACGATTTCAGGTCGGGAAATTCTCGTGTTCTCATTTCAACCGATGTTTGGGCTAGAGGTATTGACGTTCAGCAAGTTTCGTTGGTCATTAACTACGATTTACCTACTGATAAAGAAAACTACGTGCACAGAATCGGAAGATCCGGCCGGTTTGGAAGAAAGGGTGTAGCTATAAATCTTATCACCAATGAAGACGAGACTGAATTTCACGATCTTCAGAAATACTATTCGATAAAGATTGGCGAAATGCCTGCGAATGTTAACGATGTTATGTAGTAGATAAACGATCTTAGTACTGTAATTCCTCGATTTTTCTATACCCTTAAACACCTTAAACCCACTCAACCCACTCAAAAGCACTAAAAAACCCCATCCCACATCCTCTAATTCTCTACACGATGGCTGCGAAACACGACGGCATCTCAAAAAAAAAACTGAGAAAAAATATTTTACCTAGAGATCAACTAGAATGGATCAAGAATATATCTCTTCTTTAGAAGCCACGTTAAGGCAGACTTTGGTTGCAGATACGAATCTCATCAAGCAAGCCAGTTCCAGGTTAGCCAAGGAATTCTACACCAATCCATTGGCCCTCCCTTCATTATTTCACATTTTACAAAATGCCAGTGATGAAGATAACCAATTAAAACAATTAGCTTCGGTTGAAGCCAGAAAACTTGTTTTCGCCAAATGGGATGGAATCGATGAAAGTATCAAGTCTCAAATCAGAAGTGCTGTTTTAAACAATACTTTCACCCAATCAACTAAACTTATTAGACACTCTAGTGCAAGATTAGTTGCAGCTATAAGTGAAATTGATTTAGATCAAAATAAGTGGCCTGACTTATTACCAACTTTGATTGAAAACGTGCAAAGCAGTGAAGTTCAAACCAAAGAAATGGCTGTTTTCACTTTATCCATCATTTTGGAATCTCAAAGCTCAGCTTTAATGGATAACACAAACCACTTCTTAGACCTTTTCTCGGGTTTATTGTCCGACCAAACTTCTAGAGATATCAGGGTTAATGCTGTTTTGGCTTTCGATACCCTTTCAACTTTTATTGAAAGTCAAGCTAATTTCGACGAACAAGCTGCCAGTAAATTTAGAGAATCCATCCCATTGATGGTTAATGTCTTGAAGGAAACTATTGCTGCTGATGATATCGATAAGGCCAAGGATGTTTTCAATGTTTTCAACTCTTTAATCTTTGTTGATAACAAATTAATGGGTAACTACTTGGTTGATTTGATGAAGTTCTCTTCTGAATTGGCCGTTAATACTGAGCTTGATGAAGAAATCAGAGTCTTCGCTTTGCAATTCTTAATCTCCTGTGTTTCCATGAGAAAATCCAAGGTCTTAGCCAGTAATATTGGTTCCGATATAACCTTGATTGGTTTGAAAGTCGCCAGTGAAGAAATTGATGTAGAAGAAGAATTAGAAACTGAAAACGACGAAAATGAAAACGAAGAAAGTTCTCCAGCTACTTTAGGTTTAAGATTACTTGCAGTTTTGTCTGCTGAATTACCACCATCTCAAGTTATTGTTCCAATTTTCGAAACCATTCCTTCCATGTTGAGTTCTTCCAACCAATTCCAAAGAAGAGCTGCTATTTTAGCTTTGGCCGTTGCTTCTGCTGGTTCTCCAGACTATGTTACTGCTCAAATTGAAAAAGTCATTCCAGCTCTTGTTAGTTGCTTAAAGGATAACGAAATCACCGTTAGACTTGCAGCTTTAAGAGCATTGTCTCAATTGACTTCTGAATTACAAGACTCGGTTACTTCTTATCACGAACAAATCTTGCCTTTATTAATCAACATTATTGATTCTGCTACTTCTGTTGCTGTTTATAAGCACGCTTGTATTGCTTTGGATGGTTTAATTGAATTCTTGGGTCACGATAGTATTGGTCAATACTTGCAAGATTTAATGCACAAATTGATTGCTATGTTGCAACAAGCAAACACTTCTACTTTAAAGAGTACCATTGTTTCTGCTATTGGATCTTCTGCTTATGCTGCTGGTAAAAAATTTATTCCTTACTTTGATGAATCAATTAAATACTTGGAACCTTTTGTTGCTAACGCTGCTGAAACTGAAGGATTAACTGAAGATGATATCGAATTAAGAGCCTTAACTTTTGAAAATATTTCTACCATGGCCAAAGCTGTTGGTAAAGAAGCTTTCGCTCCATATGCTAACCCATTGGCTGAAGCTGCTTACAACTCTTTGAGCAGTGAACACAGTAGAATGAGAGAATCTGGTTTTGCTTTTATCTCTAACATCGCTAAAGTTTACGGTGAAGAATTCTCTGGATTCTTGGACAAAATTGTTCCAGAAATCATCAAGTGTTTGGGTCAAGAAGAATTCTCTTTCAACCCAGATGAAGGTGATGATGAATTAGATGACGATGATGATCTTGCTGACAAGTTCAACGTCAATACTGGTATCACTTACGAAAAGGAAGTTGCTTCTATTGCTTTAGGTGAACTTGCTTACGGTACTGGTAAAAACTTCTACAAATACGTCGAACCTTCTATTACTGCTTTAATAGAGCAAGTTGAAAACTCCTACGGTATGAGAGAAGCTGCCATGGCCACTTTGTGGAAGATCGTTAGAGCCCTGTTTGTTGCTGAACAAGGTGAAAAATTCAAGTACCCTAAGGGAGTTCCAACTGAAAGTTACATCAACAGTTCTATCTTAGATTTGATGCAAAAAGTAAGAAAGATTTCTATTGAAAACTTGAAAGACGAATACGAATTAACTATGGTTGCTTGTATTTTGGATAAAATTTCTGAAGCTATTCACGAATATGGTGCTATTGCTGTTATTGACCCAACTGATGCCGACTCTTTGAGTGAATTGTGTGGTCAACTTATGGAAGTTTTGACCCAACAACATCCATGTCAAGTCGAAGATGACGATGTCCCAGCTGATGAACAAGAAGCTTCTGAAACCGAAGTTATTCTTTTCGACAGTGCTTTGGAAGTCTTGATCAACTTGGGTATTGCTTTAGGCCCAGACTTCAGCAAGATTTTCAACTCCTTTAAGGAAGTTGTTTTCCAAAACGTCACCTCCAAATCTAAGACGAAGAGAATTGCATCTGTTGGATGTTTGGCTGAACTTACTGTCTCATTAAAGGACGATGGTGCTATTGCTCAACAGTTGATGGAAATCTTTGTTAACAGATTAAGCAACGATGTCTCTATTGATGTCAAGGGTAACTCAGCATACGGTATTGGTCTTTTGATTGAACACTCTAGCCAAGACTTTTCTTCGGGATTCAACAACATCTTGGAATACTTGTTCCACTTGTTAAGCAAAACTGACAAGCAAGCTACCAGTGCTGATGATGATGAAACCAAGGATGTCGTCAACAGAGCCTATGCTAATGCCTGTGGATGTGTTGCTAGAATGGCTTTAAAGAATGAACAAGCCATTCCATTACAATACATCGTAGACCCATTATTACAACACTTACCATTAGAAACCGCATTTGAAGAGAATACCCCAATTTTGAAATTAATTCTTAAATTGTACGAAGCCAATAACGAAATCATCGTTTCTAAAACTGATAGAGTGGTTGAAGTATTAGCCAAAATATTCACCAAAGAAATTGAATATATTCAAATGAAGGAAACATCCACTTTGGGTAGAGAGGAAAATCTCGATAGATTAAGACAATTTGAAACCAATGACTTGAAACAAAAGGTTATTGAGTTTTTAAAATTTGTCGACCAAAAATACAGTGGTATTGTTTCCAGTAACGAAGTTTTGAAATCTATCATCTAGATTTCTCATGTATAGTGTTTACATTAATATAAGTTGTTTATTAATCTCTTTTTCACAAACCATAGCCACACATGCTGTGATCTGCTGAATTATTCACCACTATTTGCAACCTTTTTGCGATTGCAAAAATATTACCAAATTTGAACGATAAAGGGCATTCTGATGCAAAAAAATTACCACATCTTCCTAAATCGATAATTTCCAGAAAATATTTCCACCCAGATGTTTCAGGATTCACCTGTTATAAGGGACTCAGATCCATGATTTTCCACAAGTAAAATGGATTATATTGGCCGTCTTTTCTGTGCGTTTCTGTTCATATGCTTTTCTTTACTTGCACCTCCATTTATTTGGCACTGTAAGAACAAAAACATTCCAGCTGCTTCTTTGATCTTCTGGTTACTCTATTCGAACTTGAATGGTTTCATATCGGCAATTTTATGGGGTGGCCCTGATTACTCGGATGGCTATGAAGGTAGAGGTTACTGTGATGTAGTAATTAAGCTCAATACTGGATCAAGTACAGGTAAAATCTGTGCAGCAGCCTGTATTTCACTTCATCTACTTATTGTGCTTAAAGGTACCCACCCTTCATTAATAGACCCCAAATCTACAAAAAAAGTGTTGCTTGATTTAGGAGTCTGTTATATCACACCAGTGATGGTGATGATTACTTCTTATGTTGTTCAGTCCCAACGTATTGGTATTGCTAAATATGCAGGTTGTGTTCCAATTTATAGTTATTCCTGGTTAACGTTAATTTTGGTTCCTATGTGGAATATTATCTGGTCGGCAATTGCTTTAGGTTTTGCAATCTGGACAACAGTAACTTATGTTCAAAGAAGACACGATGCAAAGGATTTGTTGAAGTGTACTAACTCGGGCTTGAATATCAAGAGGTTTGCCAGACTTTTGATTTTTTCCTGCTTGGTTATATGTGTTTTACTCCCAGTCTCGTTAGTGTACTTTATAAGAGATGCTAAGAACTTTAAAGTACCTTTCAGCTGGGATAATGTCCACTGGGAGTTCTGGAACGAAACATGGTTTTTCGACCACTCTAATGAGACTCTTTACTATAAGTATATTGATCTTGCTATGTCAGTTGTTGTGTTCTTGCTCTTTGGTTTGGGTGCTGATGCTGTCAATATGTACAAGGTTTGGATGATAGCTTTAGGAGTTTCAAAGCTCATCCCTATGAAAGATCCAAGACAACCCGACTTGAGTCAAATGAGCACTCAGACAAGAACTGATACCAAGCAGAGTGAGTTCAGTACAGGATACGTTAGTGAAATGACAGGAGAAACAATTACTGATTCGGTTGATGTAGAATTTAAAAAGATCATGAATGATGATATTGTAGTTACAGAAAATCCTCCAAGTGCAGATTCAACTGATACTAAGGGAGGTATTTCAGATTACTTTGAAGAGAACACACACGATGATTCAGGTGAAGAGTTGGCATATATCATGAGTATGATGGATGATGATGCGGGCGAGATTGACTTCAAGTATCACATAACAGAGAAAGTGTAGTTTGTATTTAAAATTTAATGTTGTTACTTCAGTTTCTATTAAAGAGCTCTATATTTTATAATAACTATTTACAATTGGTCTATTATTTCACTTAACTTGGCTAGAATAGTCTTCGACAGAACCTTTCCCCTAGTTTGCTTCATGGCTGAGCCTAGAAGGAAGTTTATCGATTTCTTCTTTCCCAGCTTTATCTTTTCTACAACATCTTGATTTTCAGCTATAATGGCTTGGCAAACTTCAGTGATAGCTTCGTCAAGTTCCGAGCTATCTACTCTGGGTTTAGCGAGGTCATTTTCCTGGATCACTTGACTAACTGATTTGCTAGGGTCATTGATAATTTCAAGTAAAACCTTACGTCCAGAAGAATTGGCTATGTTGTCTTCAGCTACTTCCATTATAAGCTCTGTCAACTTTTTAGTGGAAACTAACGAGACATCTATGGGGATTTTAAGCTTGTTGAAAGAGCCCAAAAAATCATTCAAAAACCAGTTGTTCAATGTTTTGACAGGCTGGTTCTTTTGAACTACAAGCAAGTTGTATAATGATTCGTAGTACTCCAACAAACCCCTGTTTTCTACCAAAAATCTAGCATGTTTGAGCTCAAGGTTATACGGCTCTGAATTGAACTTCCTTATTAAATCGTCTGGCAACTCCGGTAAAATTGCTTGAATATCGTGTTTAATATTTGCATCAAGATTCACAGTTGGAAGTTCTGAGTCAGGGAAATAGCGATAATCGACCGCATCTTCTTTGCTTCTTAACCTTAAAGTTTCAGACCCCGTCCATCCACGAGTCTCTTGTTCGATTTCTCTACCTTGTTCTCTCTCTTTGACTTGCCTTTTGTACTCGTAGATAATTGCATCTTGAATTTCTCCCGTGCTTCCTAGATTCTTTATCTCTACTCTATTACCTCCATCTATACTGATATTTGCATCTACACGTATAGCTCCAGTTTCTAAATCTCCTGTACAGACGTCTAGATGTTTAACAAGAAGCTGGTATTTTTTCATAAATTTTTTGATCTGGTCCAACGACTCGAAATCAGGGTCTGTAATTAACTCAATCAACGGAGTATTGGCTCTATTAAAATCTATTCTCGTGACATTATCGTGCTTTATATAGTTGAGTTTAGCAGTATCCTGTTCAATTTGGATTTGGCGAACGTGAATGGTTTTATCATTTTGCAATTCGTCAATTTGGGCATCGAGCTTTATAAATCCATCTTTAGCCAATGGCCGGTAAAATTGGGTAATTTGATACCCCAAAGGCTGGTCTGGGTAAAAATAGTGTTTCCTATCGAAAGAAGATACTGTCTGGATATCACAATCCAAAGCAGTACTCAATTTAAGTGCCAAATAAAGAGCTTCAGGATTAAGCTTGGGCTGAGTACCTGGGATTCCAATGTCGAAAAAACTGATTTGTGAATTGGGAGGAGCATTGAAACTCGTGGGTGATAACGAGAACAACTTATACTTGGACTTAAGTTGAGTGTGTATTTCTAGGCCACATTTGAATCTGTGCAGTGGGTCGAAATTGAAAAGTCTATGCACTGACTGGTGAAAGTGTCTTCGATGCATGAAAAGTGAGTGAGAGTTAGAAATACTGAGATAAGAGAAACTAGGAGAAAACGAAAACATGAGAGGAAACCCAGTTGAATATCAAAACAATTCACACAAGAGTATACGTCAATAGACCCCCACTAACCACCAACCCAACTTACTAATGCCACACCCAGGTAGTAAATGACGCATCATTATCATCGTTCGTGCCACGACCTGTTTATCACTCATTCTCAAAATCACGATAACAAACAATCCCTTAAAGCATTTATTTATTGTTGACAAGAAATTTGCTACTTGAATCCAATAAAGCTTAAAGTATGTATTTGGAATAAGATGTGAGATTGAAATGACCTGAACTGATTTTTGATATTAATTGCACTTAATTGAATAAATTAGTCATAACCCCCCTTAAGGGATGTTTCTGTGATCATCCGTGATCCACATTCAATTTGTTATCGCCACCAATTTACTAACTTTAACTAGTATAATGAGATCACAATTTAAAGACGAATACGATTTTGGTATGTATTTATACTATCATATCTTACTAACATTCAGCCAAAAGACAGGCAGAAGCTAGCAGAATCTTAGAAAGATTCTCAGATAGGCTCCCAGTTATTTGTGAAAAGGCAGAAAATTCTGATATTCAAGAAATTGATAAGAGGAAGTACCTTGTTCCAGGTGACTTATCAGTTGGTCAATTTGTTTATGTGATAAGAAAAAGAATCAAATTACCTAGTGAAAAGGCTATTTTCATTTTTATTAATGATATTTTACCCCCAACTGCTGCATTGATGAGCACTATTTATGAAGAGCATAAAGACAAAGACGGGTTCTTGTATGTCTTATACTCAGGAGAAAATACTTTTGGTGAATTAAAGCCATTAGATTTGGGTAGTCTTGATTTTAGTGATCTTGACATTTAGGTTACATTGTTTACGGAATAGGTATGAAGATTATGTAGTGAATCATAAATTATAAATTAATCTTTATATAGTTTTAAAATCCTTGACTTACATCAAAAACTGATACAGAAGAATCAGGTTCTAAATTCAATTTGATCCCTAATTCGCCAAGTTCATTAGCAGCTTGAGATACTAATAGTTTGTATAATCCATCAAAAATTGCCTGATCTTCATTCCCAGAAATATCTTTAATACCTAGATATTCTCCAACTTTATAGTATATGGTATCGAGATTGACAAGTCTTATAGAAAATCCAACAAATAATGTCAGATATTCATGTCCTATTTTATTCTCAAGCTCTTCTATGACATATTGCTTATATTTTTCTTTCAAATCTAAAACTTCTTGGTTGATTTTATCAGTTTCAAAAGTGAGAATAAGACCCTTGGTTTCCTTGAAACTGAAAGGAGAAGCAAGTACGATCGATAATAATGCAAAAATAAATAAAGATAGTTTCATAGTTTAATAAAATATATAAATGAGATTACGCATCTAAATAAAATGTGATTTCTACAGTTCATTGTTAAGGTAAAGAAAAGGTGCAAAAATCACCCCTTAAATTGCGACCTTTAAAAAAGTCATACATTTTTTTCTGCTGGCTAAAAGCTATGTGTAAAAAAAAATATCTGGCTGCGAAATTCACTTTAGGAATATTCACCAGCCATTATGCTAGGTTAATATTAAATTCAGAAACAGGTGCCAGCAAGACTCGCGTGTTTCGCCTGGCAGTGGCTAATATCGCTACGATTCATATATAATACAAGAACGGGTAAAATTCTTTAATCTTTAACTATGTCAGATTTTTACCAACCAACACTCCTTTTTAGAAATAATGCTATTAGAAGATCAGGTGAATTTACCCTGATTGATTCAAGTAGATCAAGCTTTGATGATTATAAGGTTAAAAACCAATCCTGGGTCTTTGACCTGGATACAGCAAAAGATACAAAAATTTTGAACAAAGTATGTTCCCTTGATAGACTTAATATTAAGTCAAATTATTGGAAAATCCCTGATAATAATATGAATCTTACTTCGATGGCTTCTAAAGTTTCCGGAAATGAAGGAACTTTAGCTATTTCTTCAGGTAATAACAGTTCGAATTTGTACATTTACGCTTTGGATATTGAGAATAACTACCTTACTCACAACAATACAATTTCACTTCCTAATATTTACTCAATGAAATGGGTACCAAGAACTTCCAATTTATTAATGACCGGAAATAATAAAGGTTATGGTCATCTTATATCAGTTCCAGATCCTGAATCTCGTGGCGAGAGTGCCGAGATTATTAAACGGTTCAATCATAGGAAACATCTTCGTTCAATCAACAAAGATCCTTCGATATTTCTGCATAAATCTACTATCATTGAAAAGATGCAATTTGTCACTCCAGAGCAACTTGTAAGTATCTACGATGATAATTTATTTAACTGGGATGTAAATGATAGTACTGCTTCATCTAGACCAAAGCCATCTAGTATTACAAGTATTAGAGGACTCGCTAATTTTGACAGCACTCACAACAATAATGTGCTTGGAGTTTGCGGTAAGTTTGGAGTTTCCATTTTTGATTTAAGAGATCCAAAGTTTTCCGTTCCTAGACTGGTAGAAAAAGAATATCAAAAGGCTAAGCTCGGTTCGAACTTGATTAGCTGGTCCACAACCGACGAAAATATTTTCGCAGCCAGCCATCTTGATGGAGTGGTGAGATTATGGGATATCAGAAAGCAAGCTCATTTTGGTAGTCTCCACGCCGAGCACGGAAAACAAGTTAATAGTATGGAATGGGTTGATGGTGATTTATTTACTGGTGGGAAAAATGGGAACATTATTCATTGGGATTTAACTACTGATGTTACTCACCCAAGTGATTTACATACTTGCGGACTTAAAGAAGGTATACACAGTGTTCAATTTGACCCCATTAAAAATTCTGCCAGTGCAATTGCTGACCAGAGACAAAGTGGAACCATTCTACCCGCATCCAATACCAGCATTATTTCATTAGAGTCGATTGAGACTTCTGATGATTTAAAGGTTTTAAGTATTGATGGTAGTTCATTCTTTGGCTTACATTCTCGACTTTATGATGCAGTTGATATAACTTACTCGCTGAAGAAAGCTTATTACACTGCATCCGATCTTGCAATGATGGCCAATGAAACTTCCAACACTACTTTGGTTGACAGTGATGTAGAACTGGTTCATAGTCTTAACTTGACCAAACCATTAGCAATTTCAAGAAAGAACACCATTCAACCAATGCGTAAAACTTCAACCATTCTGGTTCGTTCAACAGATTCTGCCGAAACATCAACTTCAGTGCAAATACTCGATCAAGCTCCACAAAACAATTCATGTGATACCCTACTTGATGTTAATATCGAGAGCTCTAAGTTTGATATTGATTTCACCCGGACACCAAGCAGAAAGAGCAGCAATAGTACACTTGATTCTCAGCATCTGGATATGAACTCTCCAAGTTCTTTTGACACATTTGCTTCATCAGAAACTGTAGATACAGTAGCCACCAGTATAAACGATCAAGCCATTGGTGGTCACCAGTATAAATTGTCGGAGATGAGTTTTGAAGACGACTTTATTTTTGAAAACCCGATTTTCACCTAATTATGCATTAAATAATCTTATATAAATGAACATTTACAATAATGTGCCGTATCGTCTACTTTGCAGCCATCATTCCACAGAGCGCGCACGATGTGTTTTTACCAATTCGGAAAAGGGTGAAAATTGACAAATTTTACGTTTGTAAAATATCATCAAGAGGCAGGCATATTAAATATCATTTGATATATCATCTAGATTATTCATCATTTAGATTATCTTGACCGTTGCTAGTACTTTTCGATAGAATCTTTTGTTTTGCTCAAACTAGTGCGAATCATTCTTCAATCGTTCCGCCTTTTTCTTGCCCAGTAAGGCTCAGTTCCCAGCAATTGTTATTTTTAATCAACCGATTGTTAAATTATTAAGTTCAACTGTTTGATACAAGTAATCTTATAGAACTCATTGGGTTTACCTTATACTAGATCTATCCTAGTTAACCATATTAAATATTGATTTTCAATTCATTTTTCATCGGGATAAAGTCATTAAATTATCATGTCATCAAGGAGTGCAATTAATGTAAAAGTGGTTGCCGCCGAATCCCTTTATAAACGTGACGTATTTCGTCAGCCCGATCCTTTTGCTGTAATTACAGTCGATGGATCTCAAACAAAAACAACAAAAACTGCTAAAAAGACATTAAATCCATATTGGAATGAGTCTTTCAACTTTACTTCAACAGAAGACTCAATATTAGTAATTCAGGTTTTTGACCAGAAAAAATTTAAGAAAAAAGACCAGGGTTTTTTGGGAGTAGTTAATATTAGAATAGGAGATGTTATCGATTTGAGCCTTTCAGGATCAGAAGAGACTATCACAAGAGATTTAAAAAAATCAAATGAAAATTTAGCTGTTAGTGGGAAAATAATAGTTGTTTTAAGTCATACACCTAATCCAATAGCTTCAACATCATCTTCTACCCCAAGACCTACAACTAATGGTACAACTCCAGCAAATCCTCCAGCTGCTAGTGCATCAACACCACAAGCTGCAAATGCCAATAAACAATTTTCATCATTTGAAGATCAATTTGGTAGATTACCCCCAGGATGGGAAAGGAGAACTGATAATTTTGGTAGAACATATTATGTTGACCATAATTCAAGAACTACAACTTGGCAAAGACCAAATCTGGATCAATCTGAAACTGAAAGAGGACAACAAAGAGAAGATAATACAGAAGCTGAAAGGCGTCAACATAGAGATCGTACATTACCCGGAGAAGCTCAAGTTAACTCTACAACTAGTGGGAATGTTACTGTTAATGCTTCAGGTGCAAATACCCCTATTAGTCCAGCAGCAGCTGTATCAATGGCTGCAAGTGGTGCTACAACCAGTGGATTAGGTGAATTACCAAGTGGATGGGAACAAAGATTTACTAATGAAGGAAGACCTTATTTTGTTGATCATAACACTAGAACTACTACATGGGTTGATCCTAGAAGACAACAATATATTCGTACTTTTGGTCCAAATACTACTATTCAACAACAACCTGTAAGTCAATTGGGTCCATTACCAAGTGGATGGGAAATGAGATTAACAAATACTGCTAGAGTTTATTTTGTTGATCATAACACCAAAACTACTACTTGGGATGATCCAAGATTACCATCATCATTAGATCAAAATGTTCCGCAATATAAGAGAGATTTTAGAAGAAAGGTTATTTATTTCAGATCTCAACCAGCTTTGAGAATTTTACCAGGTCAATGTCATATTACCGTTAGAAGAGATCATATATTTGAAGATTCATATCAAGAAATTATGAGACAAACTCCAGAAGATTTGAAGAAGAGATTGATGATTAAATTCGATGGTGAAGAAGGTTTAGATTATGGTGGAGTTTCAAGAGAATTCTTTTTCTTATTATCTCACGATATGTTTAATCCATTCTACTGTTTATTCGAGTATTCTTCTCATGATAATTATACTTTACAAATTAATCCAAATTCAGGTATCAATCCAGAACATTTGAACTACTTCAAATTCATTGGTAGAGTTGTCGGATTGGGTGTTTTCCATAGAAGATTCTTGGATGCATTCTTTGTTGGAGCTTTATACAAGATGATGTTACGCAAAAAAGTTGTTTTACAAGATATGGAAGGTGTTGATGCTGAGTTCTTCAGATCCTTAAAATGGATCTTGGATAATGATATTACAGATATTTTAGATTTAACATTCAGTGCAGAAGATGAAAGATTTGGTGAAATTGTTGAAGTTGACTTAAAAGAAGATGGTAGAAATATTGATGTTACCGAAGAAAATAAGCATGAATATGTTGAATTTATTACTGAATGGAAGATTTATAAAAGAGTTGAAGAACAATTTAAAGCATTTATTAGTGGATTTAATGAGTTAATTCCACAAGAACTAGTTAATGTATTTGATGAAAGAGAACTTGAATTATTAATTGGTGGATTAGCAGAAATTGATGTTGAAGATTGGAAAAAACATACTGATTATAGAGGATATCAAGAAAGTGATCAAGTTATTCAATGGTTCTGGCAATGTATCAAAGAATGGGATAGTGAACAAAAGGCAAGATTATTACAATTTACTACTGGTACATCCAGAATTCCAGTTAATGGATTTAAAGATTTACAAGGTAGTGATGGTCCAAGAAGGTTCACAATTGAAAAAGCTGGAGAAGCTAATCAATTACCAAAATCTCATACATGTTTTAATAGAGTTGATTTACCTCCTTATAATGACTATGAAAGTTTAAAACAAAAATTAACGCTAGCTGTTGAAGAAACTGTTGGATTTGGTCAAGAATAGTTACTAATAAATTAGTTACATAATTTAATGAAATTTATATTGACGTAATTTTAGTTCTAGATTTTAAACAACATTGCGGAGTATGTTATTTTTTACAGCTTCAGGTGTCTTTTAGGTCAGCCTCGCCCTAACCCACACGATTCCCCTCAAAAATCCACACCATTCGGAGTTCAAATCCGTATTTTTTGCGGGCCCTGGCTAATGCTTTTGTAAAATAAAGCAACTCCCCTCTAGATTACCTAATCGAATTAGGGGGGTTAATTATTAATCGATGATGGGGTATTATTAATTACACACTATAAAAGGGCATGAAATTTTCAATAATTTTCACCCAATTGTAAGCAGTTAATTTCAAATATAATGCCAGACTTGTTCGATAACGTTTTTAATAAATTAAATATGGCCGTAAATGGTAAATCTAAAGCTAGGTATAGTGGTTCCACACAGGTCAATACCGGAAGCTATTATAGTTATCACAATACTGCCACCAACAATAAATATTGGATGCCAACTTCAAATCTGATTAAAGAAACTATGGTCAATTATCAAGATAGTGGTAGTGATGGTATGGCTCCTAGGATGGAGAGAAATTCAAGTGTATCGTCAGAAGATTCGGCCGGTTCAAGGCATAGCAGTATTAGCGAATAGTTGTTAATAGGTAAATAGTTAATTAGTTGAATACAGCATCATAGTTATTCAATAATGCATTCATAAAATCTAGATCATCATTTGTAAGTTCAAATAAATTTCCATCACCTATTCTATCGAATTCCCCACTAAATTCAATATTAGGAAACTGATCTAAACGAACTGGACTTTCTACTCCCTTAACAATACCAGATCCTACTTCTTTGAGTATAGGATTTAAGGCTTCAACTGTCCTAGAAATATGTCTTAACTTACCTCCTGCTATAACATTTCCCATCTCATCCATTTCTGATAAAATTGATTCACAGGCCTTGAAATTATCGTCAAAATTCAGAGTCGCTTCAACTGGTTCAATATGGAGTATAATAAAAATAATTGAAACAACACTCAGGGCAAACAAGAAGTCGATTTCTGTTGTTCCAAAAGCTCGAAGAAGTTTTGCATCATAAAGATCTTTGAATATATTAACAGTTTTTTGGCATGACAGACGACAGTATTTTAAAAGATTCTGAATGTTAAATGGTAAAGTATCAAGATTTAGTTTCTTGATATCACCAGTTTTAAGAAAATTTGATATCTTAAGCTTGGCTAAATGTAAGGATATCGGTATACATGTCAAATATACATGGTGTAGGTGGTTTAAGTGTAAACTTGCAAGTGTCCTTAAATTACGTTGCTTTGAAATATCTCCTTCAAGCTGCAAATCCTTTGGCAAATTCAACGACCATTCATTAAGTTGGGATAAAATGTTTAATAAAGTATTAAGGTAAGTTTGTGGTGAATATTTGTTGTTATAAACGTTGACGTTTATAATTTCACTTATTCTTGCTAGCTCAATGAAATACTGGGTATAGTTGTTAGAATCGAAAAAGAATGATTCTCCATTGGCCAGTTGTTTATGCTTATCAAAAGTTAAACTTATATCTCTGAACGAAAGAAATAACGGATGTCCTATTCTGGTACAATGAAATCTATTTGCACAGTATACCGAAAGGAAAATACTTCTAGAATTTAAATTTGCTTCAAAATCAAGTCCTTTTTCAGTTGATCTTGTAAGCATCAGTTCTTTATGGAGATTTATTGAAATGCAAAGCTGTAAAGCCATTGAAGTGAAAAAGCAGGCTGCAGATTTCTTATCAAGCATCCTACAATAATTTGAAATCATCCCATAAAGCTCAATAATCTCTAAATTATTCTTGATGTTCCTCTTATCAAAATTCATCACTTGAAAGTTAGAAGGTAAATTTGAAATCACCACTTTGAATATTTCAAGTCCAGGTACAGAGGCTTTAGGTAGACCCATACCTAGACAGAGTGAGTCACTATACATCATACCTGTAGCCACAACCATCAACACCTTAAGCAAAAAAAAATCAATAGAGTCTGTTCTTCTGAACAGAAATACCCCATCTTTATTGTAGTATATCTTCAACTGATATAAAAATTCTTTCGGATTTAAGGTTAGATATCCAGCATTAAGAAAAGTCACAACTTTATGGATATATTCTTCCACTTCTTTTAATGAAAACCTTGTTAGATGTTTGACTACGTCAGCAGGATTTTGACCCTTGGACTCTCTCATGTAAAGAATCGAATTATAATCACCCTCTTCGATGAATGAATTAAAATCTGGTGAAATAGTCAAATCTTGATTGGTATCATCCATAAAATTGATTAAATTCCAACAAATTAATTCGGAAGAGGGGGACTTCAAAAGGATAGAAAGATTCCAGTCTTGATCATCATTGGTGGGTTTAATACCTCGTTCTTGTTTTAATTCATTAGTAAGTTTTCGTATCTTTGAGTGTAGGGCCTCTATTTCGGTGTCATATGCTTTAATTCTCTTCGGTTTCCTAAGATAAACACATTCACTCTTCGTTAGCACACATGATGAACATGGTGATTCCATAGAACACTTTGTCTTCCTCTTACGGCAACGGGCACATGCTGTCTTTTGTTTCAAGTCCGAGTCTTGGTTCTCCATAGTTTTTTGACACTGCGAATTTTGCACCTACTATTCGATAAATTGTATTATGTATTAAAACTATTGACAGAACTGAATGAACTGAACTATTGATAGAACTGAATGAACTGAACTATTGATAAATATATCAATTATGGTATGGATATGTTTTACAAAAATAAGCAAACTTCTTGTTATGCATGAAGTTTTGGTATCATAAAAAAATCGTTAAAAAAATTATCACCACAAAGGGTCTAAAAAGTCAAATATGGGACACTAAAGGCAACAACAAATCTTTGACCACCAATTTGAATCATTGAATGAAGTGGTTTCAGAATGCAAATCCCCGTCATCCCTAATGGGTATCATACCACTTTGATATTGGTCACTACCGGAGTTATAGTTTGAATTAATAATACGTCTGTTTTTATCTTGACTTGTTGAATTATAATTTATTTTTTTGTTCCTGTTCAATTTGGAATTTTGGTTATTACGTGGGTATGGATTTCCGTATCCATTTAAATTTGCTTTTTTATTTAAAGCTGCATCCCAACCTTTTCCACCATTAAGGTCCATCCAGTCATAATGGCCATCTTCAATAGCATTAATTGAACCTAATGCTTTATCCATTAGTTCAATCAAATAATCATAATCAGGATCTTCTTCAAATTTTAAATTACGAACATAATTTAAATATTGAGCAAATTGAATTGGTATACCAAAACACAATTCATTAATTGAAGTGGTTTGTTTTTTATAACCGATTTTTTCGTATTTTTGCTTATTGGTTGGAGCTTTTAAACCTTGCCATGGTAATGAACCCCTTAAAAAGTACATGAAAACATGACCCAAACTTTCTAAATCATCTCTTCTCAGTTGTTCTCTTCCTAAATGGGTATTAATAGACATGTACCTTGCAGTACCACTTAATGCTTTTTTCTCCCGGTATGGTATATGAGTTTTAGATTTAGGATCTCTAAATTGTTTAGCCATACCAAAATCTACCACATAGATTTGATTAGCTTGTGGGGTACCAGGTTTACCGATTAAGAAATTATCAGGTTTAATATCTCTATAAATCAAGTTATGTTCATGGACTTGTTGAACTCTTTGAATCATTTGTTTAGCAACTTGAATAACTGTTTTAACACTGAATTTTCTACCACACCAATCGAATAAATCTTCTAAAGAAGGTCCTAATAAATCAATGATAAGAATATTGTGAACACCTTCTTGACCAAAGAAATAAGCTTTTGGAATTCCTTCGACGTTATTTAAAATTCTATAACTTCTATATTCATCTCTTAATTGAGGTGCTTCACATTTCCTGTTTTCGAATTTAATAGCCACCTGTTGATTTGTTAATAGATTGATTCCTTCATATATAACCCCAAATGAACCTTCACCAATCTTTTTACCACATTTATAATGGACTCCGACCAAGTTTGCATTACTTGTTTGAGCCATATTTATGCTCAGGGATTTAATGGATTTAACTAATTGAAATTGGAATAAAGGATGGGATTAAAAGGAAGCAAGATAAGGCTGATAATATCTTTAAATACTCCACTATAATTATGTGGATTTGAAATCAGCCTTTTCAAATAAATTCCCAATAAATTAATTAGTTTTATCAAAAACTGGAGCAAAAACAAAAATTTTTTCTAGACGAGCCAAGTGCGCATTTAATTTTTTATTGTAACAAATCTATTGTTTTTGAGGTACGTAAGGCATTTCTTAATATTTGAGACATGACAGATACCCCGGAGTTTATAGTACGAGTCAATGATCAAGTACTAGCGTATCATGGGCCACTCATCTATAAGGCTAAAGTTTTAAAAACTCATGAGGCTGGGAAAACATTTGTTCTCGATAGCGAAGGTAAACACGAACCAGTTGAAGAAAACGAGATTCCATCTCACTTAATTGACGAAAATACTTTTTTACTCCATTATATGGGTTGGAACCAGAAGTGGGATGAGTGGGTAACTAAGGACAGAATAATGAATATTAATGATAAAACCTTGAAACTACGTACAAGGATTAGAGAGAATTATAATGAAAGTCAAAAAAAGCCTCCTTCAATTCAAGCTTCGACGACAATTAAAAGGGGTGGACCAATAAAATCACAAAAAAAGGGTAGAAAAAGGAAAGATGAAGAAGAAGATATTAAAATGAATAAACGAAAGAATGATATAATACTTCCTATGCCTAATAAATTAAAATATTTATTAGTTGATGATTGGGAATTTATAACTAAAGATCATAAAGTTGTTAAATTACCAGTTGAAAAATCGGTTAAAACAATTTTACAAGACTATTTACAATATCTTCAAGATAAAAGAACTCGTGAACAATTGAATGTTGCAAGAGAAGTTGTTATGGGATTACAAACATATTTCAATGAAAGTGTTAAATTAATTTTATTATACAAATATGAGAGACTTCAATATGGTAACATTCTTCAAACTCATGGAGAAGATGCAAGTTTAGATCAAATTTATGGTCTTGAACATTTATTAAGATTGTTTATTACTTTACCAGGGCTTGTAGCTGAAACATTAATGGATGGTCCAAGTATACTGGTTTTAATGGGAGAATGTAAAGACATTATGGATTTTGTAAATGCTCATATAAACGATTACATAAATGAGTATGAAAATACGAGTCCTTCGTATGATGCCTTAGCTAGGAGTTAAGAGTAGTACTAATCAAAAATTCAAATTTACATTTACTAAATATCGTAATCACATCATCATTTCTCGTACTCATACACCCCGATGGTGTGGTCACAGTTTACCATTTGACTCATAATGGAATAGCTTTATAATCGACATCAACTAAAGCGTTTTCATTATTGCAACTGACTTCTAATTCTAACTTCCAGTGTCTGTCAAATAAATCCTCTTCATCAGGACTAAAACCGTGATCAGTGGAGTCTTCAAACTTCCAAGTCATTTTCTTTGGAGTTTCTTCGACGCCCTGTTTCTTAAATTCCATGTCGTATCCACTACAGATAGACATTTCTTTCATCAAGTGTCTCTTGATATGGTGTTGCAATTGCCTTCTAAATTTACGACTATTTTTATTAGCCGTTGGCTTAATCTTGTCTAAATTATCGTGACATTCTTTCAAGATAAATGGAGGATAATACTTTAAATGAGCATGTAAATAATCAAAATCATTATCCCAAGTTTCATCTCTAATGAATGCTTCAAAAGCTCTTAAATCATCAAATTCTCTTCTTGGTGGAGGTTTTAAAATTGATTCGATTGTACCATCTTCACTCTCAATTGAAGTAATAGATGATGAACGAGCTTTTGGTACCGGCTTTAAACGTTGCAATTTTTCGCAGCTTTCTAAATCAACGGTAACGGAACCTTTTCTTTCTTTCTTACCCATGGTAATGTAGTTAGTTTCTTATATACTTGAGAACAAGTTAAAACACTGTAATGTGTGAAGAATTTAATAGGAATTTTTCAACTATTTATACTTCAGTTTTACTGGATAAAATTATAAATGCCCCATTTTGCGCCAAAAAGAAATGTCACTCCACATTATCACGATACTTTTTTGGGAAGTGTGGGTGAGCATTAAACAACTTAAAGGGGTTAGGAATTTGAAACAAGGGTATAAGATGGGGTATCCCGATTGTGGGGTTTGATGAATTTTACCCAATAGCTTAACTGAACCCAATAATTGTACCCCAGCTATTGTCGTAATTACCCAATTAATTAAATTTGCAGCCTACGATTCTAACTCCGCAATATAGGGGCTCTATTCAATATGGTGATACTATCGGACAATTATTGTCCTCATGTTGGATCATTACAACTTAATCAAACAATGACAGAATACGATAAGTTATCCCGACAATCGTAGCTTGCGGGCTTCTTGTCACCTGACTGATAAGATCTGGTGACGCTTAGTCGCACACGACTATCAATGAGATAACACCATATCGGATTGGGTGATAATTGGCTATTTTACACGGCCGTAGCAACTTGGTTTGAGTCAGCTCATGTTTGAGCTTGTTTGAGTTAGGGTTCGGATTCAGGTTCATGTTGGTTCATGTTGGGTTTCACTCCAACTGGTGATGTTCCCAAGTAGGTCGTTTCATAATCGACACTACTTCTCCTCTTATCTGTTGATCTGTGGAGATGGAGGGGATAGCAATGTGGAGCGATGAGGGGCTTATCTGTTGATGAAGCAATCAGGAATTTCGGGTACCAGAAAAACTGCAATGGATTTTACATGGGTTATTAGTTTATTTGAAATGAGTTCGTTGGGGATGAATATTGATGAGACCGGTCCTTTTGGATTGGAGGTGGAGGAAGATGAGCTGAGTGAGGTTTGATAGTACTGGATACTAAATACATGACAAAGTTTACTGGTGTAGTTCTCTATGCTTCTTGTCTTCAGAGTTTGTCTGATAGTTTTTGAGCTGTAAAGTCTTACGTCTACTCACACGACATAATCATCCATGAATATAGCTATTTAAACTCTTCTGACTTTCCTGGCCATCTTTACCATCTACGACTATTTTCAAATTCAAATTCCCAATGACTTTCAATCTTAATCCATGAAGTGTTACTTTACTGATCATTCAGAGTAACAATGAAACCATTAGTTTCTTAGAGTATTAGCTTCTCATAGTATAAGTATTTTAGAGCACTCCAGTACTATCCAAATCAGTATCTATTTGCTCCACAAGGTCATTTTGCAGCAAAGTACATCAGGTTAGCTAACCTCCTGACTCATTTAACCAACAAGCTCATTGATTATCTACCTGTTGTAGATGGAAGACTACTATACTGTTAATGTTGTCCCTTATCTTATATCTCCTATCTGGACAATCTCCTATTATCCCATTACAATTTGATAGAATCCCTAATTTTACTGGCCCAAAAGCTTTACAAACATATTGCTTGAGTACCAGGACTTTTATCTTAATTTAACGACGTCCAAAATACTCTAGTATTTGAACTATCTGAAGTACTTGAAGTATCAAATTCAATAGCTTGGTTTTGGTATCTTCAATATCTTCAATACTAGGTACTGTATATAAGTCTAATTATCTTGATCCTCTCCAATTGCAAGAATAATCCTATTTGATATTATTCAGTCCGCAAATCCTAAAAACAACAACAAATATAATCGGGACTATAATATCATATTTAATCCCTACACACTCCTACTCAATCTGAACTACTCCCTACTTAATTTCAACCCTACAATCAACTCTCCATTCCACATTTCATGCGAATGCGGATTGAAAAATTTTAACATGTTTGGAGTGTACGATCCATTTGCAGCAGCTAAACCTCAGGGTCAAATGACCCAGGAAGAGGTGGCTGAACAAGGTGCCAAGCAGATGATCGGATTCATGCAATCGTGTCCGGGGAAAACCACCATGGCCGGTGTTTCAGGGTTTGGTTTAGGTGGGTTCTTTGGTTTATTCATGGCTTCGATGGCCTATGATGTTCCAGTTGGTACAGCAGCTGTAAATCATATTAGTGAACTCCCGTTTAAGCAACAGATGAAAATGCAGTTCACAGATATGGGGAAAAGAGCTTGGAGTTCAGCTAAAAATTTCGGATATATTGGTATGGTTTATTCAGGTGTTGAATGTTCTATTGAAAGTTTAAGAGCTAAACATGATATTTATAATGGAGTTAGTGCTGGTTGTATAACAGGAGCAGCACTCTCTATTAATGCCGGACCACAAGCTGCATTTTTTGGATGTGCTGGGTTTGCAGCTTTCAGTGTTGCAATTGATTTGTATTTAAACAGTGAAGCAGCTAGGCCTCCAGCTTTTGACTACGATGATTAATTCAAATATATTACAGGTATCAGCAGTAGTAGTAACAGTATTCATACCTAGATAGATCCAAGAGGTATGGGATTGTTAGAAATATAATTGTACATAGAATGGTAATGACAGCAGTTTTATTAATAGGAATATCCCGTAGTGTCTTTTGCTGCCTTTGTGTGTTTTGCAGTTGATGAGTATTTTGGAGTTTCTCAAGCTCCTGGAGGATTGGGGAATCTTTAGGTTCTTCATAGTGTTTTTGTTCTTGTTCTAGTTCTAGTTCTGGCTCAGAGTCTGGTTCAGGTTCATATTGTTCTTGTTCATGTTCAAATGGTTTTTTTGTCTCTCTGTGATACAAACGCCATTCAAGCTGATTTCTCAAGTCTTCAAGAAATCCCACTTCATCAAACGTTAATCTGTTGGTTCGAATAAGTTGTTTAACATACTCTAATTGATGCTCTATTGTATCTATCAATTCTATATCTTTCAGTTGCTGGATAAACTCCCTTCGTATTGGATTTGGTCTTCTATGAAGTTGAATTAATTGGGGGTTCATTTCTCTGTCTATTTCATCTTCTAACTGTTTGAGCTTTTGTGTAGTCGATGGCTTTGTGTATAGGAATTGATTTTTTAATTGACTGGGACCAGTTTGATCTCGAGATATGTTCTTCGGTTCTTCACTAGGCTTATAAGGAAGAGGTAGAGGATCACCTAATTGGGCCAAAAGTTCATCATTAAATCGCTTTCTATCCATCTTATCAGATGTAAACAATGCGATGTTTATTGTATTATTGTATACGCGAATTTATTAAATACATGTATTCGTTAAATAATTATAGGAGACCCTTTTGCTGTTTCTGATAAGATGTAGAATGCTTGAAGTTCCTCATGAATCTTTGGATCAAGTATAATACACATCCTATGAATCTGAAAAGAGCCATAAATGCCACCATCCATAAAATTACCGTTAAAAATACCTTTTGCCTTGAAGACACTGATGCACCACCAAACTGATCTAATCCACCAGTTTGTAAAACCAAAGCAACAATCACAAAATTGGTGATCATCCAAATAAGAACAGTCATACTTCTTATATATGCGTAATAATCCTCGTTAGTAGATGTATATCCTGAACCTTCGTTTTCAATAGGCTTTTTAATCTTTTCTAATTGATTCAAGTACGATTGATTAATTTCTTCTTTTAAAATTGGAATATTAACATCAAAAGTACCATCTTCTCTTACCTTGGCTACACCCAAATCTTTAGCCCCAACATCTCCTTTAGTACCCCACGAAATATCATCAATATTACAGAAGGCATAAATATTCAAAACATTGATGTATGATGGACTTAATAAAATGTACTGGACAAAGGAAGTAAACATGTGCCATGGTTCAAAGTACAAGAATGAGGCCAAAAAGTACATTGCGTATGTTGAACAAGTAGCCACAACCAAGTCTCTAAATTGGGAGTTCTTGAAGAATAATGATACCGTAATTTGCTGATTATTCTTATAAATTTCTTGCACTGAGTGCACCGCCATAAAAATAGCTGCAAAAATCATATACGCCATTAATATAGCAAAGAAAATCACAATCACAATATAAAACTTCTCTGTACCTTTTGGTTTATTACCAAAACTCAAAACGAATGTAGTCACTAACGATGCTAAATATAACCATAAGAAAATCACCGATAAAACGTTACCTGGAGCAAATCCCAATTCTGAATTTGCTAAACCTGTGGTCAAAATTCTGAACACCAAAAAGTATGTACCGATAGAAAACCAAGAAACAATCAAGTTCAAAAACTGGTAGAAAAATTCAATGTGCAAGAACATTTTTCTACCTACTGAATGGGAAGAACGCCAAATTTTAGGGAAATGGACTAAAGAATAAATGGCTGCAAAGAAAGAACCATTTAACCATCTTCTTCTCTGTAAGATAAACTCAGCAAGTTTGTCAGGAACATCAGTTTCAGCACTAGCACTCTTGCAGTATCTCAAAAGCCAGGCACAGTTTTTCTTTGCAACCAACTCGTAACATAAAATTCTATCTTCAGCAAGATACATATTGGAGGTAAAGATACCTGCTTCTTCTTTAAGTTGTTGAGATTTCAAGAGATATTCGTCATCGTTAGGATCTAATTCTCCACTACTGTGCAAGAATTCACCCTTAAAGTATTTCTCTAAAGGTCCTGAGCCATTCACGTCATTAAGCAATGCCGTGTACCTATAAGCAGAGAAAGCACCAGGCAAAACCGAAATAAACCCAAACACAGATTCAGTAGGTTTATCCAAAATGTTTGAGATCTTATACTCAAAATTCTGTCCGTAAGTAATTGGGTTAGTTACTATTTCACGCTTCTTCAAAGACGCTTTAATTTCACCACAAGCCCCGGCAACTTGTGCATCTTTGTCGAATTCCTTCCAAAGATGGTATAAAGACTTCCCACTTGGTTGAGTACCAGCATCCAACAACACGACGTATTTTGGATCCAAGACTTGACTGATAGCCTGGAAACACCAACGATGAGAGTTAATTTTCTTAGCATTCTTTTCTTTCAAGCAGAATAATAATTGTACAGGAACGATTTTTTCGGTTGTCAATTTAACCGTATCGTCAACACTCGAAATACCTACTCTGGTGGTATACTCATACATATGAGCCTGGACTTTATGGTCATCAACCTGGGATTTAGCAAGCCCATCTTGGTAAACCCCCAAAGCTGCCAACAATGCCTGGGCTCTTTCGTTGATCTTGGAACGTCCATCACTGACAACACAAACAACGATTTTTTTCCAGGAATCTTTTCCCCATACGCTGGATCTGCTTCTTGATTCTAAATGTTTGATGTTTTTAAAGATCCCCTTTAAGGTTCTGGCCAACAATACATCGTCTTCGTTATACATTGTGACCACCACCATCAATTCTGTCTGTCTAGGCTGGGGATAATGAACTGGTCTTAAAATGTAGCCATCTTTGTAAAAATTTGAAGGCCCACACGTAACGGCTGTGTATCTCATATAAGCGAATTCTCTTGATAATCCACCATCTTTAGCCTGAGCATCGTAGTCAGGAAACTTTCTTAACAACTCGGTTGCAACAGGACAATCAAGCACTAAGTGACCGTTGATACCTGAAGCTACTCCTATTTGAGGTTTGCTTCTGACGGGTTCTTCAGTTGGAGGTTTTTCAAACGATTCTTCTTCGTCAGCAAACGGAGAATCTACTTCTTCTTCGTAATGTGGGGCCTGGATCGTGTTGATATCGTAGTGGTCTCCCTCGAAGTCGTTGTACTGGATATTTCTGTCGAACTCTCTTTCCTCGTCGTCATCATCATCGTAGACATGAGGCACAAATGCCTGGTTAAAATTACTGTTTTGTGGAGTGTAATCATAGTCATTATAGTGGTTGAGCTCATATGTGTTCTGGGAGTTCAAAGGAGGCGGAGGATTGTGTAAATCCTCGAAACTCGAACTGCCTTGGAAAGGATTACTGTATGATTGATTAGGGTTCAAATGAGAAGCACTAGTGTTAAAAATCTGTGACGGCCTGTTGAACGTGCTTTCTTGTTCGTCACGGTAGAAACTCGTGACGTCTTCATATGTATCGTTCCCGTGGGTGAAAGATTGATTTTGATTGTAGACCGGAGGAGGTTGTTTGAAGTTTATTGAGGGATCACTAGGGACTCGATTGTGAGTGTAACTATAAGTACCAGTTTGTTGTTGATCAAAGAGATCATCCAGGCTCTGGCCATTGGAGTTTCCATCGGGCTGGTTATAGTTATAGTTGTAGTTATAGTTGTGCCCACTCATGTTGATGAAAAATAGTAGACGAGATTCAGATCAATTTTTCTGGTGAGGTAAACAGATGGCTGGATCAGACTGCGTATAAGCTTGTTTCAAATTTGTAACGGATCTTGGAAAATTAGATCAGTGCTTAGTTTTCAATAGTTGGGACTTTTTTTGTTAACAGTTGTAGTTCAATTATATCGTATTGTATCAGAATTATATTGTTTTGTATCAAATCTGTATGTGCCTGACTGCTTGTGAAAACTACGGGGAAAACCTGAGTGTGAAACGAGATGTGAAAACTCTAAGGGGTAAGAAAACTCTATATGTGAAAACTGTATTAGGATGTGGAGAACATTATATAAGTATAGATCGGCAATATTCTTGGTGCCTGGACGGTTCCTCCATAGAGTGCTAATTTTAGAATAGGCGTAACCGCGATGGCTGAGTTTGTTAAAAATGTACAGTGACCGTAGTGGACTGGGTTACGAGGTAGCACCAGAACAGAGAAATAAGACTGACCAATACTATTTGTGGTTTAGTGGGCCATTCATTTGTTTAATTGGATTGTTAGTTAAATAATGGACTACTATTTGAGAATAGTCATCCCGCATCTATTAGATTAATGAAGTCTTTCTCGCTAAATATTTCTATTAATCACACTCATAAATACACTACCTCCTCTTATATATACATGGCTTTAACAACCATTTACCTTCTGGGGTCTCAGATCTCTTGCTATTGAACACTTCGGCATTTGTCTCTTGTTCAATGAACTTCTTCTTCTTCTTCCTCTCATCTACTAAATCCTTTGACGGCTTGAAAAATTCAAACCTAGTAAACATCTTGTTCGAGTTATCAGTGTTTTTATGATAGAAACCTGAGAATTTGATTGCATCAACAAACTCTTCACCTACTTGATCTTTGGTTTTCTTTTCGTTCTCCGAAAATCTTGACTTGATTTCGGCAATCCATAATTCTCCTCTAGGTGCTAATATCCTGTGGGCTTCCTCAATAAAGTCCAAAAAATTAGTCCCCATTAATGCAAGACAAAAAACAACTATCGTACACGATTCGTCGGGTAACGGCACATTCTTTATATCAGCAACTGTTATTCTGTCATTTACCTTTTTCAAGTCAAAACTATGCACTTTAATATTTGGCTTTCTGGTAACCCTTCCCTTATTATTCTTTGCTTTCTTCCCGTCCTTCAAAAAGTTCTTCACGTCTAATGCAAGCTGAGCTTCACCACATCCCATATCAGCAATCACCACTTCCTTGTTAGGATATAAACCAGGTAATCCACCTGGAGCATTCACAGGTCTTTGGGAACGTTGCTTGATTTGGTCAACGAAAACATTCACTGGGTTTTCAGGCCACGACTGAACTTGTGATCTGAACCCTTGGTGATACTCGTCAAATAAGTTTGGTTGTTGTTTAATCAACTTTAATGCATTGTCTGAAGTGATGGTATATAACTGTTCATTGATCCATCTGAATCTTGAACCAGATAATTTGGCCATCATTTTCTGCTGCAACGGAGTGAGCTTGGATGTTTCTACAAGTGGTTTCAGTTGCTCTAAAGGCTCGACTTCATCTTGAGATTTTGCCGTACTTTGTGCCTCATCGATCTTTCTCTTCTTAGAATTGGTCTTATCTAAATCTTCAGCAGCTTTTTTCTGTTTTCTTTCTTGCTGTCTCTTCTGCTTCTTTTCCTTCTTCTTGCTGTCCTTTGAATCGGCTCCTCCAAACTTTATCTTATCGGTTTTGATATCCCAACCTTCAACTTCAAATAATGCCATCGCTAATTATTTTCTTCTCATCTCAAACCTATCCGCGCACGCGTATACTAACATATGAACCTAGATGTCTGTTGTTGATTTTGCTCCAGGAAAAGATCATATTTTTCTACGACGAAATGGAGTCGAGTTTTATGTTCCTGAATTGTTTCACTTGAATCCATATTTCAACATCTACAATTCCGTGCTCATCAATGATTTAAATTCTCAACCTGCTTATTCGTCTGTTTATGGTGCTAGAGGATTGCAAAAAAAGTGTATTTTGCTTAATAACCATCCTATACGTAAAGCAACTGTTGTTGGAAAAGTGGTGGAAGAATTTCATTTTGACACTGAAAGTCCTACGAATTCCTATGTTCATATCACTTTAGACGATGCGTCTGGTAATGCTTCATTTATTACGGCCAGAACACTCAATTCCCAACTTATGGCAGTCAATGTGAATCCACATACTTTAGAGGGAAAAGTGGTTGAGATCCGGGGACTCTTGAATATTTTCAGGGGAAAAGTTGAAATAAATACAGAGTATATTGACATTAAGAGGGAACGAGATTCTCTTACGGATCAGCTTCAGCACTGGCGAAAGTGTTTGGAATTTAAAAAAATGGTGTTCGAAAGTCCGTGGTTCTACACTCCTCCTTATAATCAGCAAAGCCAGCTTGCTCCCCCATTCAGGTCTGATGATCGTCTTGAGAGCCAGAGAAGTCAAGAAATCCAGCAAGAAAATTATGATATCCAACACGATCATAAAATCCAAGAAATCCAACAAGACCGTGTTTTTGAACCATCTAACGTATTCCAAAGTAGATTGGAACAAACAGAAAGCCATCATGTTCCAAGTCAAAGCTTGGAAGCTTACCATTCTGCTAGTCGGAACACAGATATCTCCGGCAGTGCAAGTCAAACAAATGCTAATCAAACAAATCATCAAAATGGCATACAAGAGCTGGACTCTTTATTGGAAGTGGACTCACAAACACATTCTGAACCTGGAAACTCGAATGGAAGTATTAATACCAAGGACTCCCAAAACCTGGAACTCGTGCCTGTGGTGACAGAATTTCAAATAATTATCGAGTTCATCAAGTACATCTTAAACCATCCTGGAACCATTAAGCTTGTTGATATTTTCTACGATAAACAAATTCACGATCTTTTACACGTTCTAGCATTAACGAAAGCCAAAGTCGATCAAGTGGAAAACACAGAGGATTTCGTTACCATAAAGTACCAAATTTTCCACACCATACGGCATATTGTGCAGCAGAGATATAAACTAATACGAACTACCAAGAAGCAGGTAATCAAGCCCATGAACCTAATGAAGCTACGCAAACACATAGTTGGGTGTTTAGAGTCTATCAAGAAAAGCAAAGGAGCAAAAGCTTTTGATGTGAATAATTACCTACGAGTGTTCAAATCTATGTATCCAGATACCCTCGGGCAGGAAGCGGATCATCGAATAATCAATGTTATTATAGACACCCAAATCACACAAGAACGAGAGCATTGGGAATATAATGAAAGCAGAAAAGAATGGACATTCCATTCAGTACATAACGAATAATGAACATTATATAATTGAATCCTCAACTTTTTAATTTCTCGATAAGTAAATTGTTATCGCATTCTCGGACACCTCCGATATGTCAGATTTTATTACCTGCCACATTCTAGACACCACTAGAGGGAAACCTGCTGAAGGTGTAACATGTTCTATCTATCACATTGGCCCATTGATCACGGAAAAGGCCAATGAGCTGAGCTACGATATTTCAAGTCCTGAACCTTTCGCAATGAGCAAAACTGATAAGGATGGTAGAATCAAAAACTGGACATTCAATCCAAAAGGCATAGATGCTCAGATTGGGATCGAAAACAATAAATGGAGCAAGTTGGTTCCAGGGATCTATAAGATCAAGTTTTGTACTGGGAAGTACATTCATGAATTAAACGATAATTCAAGGACTTTCTTTCCGTTGGTGGAAATCATTTTCACCATAGATGATCCTCCAGATCAACACTACCATATCCCGTTATTATTATCAAATCACAGCTATACTACCTATAGGGGCTCGTAGAAAGAAATAAAAATTAAGAAATTATTTATATTATTAATGTACATCGAAAGATCCTCTATTAGTAGAAGAAATGGGTGTTGTTTTGAGACTGTTCGTGAACCAACATCTCGTTACATTTGTACTCGTTCATTTCATTCTTGAACTTAGCAATTTCAACCGGTTCAGTCAATGTATACTGGGTGACAGATCGATTGTATCTGGAATAGACATCAGGAGAGAAAGTCTCGTTGATGAAGATTTTATTTGAAAATTGCACTCTGGTGGTTTTGGGAGTAACCTTCTTGTGTCTGTCACGAGAACTCAAACTTCTGGTAGCGTATTTTGATTTCTTCTTCAAAATAGAAACAGCAGTTTTGTTTTCATTAAACACAACTTGCAGATTGGTCAAATTTTCAAACTTCTTGATGTTAATCTCTAAAACGTTATAGTCTTTAAATTGTTTAATGTACTTCAAATGCATAGGAAGTTTCCTTCGTTGACTATCGGTGATATTATTGAAAAGATTATTCAATTGTTCTCTGTCAATATAAAAAACGTCTTCTTCTCCACCAGTTATCCGTTCACCACTTTTGGTTTCAGGAATAATAATAGGTATATCATCAACTGACTTAACCGATTTAACCTCTGCAGCTGTATCAATTGGCCAAATGAGTTCTTCCTTTAAAAATTCTAAATTGGCATCGATGTATTCATCACTATTACTTCTGGAATACATTGGTGGTTTATCCTTAATCTGTTGATCTTGAATTTGATCTCTGGATAATTCATCGTCCTTCAAGAAAGGTTCGGTCAAATTCACTTGTTTGGCTTGAACTATAGGTTTTCTACCTACATGTTCCATTTTTTCATCAAAAGCGTTCATCATATCGTCAAACATGTTCTCTTCAGTTTCAATAGAAGGTAACTTGGTGAGGGTTAACTCTTCCGGAACAAGTACAGGTTCCGGTTCAAGGTCTTGTTGTGGTTCTGGTTCTGGTTCTGGAATCCTTGGAGTGGGAGGAGCTCCTTCGTGACGTCTGAAAGACGAAAGTTTGAGGTCTTTAATAGAAAAGCTTCTTTTGGATCCAGCAAACTTCTTAAACTTAGAAGCAGCAGATGTTACAGAGTTCGATTGAGAATGAACTGTAGAGCCATCATTCAAGGTAGATCTCACAGATCTCATATCAGTTGAGGTTCTTGTACTTGTGAAAGAATCTCTTGAAAGCTCTACAGAAGGCTTGGACTTATTTGGAATATTAGAAGATTTCTTAAACACCTTCTTCCAAAACTTCTTATCCTGTAAGGAACCAACCGATCTCATATTCTTCACCTCTTTTTCCTTTGGCTTGGAAGTAGGAGTGGAAGGAAGAGACTTATCCATTGATTTCTGTAAGGTTCCATTAACTTCATCTTCGGTAGCATGATCAATAGAAACAGTAGAAGAGTTGGCCGAGTCGTAATTCTGTTTGGTGGGTGTACGAGGTGGGCTAATTACACCATGGGTCTTTTGAGGACTATCGTACTTCAAGTCTAAATGGATATCTTTAGACTTTGTCAAAACTGTATCTGAGCTTCCAGAGTTAGAAACTGGTTGACTAGGTTTGAATTCCTTTGGTTTTGGCTTTGTTTCCACATCGAGCATAGACTTGGGCATACCAACATCAAGCATCGACTTTGGTGTGGATTCTGGAATAGGCTTAGATTCCTTCACTGGAGTTCTAGGCTCTTCTTTAGCAACTATTGGAACAGTATTAGCTGGAACAATCTTTGTTTCTGGAAGAGTCTTCGTTTCTGGAAGAGTCTTCGTTTCTGGAATTGGACTCTTTGGAACTGTATCTTGCTTGACAGGTTCTTCCAACCTTGGTCTGAGAGGCTCTTCGGGCTCTTCAATAGTTTCGACTGACTTCACTGACTTCACTGGCTCTGAATTTGCTGGTTCTGACTTCGCTGGTTCTGCGTTCACTGATTCTGGTCTAACAGAAACAGAGTTTGCAAAACTATCTGTCTCTCTCTCCATCTCTCCTACAGAAGAAATAGTAGGCGAAGGCATTTCCTTCTTTCCATCGTCAACCAATGCTTTATTGGTACCAGCCAAAGCGCTGAAAGATTCAGGAGCGAGTTCATCGTCTTCCAACAAATCATTTCTCTGTACATTGGAATTTCTAGGTGGCTTCGAAAGTGGACTTTCGGCTTGGTAATCATTGAGTAAATCGTCAACATCTTCGTGTCCTCCACTACTTGAAGAAGTAGGTGAAGGAAATGAACCCGATTCAGCCATAGAATTTGTATCTGATTCGTTATCTGGAGACTTGGTAGATCCTTCAGGAGTTCCATAAAGTCTTGAACCACTGTCAATTGAGTTCGTTCTAGGACTCGTGAACTGGATTGTAGATGTAGGTGTAGGCGTCAAATCAAGCTGGTCGTCAGTCAACTCGAGCTGCTCGGTGGTGACAGAATCATCAACATCCTCTTCAACATTTGGTAATGGGAGCTGAGCGTTGCTTCCTGTAACAGAAGAATATACAGATGAAGAGATGGAGTTTGAGTCGACTTTTGTCTCCAAAACCAATCCACTTTGAATGGAATCAACTGAGTCGTTAGAAGGAGGGACATTCGAAGACTCATTCTTTGCAGGACTTACACTCATAGGACTCAAAAACTCTTCAGCAGACTCTGACTCAGGTGTTGAAGCAATCTTCTGTTCATCCTGATTTTCGTTGTGCACTTCTTTCAAAATAGTCAAATTGTCCTCGCCAGTCGAACAAGAGTTTGGCCTTGAGTAGTCTGATCTGTCAGACTTGTCCTTTTCATCCTCAACAGATGCTGATACAGATGTTTGGGGAGTGTTTGAAGTCGATCTGTTTAATGTATAGGTTGACGACGCCGACAAATTGGAGTCAGACTTCATGTGTTCATCAGGTTTAGAAAGCAAGCTCATATTGTTCACCAAGTTGTTTGACTGAAGGTTTTTCAAGCTGGAAGATGATGAGTTGTTCGAATGCAATTGGTGGTACATTTGTGGTGATGCATAGTTGGAGGTATAATTCTGATGCTGAGGCTGGTGTTGACTCTGGTGTTGATGTTGATGATGGTGTGGATGTTGGTGCTGAAACTGCTGGAATTGCTGAAACTGCTGGGAATATTGTTGAGGTAGTTGGCCCGGCTGATGTTGCTGATGCTGTTGACTTAAATGCTGTTGGAACAATGAAATGTTTGTAGGAGTATCAGCTCTGTTATTTCTTAATGATTGGGCCAAATTCTTGTTACTATATTTCCGAACATTTGAAGCAGAATATGATCTAGGAATTTGCGCTCTGGTAGTTGATGAATCCATAGATGATGTTCTCGAGGTGGGATTGGTGGCCAACTGCCCATGCACTGATTGTCTTGATAATTGAGGAGCAGCTTGTTGTCCAGGACCTGACATGTGTCCTGGGGGTCCAGGAATTGAATTTAATGGAGGACCAGGTGGAGGTTCTTGTCTCCTATTTTGATCAGGAGATTGATTTATTTTCCCAGGTCTTTGACGACGAGCTGGGCTTCCTCTTGGGCGAAACACCTCACCATTTGGAAAGAAATAAGTACCATGATTCTTGTAATACTTGACATCGGCACCTGATTTTTTCAAATTTTTCTTCACAAATTTATCGTCGATATTCACCAAGTTATTGGTCGACATGCTTCTTATTGAATTCGAAGGAGAATCGAGAATCGATCTTGCAGTTGTGTTGCTGGTATTCGAGTAAGCTGTTGATAACGAAGTTATTGAATTTTTTCTCGAAAGTGATGGATACTGATCAATCATTTATAATTAGACAAAGGATCAAAAGAATTTGATAAGGTGGGATGGGGGATGGTTGGGGAATGTGGATGATTAGTTGAATTTGTTATTAAAATTAATCAGCGAGTTTTTGAATAATTTTATTTGTATGTAGCAAGGGTCAATAAACAAAAACGGCCAAGTTTATGGTAAAATAGCCGATGGAAGAAGATTTAATAACTTCTAAGATTGAAACGAATGCGAGGGTTGGAATTCTAATTGGAAAAAAGCACTAAGATGTACTTAACATCCAAGAATACCTATGAAAGTAATGAAACAACTTATCAGTTGAAGTATTAACTAGAATCTAAAAATTTTCCCTGAGGTTAAACTTGTGCTGGTCGTGCGCCTTGTGCGCGAAAATAAGGCGCCAAACCATATATCCAGAATGAGGTATATAGGATCCAGAAAAAGATTAAGTTCCGCAATTATAGGTGTAATTTCAAGAATAACCGTTAATAACAGATTACATTGAGATGTTAATTTAATGAACACGATACTTAACAACTATTCCAAAATTTATTTACTTTACTATCACGGGCGAAGTAGGCCTGCACGAAATCAAACTATAATAGTAGATCACTATGTAGAGTAAAAATTGCGGCATGATTCTCACCGGTTTTGGACATATTATGCAAATTACAAAGGCACAAAATTTAATAATACTCTCCAATCTTTATCTCTATTGTTTAAATAATTCAGTGGAACGGGCACGATCGTTTGAGTAAATTGTTTTTTTTTAATTGTTTTACAATATGTCAAATAATATTCTTGGTATTATCTGTTCACTTTTTTATCAGCCAATCGTCCATTATTTTTGACACCCTGGCTTGCTGGCTTACACGAGTTATCGCGGTACCTTAAATTATTCCGGTTCCGACCCGACGTAATTATTCCGACCCTTGCCGCACTTATCTATTGTTGCAAGGCTAAAATTTCTGTTTGAAACATCAGACACTGGGAGATTTATAAATGGGCCCTGGATTCTTGTCCTGTACCGGTGCATGAATTGGGGGTAGCCCTTTCTGTATGTACGTTTTATGCATTAGAACATCTTCTCCTGTATGCTCTACTCCCTTAGATAATCGGCCTTTAGTACCTCTATCAACCGTGCGTGTGAGAATGATTTTCTATGTTTTGGTTAGTTAAATTTAAACATTGCAAATAAACCTTCCCTCCTTCCGTAAATCCCAATGTATATACACTTCAAAGTTAACAACAGCATCCCCATTACCTATGGATAAACTGTAAATCCTGTCACTATAATTTGCAAATATCGTGCATGTATTCTACGTATTCTACATTGTTTTTTCAGGTACGAGAAGAGAGGCGAAGCTGAAATCTGGTAAAACCTACCTGGTACAAATTGCTTGGTTTTAAATTTATCATTGCTCTATCCTGTTAGAGCCCTTGCTGGCTCGGAATTGCTTTATTGTGTCTTTGTATTTTAATTTGCCAGCACGTTGGGGTAATTCGGGTTACTGTTAAGCTTCGCTGAAGGCTTAAACTATTTAATTAGCCTTCTCTGATGCTTAGAAGATTCAACTTAAAGATCGTATGTTTATTTCACAACCGCTGTAGTTAATGCACAATAAGTAGCTGAACTTAACCTTGCGTAACTTCTTCATACTTATTCAAACTATACTAATCTGCTTTTCTAATCCTCTCATTAATATTTAAATATTTATTTTTAAGGACTTTGCAGAATTCACAAATTAAATGGTTGCGAAAAATATTCATTTGTGTTGCAGCAATAGCTATGAACTTTTTACTATTAATATTGATTCTGTACACTTTTGCAGCTATACCCATATCACAACACGTGAACAGCAAATTCAAATATGTACAAGAGCAAGCTAAACAAATCGAACCAGAAAAATCGCTGCAACTGCACATGTTCTCTATTGTAGACAAGGCTATGAAGCACCAAAAACTTGGGTCAAAGAGTGATTTGGTTGTTGATCAAGTTAAAGCTCTCTATCACGCTCCAGGTGAAGATATAGTCTCCGTTGAAGATGAGCTGGATGATGAGGCAGACGAAGTACAAGAGCCCACAGATTCTTCATCTGTGATACCTGAATTTGAGCTCAAGTCTGATAGGAAGTTTATTCAAGAGTTCACAACCTTTAGAAACAATCAAGTTACCGCTTCAAGGATTAAGGTCAAAAACCCCAAACTTTCAACCTCAATTAAAAATTACGACGATGCCTTGAATAAGCCTGACAATTTAAAGTCTTTTACAAACAAAGTTATTCAGGAGAATGAAGAAGACCTGGACTTCGACGATTACACTTTCAGAAGATACGGAAGCCGACCAGACGTAAGAGAGAAGGTTTGTGAATTCGACCCTAAAAAAGATATGGGGGAGTTGATAAATTACTTGGTCAAGTACGAGGGATTTCTGAGAAGTGCCTTAGAGTACCTCTCAGCCAATGACCTTGATTATGGCCAGGAAGAAATAGAAAGAGAATTGAATAAAATAAGGGATATACAAAGGGAAGAAGAAAAGAGAATCGATATTGGTGGAGAACAAACTGACATTGGAATAAAGCTTCACGTAAGTAATGTTTTATTGATCATATCGTTTTATATAGGGCTTATATAAGTCATTTTATAAAGACTCATCTACTTGAGTCATCCATAGCTTGAATGTTTGTATCAGCAAGTCTCCAGAATGTTAACATCAATATAGATCTATATGGCAGATATGGCCTCGATAACTGGACAAGGTACTGATCGTGTATTGGAGTCCAATCTCTTTTTCCAGCACTCTTTTCAAACTTGCCTTTTTTCTTCAAAAGAAGTTTTAACTCTTCATCGGCATGAACTTCTTTTTTAACTCTCTGTAGAACGTCAGGTCTTTTTGTCAAATAATATGCAGCTCCTCTAGCTACACCTAAATCGTCATGAGCAAATACATCAAAGTCTTTAAGAGTGAAAAATGCAAACATCTTTGCGGACCATTCTCCTATACCTTTAAGTTTGGTCAACTCTTCAACTATTTCATCAAGTTCACTTTCCTTGTAAAAACTAAGTTTTGCTAAATTCTCATCAGGATTACTATATACTTCACTGATGTGAGTCACATATTTTGCCTTTTGGTTAGAAAGCCCAATAGCTCGCAATTCGTCATGCAGTTTTGTCAAGAGCTCCTTTGGATTTGGTTGTTCATCAAAAAGTTCTTCGAATCTTTTGAAGATCGAAGCAGCAGCAGACCCACTAATCTGCTGAGATATCACACTAGACATTAAACTGAGCCAGTACGATAATATGGTTTCAGATTCGGATTTTGTGTCTACAGGTTCATTCTTGAACCTTTCATAATTTTGAAACACAATTGGTTTATATAAGCTGGGATCAATACTTAAAACATGCTCTACTCCTTTTATGAATTCTGGGGTATGAAATTTGACAAACTGCTCAGGTAATTCGTGATTCGGGAGCACTTCTACATGCTCTACAAAGTCCTCAAACAAAACACGGGTTTTCTTCTTTTTGGGAGAACCAGCAGGCTTTACCACCTTCTCCACTACCTTTGTAGTCTTCAATATTTCACGTCTTGTAACAGCCATGCTTACAAATATTCGCGGAATATCACTGAGAAGGTAGAGATTGGGCAGAAAAAGGGGGTTTTGGGAACTTCAAGTGTTCAGAGTAGAATCAAGTTCTAGATTGGTGCTTGGTGAAGCTAAATTCATCTTGTAAATTTGGTAAAAGTTGTTAATGGTGATATGACCTTTCTGGGTGCACACGACCCACATCGCACAATTCACTAAAATGTCAGTGACAAAAATTTACCAAACGCTATGGAGGAAGAATTAACCACTAAGTTTAAAGCCTTTGGCCTTAACGATAAAAGAGTTTCTGAGATCGTGAAGAACAAGAAGGTAAGCAAATCCTTTGAGGATATCATTGCTGCCTCTCCTACTCCTAAGATTGAAGACGAAAAGAAAACCTTGAACTTGCACGCATTGGCTATCGAGTTAAAAGGTGCAGAACTTCCAAAAATTGAATTGATTGTGAATGCTATTGTAGATGGCCGTATTGCCTCTAACTTACAAATCAGTGAAGCCGTGAAGTATGTCAAGACTGCCGGGGAAAACTCCACCAATGAAGAATTGGAATCTTATGCTGGTGTAGGCATTGAACTCACTGACGAACAGGTGAAAGATGAGATCACCAAATACTTGAATTCAATTAAATCTGATATTGAACAACAAAGATATGCATTTTTGCCAAAAGTCTTAAGTGGTGTGAGAAAAGTCCCAGAATTGAAATGGGCTAAGCCAAACTTGTTTAAACCTATTATTGATGATTATTTCTTATCTACTATTGGACCAAAAGACGAAAGAGATGTTATTAAGAAAGAAAAGAAAAAGAAGGAACCTGTTAAAAAGGATAACAAAGTTGTTGAAGAACGTAGTATGTTTACAGAAGGATTCTTGGGTGAATTACATAAGACTGGAGAAAATCCTCAAAAGTACCCTGAATTAATGAAGGAGCACTTGGAATTTACCAAGGGCCAAGTTTTCACCAGATTCCCTCCTGAACCTAATGGATATTTGCATATTGGTCACTCTAAGGCTATTATGGTAAACTTTGGTTATGCCAGTTACCATAATGGTAAATGTTATTTGAGATTCGACGATACCAATCCTGAAGCTGAAGAGGAAATTTATTTCAAGAAGATCGAAGAAACCATCAAATGGTTAGGTTATACTCCTTGGAAAATCACCTATTCTTCTGACTATTTTGATCAATTATACGACTTAGCAGAAAGATTGATTGAAAGCGAAAGAGCTTACGTCGACCATTCTACTCCTGATGAAATCAAGGCTCAAAGAGGTTTAAAAGAAGATGGTACTTTAGGAGGTGAAAGGTTTGCTTCTAAGTGGAGATCCAGAACTGTTGAAGAAAACTTGAAAGAGTTCAGAAAAATGAGAGATGGTGAATATGGAGTAGGAGAAGCCTTTTTGAGAATGAAGCAGGATTTGGAATCGCCAAACCCTCAAATGTGGGATTTGGTAGCATACAGAGTTTTGGATAAACCTCACCACAGAACTGGTGATAAATGGAAGATTTATCCAACTTATGATTTCACCCACTGTTTGGTCGATTCTTTCGAAAATATCAGTCACTCTTTATGTACTACTGAATTCAGATTGAGTAGAGAAAGTTATGAATGGTTATGTGACGAATTGAAGGTTTATAGACCAGCCCAAAGAGAATATGGTAGATTAAATTTAACTGGAACAGTGTTGAGTAAGAGAAAGATCGCCAAATTGGTAAACGAAAACATTGTTAGAGGTTGGGATGATCCTCGTTTATACACTTTGGAAGCCATTAGAAGAAGGGGTATTCCACCAGGAGCTATTTTATCATTTATCAATACTTTAGGTGTTACTACTTCTACCACTAATATTCAAATTGTAAGATTTGAAAGTTCTGTCAGAGCATACTTAGATGCTACTACTCCAAGACTCATGATGTTATTGAACCCAATTGCTGTTGAATTAGATAACGTTTCTGATGAGTTCAAGGAAGAAGTCGAAATTCCATTCCAAAAGGGATTGGATTCAAGAAAGTTTACATTCACAAAGAACTTCTTTATTGATGCTGACGATTACCGTGATGAAGCCTCTAAAGACTATTTCAGATTGGCTCCTGGTCAACCAGTTGGTCTCATGAGAGTACCATTCAATATCAGCGTCAACAAGGTGGTAAAAGACTCTAATGGTAAAATCACCAAGATTCATGCTAACTATGATAACGAAAAGAAGGTTAAACCAAAAACATTCATTCAATGGTTACCAAGAGACGAAGTGATTGAAATTGAAGAAGTTCGTGCTTACAATCCATTATTCCACAGTGAGAATCCAAGTGCTCATCCAGAAGGATTCTTGAAGGATATTAACAATGACAGTGAAATTATAATAAAGGGAGCTTTGATTGAAAAATCATATAATTTATTGAAAGAACAATCTCCATTGAACATTCCACATCCAAACAGTGAATTTAACATCAAGGAATCTGAGGGGAGTGAAACCGTAAGATTCCAAGCTTTGAGAGTTGGATACTTCTGTGAGGATAAAGATAGTTCAAGTGATAAGTTAATATTGAACAGAATTGTCACTTTAAAGGAGGATTCATCCAAAGCCTAAATAGATTAATAAATGTATTATTTAAGATGATTAACTAAATATAGAGGTCAACTAAGGCGATAATAGTTCTATTGTCAACTAAAGGCGGATCTAATTCGGGCTCAAGTCAAGCAGATCTCCGAGTAGATTGGTATGAGCGTTTATGGTTTAAACATTAGAATCATTAAGCCTCAGATATTATGTGATACATATGTGACGTTCAAGGCGGGTTCGTAAAAGCTGGATGCTGCAACTCGTACAGGTATATGCTAGGAGTTATGATTGTTGATGAGATGCCTTGAGATTGTCTCGAAACTGCAGGATTACCTCATCTGAATAATACTCAGGCGTGACACAACAAGGCTCAAACCCTATCATATTGCCGCCCGCAATATCAAGGAGTTTCCTGTTTGGGTTAATATAAGGTACCATGAAACAAGGCCTATTAGAGGAACATGTCGAAAGACGACACATAAAAGTTTTATGGTGGTAATGAGGTGACGATAAGGTGGGGGGAAGTGTACTCAGTAATAAATGAGGTGTGTGCCATGAAGGTATTGTTGGGTACAATAGGTACATAACCTGTACTCGGAGTTGGATTTTGAACCGAAGATCAATGCTTTCTTGGTTTATTTTATATATATTTTATTGAATTAAGTGGGTAACTTTACGGTGTGATCGGCGAATTTGGGAAATCAAACTTTTGAATCTAACTTCTTGTAAATCAAACTTCTTTGCATTTCGAAGTTTAATCACACGTAACGCGCTATAGACTGTAATTAATCATCAATAAAAGTAGCTAGTAATATACAATTGGTCAGAATTAACATTGCTCTGGCATCTGTTACTATTTACAACAGGCTGCGTTCGATTGCTATAGCCTCACTGCAGTTCAATACAAATTGTTTTATGCGTGCTATATACTGATAAAGGAAGATAGATGCAAATATGTGGTCCAAATGGCCCACCCTTGGCCGATCATTCCCCACAAAGGTCGATCTTCATAGTCCGAAATGTGTGAGGCTGCAAAAACTTTATATTCTGTCAGGCCCTGCACACAGCCGCTTCTTTATACCCGTGCGCACGACAGAACATTTACGCATCAAAGCCCGCCTACATCTACCCAACAATAAGGAAGTTCACAGACGAGGTGTATGCAGGACAGGGACAATTTACTAAAAAATCTCAAAGCGTGTCATCAGATCAAATACGTGATGAGCCTGACCAGCTAACTTTAATTATGGCTCGTTAAAAACAATAAATAATCAGGCTGTTTTTTGAAGTACCGAATAGACCGAGTCCCGATCATCTCCGATAGTCGATTATCAGCTGTTGGCTATAAGATGTTTTTATGCATGGTAAAATTTTGCACCTCATCCAGCCGATCCGTTGTAAGGGCGATAATAATTAATTTTCCGTATTTGGAACGTTGGTTAGAATAAAGAAGGGATGAGAACCGCGTCTTGAAACTATAACAAAATTCAGGGTAATGAAATTACATGGGGCGGGTGCGGAGACTAGATGTGGAGTAACTATAGTGAGACTAGTTTACTGGGCTTTAATTGTAGAGCTGGCCAATATTTTTATTACTGAGCATGTTTTGGTGATCATACGGTTATACACTTTTTATGCGCACACCCCCGAAGATCCCTGAATTATCACCTTATGCGAGCGCGGTGTGGGATATTGGGGTTTTGTGGGATTAGGCTGTGGAGACTCCACAGCCCCACGAAATCCTCCAATTACCCTACATTTATATATAAAAATTGGAGAATTAATATGTTGTCATTATTTCAACCACCACCAGCACAGCCTGTAAGATTGCTAATCTTCCCTAAAATTTATTTTGGACAAATTCAGATAATTCATCCTCTCAATTTAGAAATAAAGGGTGTGGAAGCAGCTCCAAGAAAAATTAAAATAAAAAAAAAATTAAAATTTTTCACTTTATCTCAGGCGACTTTGGCAAATGCGAAAAAGTTTAAATACCAGGCTGATTGCATAGTTGTTTAGGGATAAATAATTTTCATCTTTAAATACCAATACATCTGGACGAGTTTGATACTCTCCTAACTTTTAATTCTTTCCAAATACATTACCCATTCAGCATATGATATCCACAGCTCCACCTTTAGTGAGAAAGAAAAGCGGTGAGATCGTTAAGTCATCACTTCGGTCACAAACATCCCTCACCAAAAATGTTTCATTTAATAGCATCCTTGATATCAAAACTTTTGATGGCGCTGAAAGCCCATTAAATATTAGTCAAAAGAATTCTCCTGAATCTTCACTCACAAATTCTCCAAACCCATTTGTGGCAGACCCATTTTCTAAATACCAATATTTTATCAGATCACACAACATCAACACATTTACCACATCATCTAATCCAATCTTTATGAGCTCAATTAACTATTATGATAATAAACTTGTGGGTTATTTTAGATGTGCAAATCTTGGATACGAAAAGAAATTCCAATTGAAATTAACCTTCAATAATTGGCAAACTCTGATTCTTTTCAACACAAATTTTGAATATATTCGTTCAATAGGCGAACATGATGAATTCAAGTTTGAAATCAACCTCAACATTACCAAAGATTTTGACTTTGTATTGAACTATAAAGTTAATGATCAAGTATTCTGGGACAACAATAATGGAAATAATTATCAAGTGATTATGTCTAGCTCATTAGTACTGAATCACGATATGGATGACCTTTTTGCATCCGAATATAATCTTGATAACAACTACACATTCGATAATTTTAATCATCAAAATTATGAACTTAATTCTCACGACAATAGCATCCCAAAGAACCGAGAATACTCGTACATTGATACTGAGTACGTCGACAGTATCTTGAACCGTTTTATTAGCAGCGACTACAAACTGATTTTACAGAATTACTGTTTCCACAGTGAGCCATCACAGAGCTACTTTTCTTTATCGGATGAAATATCCATCTAATTTTATCAATCATTTACCAATATTTTTTTTTATCCCGGGTTATTTTTGCAAGGTTATGCATAAACTTTTCAAGGATGGGTTTACTTCTCATGCACTCTGTATATACTGTATTATTAATATAAATTTGTTAATTAAATTGGCTGCAAAATAGATGCGCACACGGTTCTAATTAATGAGAAACATGCGGTGATAGAAAAGCCCGTAACCAGTGCAGCAATCAAAAAATAATCTCATTTGGGCGGGCATAATTAGAGGGGTTTCAGTGATGTAATTAGGTCACTATCAAAACACCAAGAGAGGGGATGATGTATTATATGTCCAATATTATTGTTCGCTTGTAAATAATTCAATTTTAGTTGCTCTAGACCCTTTTTTTCGTCACCCCGTCAAAACATTCACTCCCCAAAACCTATATACAGGATTGTTGGGATTGTCTATGATCTACATAAACCAGCAGATTCTTGCCCGTACCTATGACCGTGGCCACTGCGAGATGCAGATCCAAAATTAGGAGATTGCAGGTCATTTATGATTACAATTAATTCTGCTTTGTAAAACTTTGAAAAGGTATTCGGACTTTTTTGAGTTTGCGGGTATCGTCATTTTTCCATTAGTTTATTTTTATGTACTGGGGTTTCTTGGAATTTTTCACCCGAAATTCAAATGTTTATTGTACTAACATGTACTAACACTATTGATGTTATTTGGATTGATTGGTTATCGTTACAAGTCATAGTAGTTTACCAAATAGCCTTCAAACCTTGAAGGCTCTGGAAGTCTTGAGTTTAATCTTTTAATGCACTTTTAATTCGCTCTAAATGTAAAACTCGAAGCCTTATCTCTCCAGTATCTCTGTTAGGTGAGAAGTTGACGAGTGATGTCAAAAGAATGGATAAATACATACTAGGGAAAACATTAAAAACCTTGTTTATATAGTATGCCTTCAGGAGCTTATAGACAATCTAGATGCTAGAGCTTTAAAATCTCACCATCCTCTTTTTGGATAATTTTCAATTCCAATTTGAGTCCAGTTTATATGTTTCAATTGGTTCTAAATATTTGTCAAATTTAGCTCAGGCTCTTGACTTCAACATGCTACCAAAGATCCAATTTGAAACAACCCGAAAGAGCCAAATACAATGATTATGATTACAATATAGTTTTTCATATCTATTACACTAAGAACACCCACAAAGCCATTATTTACACAATGAAGTTCTTTATAGCGTTTCCAAGGACAAATGTGAAGCTAGTGAACTTAGTGGTTGAAAATGGTAAATTTCGATTTATTCGAGTTTCTTCGAAGGCCAAACAGCCCTTCAGTATCGCAATTCTGGATCCATGCAATATGTGACCCTTGAAGTTGATGCCCCCTTTAATCTGAAGCCCAAAGCTCATCATTGAAGCTCTTCAGATTTGATTCGATGGTCTGAATATTGTTCTAGTGTCAGAAAAATACAAAGCTTTACATCACTTCTACAATTTTGGGCTGCTTAAAGTTGTTATCACTCAAAAAATATGTTAAGCATAAAAACAGGTAGTTCTTCAAGACACTTTGTTCATGTGTTAGAAACTGGTAAGAAACAGCCGAAATTTGAAGTAAATTTTTCATTTTTAATAAGAATGGTTCATACAAAAACTCTACGACGAGTAAAATGCTATTAGATTATCTATGCAGTATGATACGTAAATTAGTTTCTTGCAAAAACGGGGAATTTATTCGGAACTCCTAATTCAGAATCTTCAACCAGTTTGACCAAAACAAGCAAACCTTAACCAGGGTCAATCTTGTTATCGCAGGTTTATGATAGTATTGCTCATTTAAGCGATGATGCAGAAAGTTATTATTACATCTCGGAGATATTTTACCTTCTTCTCCGAGATTAATTGTTCCATTGAGTAAAATGGCTTGTCCAGAATTCATCTTGTATAAGATCTATATGGTACTTGTTTATCACTGTTTTACGCTTTTTATCCTCTCGTGGCTCTCTGATGTAAATAGTACCCTTTTTAAAAATTGCTGGCTCGTTGTTGTAATTGAGTCCCATTTGAAAAAGTATTTCATTTTTATCACTGGATAATGTTCCTATAAGACGATTTTCAGCTTCTTGGTTGGTCATACCTGATTGAACCAATTTCCAAAACGTCGTATTATAAAGATTGTTGATATGACAATCCACTTGTCTCCATCTAAAGTAATCTTTTACCACATCTAAGTTAGGATAAACAACAGCTCTAGCATCAAACATTGGAAGCATTCTATTTTGTAGTTCAAAGTGCTTAGTGAATTCCATAGTGTAGTATGAAGTAAAACTGGATGCAAATAAACTGACAAGTTTGGCCTCTCTTCTTTCATAGATCTGACAATCTTTTTTCAATAGAAACGAATACTCATCACTATCTCCATAAGCCATTATCACATCACCAAATTGGTTCATTACATTATAAGCAGCCGTATTCATTACTTCTAAAGCATTGAGATCATTAGGTTTTTCAAACTCATAGAACTTGCTGAACTTGTGAAAGCCCTTCCCATCCACTCTGATAACAATATACGTATCAGGTAGAAGATAATTCTCCCTTTCAAACGACTTGACGAATTCGTATTTACTATTAGCCATTACTATTAAGTTGTTTATTAAAATGCGAAGGAGATGATCCCTGCACATAAGCCCCATTTTCCAACCATCTCATCAATCAAAAAATTTTTCTCGCACTATACTAAGGACTAAATACTAAGACGATGTCAACTGCTGAATTTAGAACCTTAGAAAGGGAAAAACGGTTTCAAAACCCTCCTAAGGACAAATCGGCATATCCTTTATTACAAGAAGCCATTGAACCACATATTGGCTCTTTCGATGCATTAACTCAAGGTCCTGATGGTGGATTATTGAATTTAGCTGTGAAAGATATTGGTACTAAAACTATCTTTGATTCAACTTCTTCTGATAGATTGGGTAACAAATTACTGATCAGAGTAGACTCGGTTGAGATCGGTAAGCCTTCTGTTCCATCTAATGATAAATTATCCTTAAATTCCAAGACTTTACCTTACGAATGTAGAGAAAGAATGGTAAGTTACAAATCTAAATTAAGATTAAAAGTTACTTGGTCTGTAAATGATGGCGATGAAATGAGTGAGATCAGAGACTGTGGATTATTACCTGTGATGTTAAGATCTAACAAATGTCATTTACAAAATTTATCTCCAGACCAATTGGTTAAACATAAAGAAGAGAGTGATGAATTTGGTGGATATTTCATTGTTAATGGTATTGAAAAATTGATCAGAATGTTGATTGTTCAAAGACGAAACCATGCCATGGCTTTGATCAGACCAAGTTTTGGTAACAGAGGTAATTCATACACTAAATACGGTATCCAAATTAGATGTGTAAGGCCCGATCAAACTTCCCAAACTAATGTGTTACATTATCTTAGTGATGGTAATGTGACATTCAGATTCAGTTGGAAAAAAAATGAATACCTTGTGCCTGTTCAAATGATTTTAAAAGCATTAATAGAAACAAATGATAGAGAAATTTTCGACGGAATTGTTGGTACCGATACTTCCAACTCTTTCTTGACCGATAGATTAGAATTGTTATTAAGAACTTACAACAAGAGCTACAATCTTTACTCCAAGAAAGAAACATTAGCATATTTGGGTGACAAATTTAGAGTTGTTTTCGATGGTACCCCAGACATGTCAGATATTGAAGTAGGTGAATTAGTATTAAAGAAAATCGTTTTAGTTCACTTGGATTCTAACCAAGATAAGTTCAGAATGTTACTTTTCATGATTAGAAAGTTATACTCTTTGGTTAGTGGTGATTGTTGTCCTGATAATCCAGATGCTACCCAACATCAAGAAGTTTTATTGGGTGGTTTCTTATACGGTATGATTCTTAAAGAAAAAATCGAAGAATACTTAAATAATTTCAAGTTACAAATCCAGTCTGATTTAAACAGAGGTGTTAAAGTTAACTTCAGCCAGGATAAATACATCTCAAGAGTATTCCAAAGAATCAATGAAAATATCGGTCAAAAATTACAGTACTTCTTATCCACTGGTAACTTGGTTTCACAGTCTGGTTTGGATTTACAACAAGTTAGTGGATATACTGTTGTGGCCGAAAAGATTAATTTCCACAGATTCATTTCTCATTTCCGTATGGTTCATAGAGGTTCTTTCTTTGCTGAATTAAAAACCACTACTGTTAGAAAATTATTACCCGAATCTTGGGGGTTCTTGTGTCCTGTACATACCCCTGATGGATCTCCATGTGGTTTGTTAAACCATTTATCTCATAAATGTAAAATTACCACCAAACAGTCTGATGTCAGTGGAATTCCAGCTCTTTTATCACTGCTTGGAGTTTCTTCTGCTAATGCTTTTGCTGCTGGTCCTGACGTTGCTTGTGTTCAATTGGACGGTAGAATTGTGGGTTGGACTTCTCATGAACAAGCTAAAATCGTTGCTGATACTTTAAGATTCTGGAAAATTGAAGGTGAACATAAAATCCCATTAGACTTGGAAATAGGTTATGTTCCTCCAAGTTCTAAGGGTCAATATCCAGGATTATATCTTTTCGGAGGACACGCCAGAATGATTAGACCTGTTAAATACTTACCTTTGGAAAAAGAAGATTTGGTGGGTCCTTTCGAGCAAGTTTACATGAATATTGCTGTTACACCTGAAGAAATCACCAATCAAATCCACAGTCATGTTGAGTTTGCACCAACCAATATCTTATCTATTTTAGCAAATTTAACCCCCTTCTCTGATTTCAACCAATCTCCAAGAAATATGTACCAATGTCAAATGGGTAAACAAACCATGGGTACGCCTGGTGTTGGATTGGTTCACAGATCTGATAACAAATTGTACAGATTACAAAGTGGTCAAACTCCTATTGTTAAAGCAAACTTATATGATGAATACGGAATGGATAATTTCCCTAACGGTACTAATGCTGTTGTTGCAGTTATTTCTTATACCGGGTACGATATGGATGATGCGATGATTATTAATAAGCTGGCTGATGAAAGAGGATTTGGTTACGGTACGGTTTACAAGGTTGAAAAAGTTGATTTGGGTCACAACAAGAGAAAAGGTGATCCTATTTCACAGCATATTGGATTTGGATCCGATGATTGGCCTGAAGTATGGCAGAACAAATTGGATTCAGATGGGTTACCACAAATTGGTGTTAAAGTCGAAGAAGGTGATCCAATTTTGGCTTATTATGATGATACCTTAGGTAAAACCAAAGTCAAAACTTATCACTCCAGTGAACCAGCATATATTGAAGAAGTTAAGTTACTTGCTGATGATAGTAACAACGAGTGTCAACAATTGACCATCAAATATAGAATCACCAGACAGCCACTTATTGGTGATAAGTTTTCTTCCAGACACGGACAAAAAGGTGTTTGTTCCAGAAAATGGCCTCAAATTGATATGCCTTTCAGTGAAAGTGGAATTCAGCCAGATGTTATTATCAATCCCCATGCGTTCCCATCTCGTATGACAATTGGTATGTTTGTTGAATCTCTCGCTGGTAAAGCAGGTGCTCTTCATGGTATGGCTCATGATGCCACTCCATGGAAATTCAGTGAATCTGACACTCCAGCCGATTACTTTGGAGAACAATTAAAGAGTGCTGGTTACAATTATCACGGAAATGAGCCTATGTATTCTGGAGCTACCGGTGAAGAATTAAGAGCAGATATCTACATTGGTGTTGTTTACTACCAAAGATTGAGACATATGGTTAACGATAAATTCCAAGTCAGATCCACTGGTCCTGTTAATTCCTTGACTATGCAACCTGTTAAGGGTAGAAAGAGATCTGGTGGTATCAGAGTTGGTGAGATGGAAAGGGATGCATTGATTGGTCATGGTACTGCATACTTATTACAGGATAGATTATTGAACTGTTCGGATTACACCCAAACATCGATCTGTAAAGATTGTGGATCATTATTGACTACCCAAACTTCTGTTCCAAGAATTGGAAGTATGGCTTCTATCAGATGTAGAAGTTGTTCCAAGAAATTGGAACATTTCTCTAATGAATTTGTTAATGAATCTGATATTTGGGAAGATGGTCAAGGAAAGAAATTTGTCGGTGGTGAAAATACCACTACCGTTGCCATTCCATTTGTATTGAAATACTTGGATTCAGAATTGGCAGCCATGGGTATCAAATTGAAATATAACGTTCACCCAAAGTAAAGTAATTAATCTTCAGCATTTGTATTTATATTGTTTATAGCATCTAGGAATAAATAAATCTATTTATATGGAGTAATCACTCTCACATGAGGTTCTAATGAATTGTGTAAAATATAGTTTCCATTTACTAAATCGTTATTTTCCGCTCTATGTTTTGCCTGCTCTTCAGTGCTTGTAATCCCAGCTTCCAAGTGTCTTTTTATAAGTCTAGTTTTGGCTAACTCTATCGGAGTATCAATAAACCATAATTCGTCCATTTCTAGGGACAATTTATTCCATGGTTCATCTTTAAGTCCAAGATAATTACCTTCTATTATTACCACACTCACCTCTTTTCCTATCTTGATATCTTTCTCAACTGGGTCTTTGATTTTGTGATCAAACGATGGAGCGTATAAGTCTTGTGTATCTTTTGAAGATTTCAATTGTTGAACTAACTCAAGAAATTTGCTGGCATTGAACGTGAAGGGAGCTCCTCTTCTCCAAATAGCTTCTTCTCGATTGTGCATGGCTTCTAGTTCGTGTCTATAAAGATGAAATCCATCTTGGGGTAAATTCGTCGCTATAATATGGTGCCGATTTAATTCGTCAGCTAACTTGACACTTAGCGTAGTTTTACCAGATCCAGGGATTCCGGTGATTCCAATCACAAGTCTGTTTTGAGTGCCCTTTTCTCTATACATATCCATAATCCTCCTCGCCATTGTCTCTGTGTCTCCCACATTATATGTGGCTAGGCTCATTTATCTCCAGATTTCACTTTGAAAAACTATTTAATTTCTTGGTGCAGTTTTGCGAGTAAATATGACCGAGATAACACTACCTAAAAGATGGGCACTGGTTTCCGTTTTTGATAATGAGTGTTTGTTTGGATTGAATATCGATGATACAAACTTGGTATATCAAGTTTATCTAATTGACCCAGCTAACCATTCTATACACTCGGAGCTGTGCCTGAAACCTCAAATCACTAGCCATCTAAATTCTCAAGGGTTCCTAGATTTAGATAGTGAAAAAATGCGGTTATTTTTGAGCTTATTGCTGCAAAGTATTGAAGATAAGGCGTTTTCTTTCCACAAAGAGCCGGGAAATGTGATAAGAGTTGAGGTAGAAAACAGGAAAGTTAATTGGCAATTCAAGCTACATGAATCAGACGATAGTGCTAGAATATGGTGTAACTTATTTCTGAACCAGTTGGACTCACTAAATATGCTCCAGTTTAAATTGAATAAACTTGCAGAATTGGTGAAAACAAAAGATCACTATATCAAGTACCTTGCAGAGAATTATAAGTTTATTAATGGTGATGAATTAATCCGGAAATATACGAAGATAAATAAACACTCGGAGGATGCAATGACAACTTTTAATGATAAATCATGGAACCAAAAGGTTAATGCGATATATGATACAAAGGACAATGATTTATTAGATGCTTTAGGAAGTCGCTGGTTGGACAGGAGCAAACCTGCTGAAGAAAGCAAGAAAAGGCCTTTAAGTGAGCCTGATACCGATGCAAAACGAGTTAAACGTGAAGTAGATTCAAAGCCCATCCAAAACGAACCAGACGTTAAAAGTGAGCCAGATGTTAAGAGTGAATCAGATGTTAAAGCTGAACCAGAAACTAAACCAGATACCAAAGCCAATGACTCAAAAAATGACTCAAAACCAAAACCACGTAAGAAACAGGGTATGTTTAAGTCAAAGAAGAAATCATAGATTCCCATCTTTCTTTAAGTTCTTCTAATGCATCGTTCTGCCTAGCATCATAATATACATGGTAGATTTTCAGGAGAAGCATGCTCCATTGATTTACGGTGTTCAGCAAATCTCCAATATTTCGAGGACTAACAGACCTCCGTAGTTCACTGAATCTATCTCTGGGTACGAAATCTCCAAATACAGATACCTTAAAGGTTTCCATCACCTCTACACAATCCAAAAGATTACGGATCACTTTTGGGTCGTAGTTTATTAAAAGATCCAAATCTTCGTTGTATATGACCGTCATTGTTTTATGGATAGCTGACTTTACTAAAATAAAGATTTGGTCACATATGGTATCAGAAACCGTACAAAAGTCGTTCAGGCCACTATTGGAATGCCCATTCGAATGGTTATATTCATGACTTGCACTAGTTGTATGGGTATATTTGCTAGCAAAAGGATCACTTTGAACAGTTGGTTTTATAGGAGAAGGCTTTTTCTCAATGAAAACAGGTTCTGTGTTAGTTTGTTCACCAAACATAGCTAAACTTTCAGTATGAATGGTTTCTCCTATAAGTTTAGCGGTCATTTCAGGTCTAAAACTCACGGTTAAAATATCATTAGATAAAGCTTTGGCACATAGGTTTTTATCGTTAGAAAAAAGTACCACAAGATTAGCAGGTAAAGCTTCTTTAAAATACAAACAACAGTCTAAAATAGCATCGTCTGCTTTAAGAGATTTATCTAAAATATGGCTTGATTTTTGACCTTTAACCGGACTATCAACATCAGATAATTTACTAAGAATCCAGTCATTAGCCCAGCGAGCTAAATGACCAACTGTAGGCCCAATTCGTTTTAATTCGGGATCTTCAATTCTAACTTTAGATAACTTTAGTCCATCCAATTCATGTAAAACATACTTGGGAATAATAATCGTTAGTTTGTACTGGTCTGCTTTTCTCACAATATCATCAAGAATCCTCAAGTGACTAAGTAAAATATTAGTATCTACTGCCAAATAAGAGCGGTTTGCTTCTGGTTTGATTTCACTGTAGAATCCATCTACATCCATGGAATCATATTCTATATCGTACAGCGATCTGGAACTGATCACGTAGTCTGAAATCAAGTTTGTTTCATTATAGTTATCGATGGGAATCATCTCAATATCTTCGTGATTACTTTGGGAAACGGCTCGATCTACTTTCTGCTCGATCGTCTGGATCGTGTACTCAATTGGTCTTCTTTTGTATCGCCCCGTAGTCGTGACCTTCCTATCATCTGCCACTGATATGCCTCCTGGAGCATGTCTTGAAGGAAGCATGTTCGCGATGTTTGTGTTTTGGAATATTTAGTCCAAATCAATACTATATTGAAACTACTAAAACCAAAACCAAACAATAATTTATCTCTTTATTTTAACTTGTCTTATTCATTTATAAAATAAACTATAACATTTTAGTTATATAAATCAAACTAAACCATACTTAACCATTCTCCCCTCTTAACTACCTTTATTCTCTTAACTACCTTTATTCTCTCAACTATAAGTCTTAACTATCAATGGCCTGCACTGATGCACTAACATCCCTCTGATCCACTATCGTCCATATCATACTCAATAGAGTCCATCAAAACCCTGTGACGAAGAAACTCCATGTCTGGATCCTGTAGCCACGCTTTCATCTGACCCATGGTGGCCTCAAACTTGTATCCGGGTTTCACCAAGATTGGTGTTATACCTTCGCCCTTCTTTTCAATTTCCTCAAAGAACTTCCTTGCATTGCTCCTTGTCTTGAATCTCAAACTCCGGAGGTGGAAACACCCATGTTCACAGCACACAATGTACTGGGCATGGTGCTCATAGTGATAGGCAAAATACTGCATTCTGTAGTCGATGTTTTCATCAAAGTTACTGATGGTGAACTTTCCATTGGCAGCATCTCTTTTTGTGATGGTCAATTCTCTTGGGTTTTTGGCCTCCACTAGATGAGATGGTTTCCCGATAATAGTATTGACTTGATATGTTGGATCATTGGATATTTTAAACGTAGCTTTCGTCTCATTAGGATATCTCAAAGTAACCCACTCGTGGTTCTTTGAGTCCCGAACTTCGAGCTCAACGATCTCACTCCTATGATATACACTAACCTTGTGGTTGGTAAGTGTATTGTTGCCAGGCTTGGCTGACTTTTTACTTCTTCTTGCACGCTTAATATCTGTCATCTTTTGATGGCTGCAAAAAAAGTGCTCGCTTTATATATTTTGTAACCAACAAGGTACAACCTTAATGGACTTTTATTATAGTGGACTTTATAGTCAATCCCCGATTTCTGGGTTCCCAAGTGCTATCATACCACTCAATATTTAGTATATTCGGGGTAAATTAATACATTTATTAATGAAATTTATTATTATACAATTACTTGAAAATTTCTAAGAAAAATTCAAACACGCTTACCAGTAAGCTAAGAAATATGATTATGATAATCATCAACGTAACACGACTCGTACTCTTTTCGTTGATACTATCGTTGACGATATCCAGGAACTCAAGAAAAACTTTACATCTTTCGTTGATGACCTGAACTCTTTGATCAATTTCCAAGTATTCCCGAACGGCAATATATAAAGGATGTAATGCTGGCTCTAAAGACCAGAAAAAATTAGGGGTGTCAAGAATTGAACTGGATAAATTGACATCAGAACGAAGTTTAAACAACTTTCCTGATTTTTTAAGTAATTGACCTCTGGTTAATCCTAATTCTCCAGTTAATGCAAGTTTCTTTGGCAATCTTGAAATCAGCTGTAAGATATTGATCATTCTACTCTCGAATAATCCTAGTTTGGTCAGCTGGGCTATTGCATGCGACATAGTTAATTTAATCAAGTGGTCGGCTGACCTTAATGTAATCATATCGTTATAAATTCTTGGTCTGTGAATATTATCATCGTATTCAAAGTGAAATTCTTCAGTTTCTATATCCTGTTCATCAATTGGATTTAGCATGAGTGGAATTGATTCATTGTAAGCGAATGATAAATCAGCCAAGATATTCTTCTCGTGAGTCTCTGAAAAATTCCAAAACACCACAATACCATACTCAAGGATAAACATTTCTCCGTGATGCTTAGCAAATTCTTGATCTTCATTGTGGCCTTTTGCATTCGATGGACTTGCAGATCTGCTTTTGGTACTTCCTTCACGACTATTTTCTTCTTCTTCTTGTGGATCGCTAGGATCAGTGGGTGCAAAAAACTGAGGCTCAGAAGGATCAAAAGGAGCACTATCATTTTCTAATTCTGGATCCATAGAATAGTTATTTGCGTCTTCAGGAGTTTCAACTCCCGAATAGTATTCATACAAGTAGTCACTTCTTTCGTTCTTATTAATTAACTTCTCCATATACCTTTTATTAGGTAATAGTTTAGCCGAGTTATTAGACTTAACTCTGAACCCATCACTACCTGGTAATAATGGGAATGCATAGGGAACGTAGAGTGCTTCATCGTATAAACGAGGTTTAATTTCGTGTTTTTCAATAAGAAAATCAGACACCACATCTAGATTGAACAGGTCACAAATGAAGTAGGCCGTCATTCTGCTGAACTCTTGGGCTCTTCTTTCCTTCTGCATCAACTCGGCACGAGAACGTTGAATCTGAGGCAATTCAGATAAAACTGCGTATGGTGCTGGAAGTGGCGATGGAGTTTCGTCAGGAATCAACACCAACTTCTGAGAGGTTTTAGAAGTTCTTGCCGGCAAAGCAGGGATTCGGTGACTTCTTGCAGAGCCTTCAAAAGAACTTCGTGGAAGTCTTATACTTGGAGGAGGAGAACTGTGATTACTGCCATTATGTCCCAAACCCTGTGGTGATAAACTGGGACTTACTGGGAACCGACTTTGACCAGAAGGAATGTCACTTGAATTGCTTAAAAGTTTATCAACAGAGATATCAGCGTATCTTGTTGGTCTTGTCAAGAGTTTTTTCCTTAAAGAAATACTCGAATTTGACTGTTGAGTTTGTTGTAGTTGCTGCTGTCGCTTATAATTTTGACCTGCAAAAGGTGCACGAGCTCCTTTAACATAATTTGTTCTGGAATCTGTGACCAAGATGGATGGGGACCGTTTTGCCGTAGGTCTTTGCTGGCTACCACCGTTGGTGCTGGATCGCCCCGACGATGACCCACTCATGATGCCGTGTAATTAATCAATCTTACAGATTAATATTATTCGGATTATTCAAGCATCGCACTTTTGTGCGACGGCTAAAATAATTAGCCAAATTTTTTTCAGTTAAGGTTGACCATGTCCAATACTTTAACTATTGCTGCAAAGGCCCAAGCCCTTGCATATTCTTCTGTGATTGCTGCTGACTTAATCAACAAGTCTTCCTCTGATGAATCCATAAATTACGAATTCATCGATGAAAAAGATATCGATGGTGAATCAGTCAAGTTATCCAACGACGGAAAACTCCTCAATGGTCAATTTGCTATTTTAAATGGTTTTGCCGATAAATTCCCTTTGGTGTTCCAAGATAAAGAAGGTTCCCAAGAATGGTTGAAGTTTGGTTTAGAGAAATTAACCGTTAAAAACTTCAAGGAACTAGCAGTTGATCTTGAAAAATTAGATGCTCATTTAAACTTCAGATCTTATATAACTGGTTATACCTTATCTTTAGCTGATGTTGCTGTCTGGGGTGTTTTGAGAGCCAATGCCTTAATGGGTTCTGTTATCAAAAACGAAGTTTACATCAACGTTTCAAGATGGTACAACTTTATTGCTGCCACTAATGAATTTGAAAAATCAATTGAAGCCGTCAGCAAAGCTATTGTTGAATTAAGAAAATCTGCTAAATCGGCTGCTAACAATGGTAAGAAGGAAACCCACAAAGCTAACTTTGAAATTGATTTACCTGATGCAGAAATTGGCCAAGTTGTCACCAGATTCCCACCTGAACCTTCTGGATACTTACATATTGGACATGCTAAGGCTGCTATTTTGAACGAATACTTTGCCCATGCTTACAAGGGTAAGTTGATTGTTAGATTCGACGATACCAATCCATCCAAGGAAAAAACTGAGTTTGAAGATTCTATTTTGGAAGATTTATTATTATTGGGTATTAAACCAGACCAAGTTACTCACTCTTCTGATTACTTCCAACAAATGTACGATTTGGCTGTCAAGATGATCAAGGAAGGTAAAGCTTACTGTGATGATACTCCATTGGAAAAGATGAGAGAAGAAAGAATGGTTGGTGATGCCTCTGCTAGAAGAGAAAGAACCGTTGAAGAAAATTTGAAATTCTTCACTGAAGAAATGAAAAACGGTACTGAAGAAGGTTTAAAAAACTGTCTCAGAGCCAAATTAGACTATAAGAACTTAAACAAAGCCTTGAGAGATCCTGTTATTTACAGATGTAACTTGACTCCTCATCACATCACAAAAGACCAATGGAAGATTTACCCAACTTATGATTTCTGTGTTCCTGTTGTTGATTCTCTTGAAGGAGTTACTCACTCTTTAAGAACCATTGAATACAGAGACCGTAACCCACAATACCAATGGTTCATTGATAACTTGAACCTCCGTAAGGTCCACATTTGGGATTTCGGTAGAGTTAACTTTATCAGAACTTTATTGTCCAAGAGAAAGTTACAATGGTTTGTTGATAAGAAACACGTTTCTAACTGGGATGATCCAAGATTCCCGACCGTTAGAGGTGTAAGAAGAAGAGGTATGACTGTTGAAGGGTTAAGAAACTTTGTTATTTCTCAAGGTCCTTCCAAGAATATTATTAACTTAGACTGGTCTATTATATGGGCACTTAACAAGAAAATCATTGATCCAATTGCTCCAAGATTTACTGCTATTGACGAACAAGATGCCGTTAAGGTTGAATTATTGGATGGTCCTGCTGAGCCCAAGAAAGAACAAAAACCAAAACACAAGAAGAACCCAGATGTTGGTGTTAAGCCAGTTATCTTTTCTAAGAACGTTTTGATCGAACAAGAAGATGCTAAGACTTTGGCTGAAGGTGAAGAAGTTACTTTCATGGACTGGGGTAATGTTATTGTCAAATCTATTACTAAAGAGGGTGACGTTGTTAAGTCTATTACTGCTAACTTACACTTAGAAGGTGATTTCCGTAAGACTTCCAAGAAGTTAACTTGGTTAGCTGACACTGAGGATAAGATCATTGTTGATTTAGCTGACTTTGACCACTTAATCACCAAAGACAAGTTAGAAGAAGGTGACAACTTTGAAGACTTCTTGACTCCAGAAACTGAATTTCACAAGAAGGCTTACGCTGATCTTAATATTCGTGAATTAAAGGAAGGTGAAATTATCCAATTCGAAAGAAAGGGTTACTACAGAGTTGATAAAGATCTTAGCAATTCCAAGGTTCCAGAATTGTTCACTATCCCAGATGGTAAGAATAAGAAGTAAATAGTTTAATACATTATATTGGTATTTATTCGAAGATGTCTCATGAAGTTTAGATCTATGAACCATGGGTTTCAGGAGAATATGCATATCTGGAGAATTCCCTAACTCTTGCCCCGTAAAAATAGAATAAGTAAGGAATGGCACAACATGCTAAAGAAATAAATGCCATTAAGGAAGTAGCCCATTGATAGTTTAATTTATGGTACATTTGGATGGTGAATAAAGGAACAGCAGCACCCCAAAGTGATCTGATTAATGTTTTTGCAGCCAAAGCACTTGCTGCGTAATGTTGGTAGGAATCAACAATATAGTTATTAGCAGGATTATACAAAGCAGTAAAACCAAATCCTGTTGCAAAACCCGAAAAGCATGGACCAGCCCACGAAACTGTTGGGTATGAAGACCATGCAAAGATAAAAAGACCAACTGGAATAAACCAACAAGCAAACATCATTGGGATCAATCTGAGCTCAGGTGGTGGTAACTCACCTCTATCTTTATATTTCTGAGCTCTTTTTCTATAATCTTTATTGATCCAAATGGAAATAACACTTGAAAAAATAACCCCAACTCCAATGGGGATAAACATAATACCTGTTTTAGAAGCAGACCAACCTTTTCCTTCCATATATACAATTGGAAAAGCAAAGAAAAACATGTACAATAAACCGTAATTGACTGCCATGTAGATGGTGACCAAAAAAACAATTAATTCTGAAAGTAATACAAAAGGTCTCAAGAGTGACTGGTTGGCTACTTGTTTGAAAGTTCTTGGTTTTAATTGAGAAATAGTGAAATATCTATCATCACCAGTCAACTTTCTAAGCTTTTTAGCTCTTCTCTTAAGAATGGTTGAAGCATGAGTTTCCGGAACTGCAATAGTGAACATCACATACATAGCACCAGCAATGATCAAAAATGTCCAGTAAATCCATCTCCACGTTGAGGCATAATCACACAACAAACCACCAAATATTGGACCCATAACTGGACCTAAGAAAGGAGCTGCTGAAAAAACCGCCATTGCTAAACCTCTTTCGTTAGCATCAAACAAATCAGCTAAAGAACCACCAATTAAACACATAGGAGCTGAAAATAAAGTACCATCAATGAATCTACACACCAACAACGTACCAATGTTCTGTGCAAGGCCACAAGGAATGATGAAAATTACAGAAAGTCCCAAAGTGACTACATACACAGGTCTTCTTCCTAATTCTTCAGATAATGGTGCAAACATTAAAGGTCCAATACCAAATCCAATAACGAACATTGTTACCGAAGCTAAGATCATAACTTCTTCACTAACGCCAAATTCTTTACCTGGTGCACCTAAGTCTCCCGTAACAATAGCAGAACCAAGAGCTACAACAAAACAAACAAATCCAAGCTGAAAAGTGTAAAACCATTTACGGCCTGTTGAAAAAATTTTCGGATTCTCTTTATCGTTTTCAGTAAATGTTACCAATCTAAGATTAGTTTCTGAATCAATAGGATACGCCCATTCATCTTGTTCATTAATATCTGAACCTTCTTTGGGCACAGTGTGGACTTTTTCTAAATCGTAGCCCTCTTCTAATTCACCTAATTTACCAGCTTTCTGTGAAAGTCTGGAGATAATCTTTTTGACCCCTTCATTGTTTTCAAGGTACTCTTCATTATTATGATAAGTTTGTGCTTCATCACTTGACCCAATAGAATGGTTCGAAGACATTTCGATAATCACCTACAATTTGTGGGAATCCTAAACTTTATATAGACATGGGCTATTCCCGATCTTTTGGGTCAACGGGAATAAAATTTTATATAACCATAGTTATACGAAATGGGCTTTTTAGACCTGCATGTGCAATTCAAAAACTGTCAATACTACAAATTAAAGCCGATCGGCATCTAGTGGATAACCATCGGATATCTTCACTTTTCCGGGATCATACGCACACTAGACCCCAATCATAGAATTCCCGGAATAATGTATCGGGCATCTGGAAAAGCCACTTTCTTATGTAGCTAGACCTGATAAATATCTCGATAAAAAGAGACAAGGCTGAACCCCATGAATTTTTGAGATTGCATACGGCTTTAACGGCTGTCAGTTCTTGAGAGCTGCGAAAAAAAAAAATAATGAAGGAAGCGAGGTTCGAACTCGCGCGGAGAATCCTCCAACAGATCTTAAGTCTGCCGCCTTAGACCACTCGGCCATCCCTCCAATTGATATTCAAAATTATTACCTGCTTAATCCAATCATGCCGTTCTAAAACAAGATATTGCTAAAATCGCCATTTTTCTTTCAAATAAGCTGAGATGCTACCAACTTGTGTCAAAGAATATTTTGAATGCATAAACTGAGATAATTATGCGTATTGAAGAATTTGCCTTTTTGGGCCAAGGTAGTTCCGCTACCAATTTGAATTTCGAGGTCTCGACTAATTCTAGTGATGTGAAGCCACTGAACACAATAACTAGTTTGCTAAAATATTGATCTCGATGTGAAAAAAATACGTGCTCAAATAATTCAACATAACTGAATTGCAATTGGTACACAAATGGACCGTATCTCTTAAAACAATCAAACTAAAACACATCTAAAAGGGACCCCTTTTTATCTCAGACCATACTAATTGGTGCGACCACGAAGTAAAATAAAGACGTATGATCTCCTCTTACACAATAGACAAAAGCTTGGACTGCATTTCTGCACGGCACCATAGAGTTTTAAAATGGTGGATCACAACATATGAGCTATAAAAACAATTGCTTACCGATGTACATGTAATTGCTACGACTATGCGACCTGTAAAGAATCTATAAAGAATCTGGAACATTCTTAGACATGTAAAAAAGGACCGTAAAATTGTCTCAATACTCACTAAAGTCACACATAATATTTGTTACTCGCGTGCAGTTAAAAAACTAATTCCTAAAATACTACTCTAAAACATATAACAAGTGTGTTATACTTGCCGCAATCTGTAAGTCAAACCAGACACAAATCTCTTATGACCTAATATAATTAAGACTCAATTATGATCTAATTTAGTCGTTTAGTCACTTATTTAATTTTGGATTGCTTATGTAAGCCGGAAGTGGGTTGCAGCAACCTTGCTATAAAAAACATATATAAAGGCCCCCTGAAATCTTCTCGTTATATTATATTATTATATTTTAGCATAATGGGAAATCCACATAAAATTTTTTACAAAGGTACTGAAAGTGATTTTGTTGTTTTCGTAGAAGACAGAGAATTGCTAGAAAAGTTTAGAAAGGATTCAACTGTTCCATTGGTTGATGTAGTAGGTGTTTTTCATATTTATACAAACAGACAAGGTGGTGTTGAAGGTGAATTACTACAAGCCTCTAAGACTGAATTGGCCAATGAATTTGGAAGCATTAGTTCTGATGAGATCATCAAGAAAATCATCCTCGAAGGAAGTGATAAGCTGGGTGTTTCCATCCACAGAGGACATGATGCCCGTAATGACTCAATGGGTCCAGCAACCATCACTAACTAGACAATCATCATAAATACGATTATATTTTAGTACTAAATACATGATCTTTATGAATTCTATGTAAGTCGCGATATACTTGAATTGGGTGATTTGTCAAAGCTAAGGGAAAAACTTTCATTTGAAGTTTGGGCACTTGACTGAAGATTGGGAGTTGATCTTGTAGTCCTAATTGAATTTTGGGTTAATCCTCTCCATCGTGAATGCCTTCTTGTTTTAATAAATGAATCCTTAAGCTTAGGTATATCTGGAGACCATATAGGCTCAATTTTCCTTTCAATCCGTTCTCTTTCCTTTTTGTATAATTCCCGGACATATACGTAGTTTGGTGGAGGAGATTTTTCTCCAATTGACTCAAATATACTATTTTTAATCCAAATTGAAATTGGCTGGTTGTAGTAACAGTTTTTCTTTTCATCTATACTAGAACAATTGATATTCACTTCACAAGGCAGGAGCTCGTTTGGTTTACGATAACAAATATTTAAGTTATCTTCGTCTATGGAAAAATCCATTCTATAGGGCCCATTAACAAAATTAATTAATAAATCAAGTTGAGTTGTCCATAAATCTTTTTCATATTTTGTAATATTTGCAACTAAAATTTCAAAATGACAATTGCCAATTTCAAAAAAAATCTTAAAACTGTATTCGTAACTTGTGAAAAGTCCACCAGTAGAATCATTCACATCTTCAATTATACGTGATACCGATAATGGAATAATAAATTTAATTTCTGTTTTACCAAATGAAATGTGTGTGAGCATCAAATGACTTTTAAACAAAATGGCTGCAAATGATGCAGATTTTAATTTACCCTTTTCAACCCATAAAACTACTAACAGACTCACAAGAAACAGCTTACCAAAATATGAGAGTGGAAGATCAAGTTCGCTCAACCCAATTAAATACTCCATATTTCTTTCATATTCTTCCAGTTTTGCGGTTGCAGCTTCGCTGTTAATTTTGCTCAAAGCAACTTTAACTTGATTCAATGTTGTTTCAGTGAGACCGTAAAGTAAGATCTCATCTTCATCTTTGAGGTATCTCATAAGTGACTCCAAGAAAAGTTGGTATTTAGCGAACCGTGCTACTGGCTTTTGGATTAAAGAGACAAATGAAAGATCATGCCTTCTATTTTCTGGTTGAGAAGCTTCAGCGTAGTTGCCCATAGACGTCACGGTTCGTTTAGCAGTAACAGAATTCAGTACTTCCAGAACTTGTAAGACTTTCAAGAAATCCTCATAAAGATTACAGTACTCAATATAGTAGAAGTACTTTGATACAACCTCTTGGATACTTTTCAAGATCCGAATGAGTTGAAGCTCAAGATTCACATTGTCAACATCGTCTTCTGTGCTTAGAGAAAATAAAGATTCGTGAGCTGAAATGATATCATTGACTACTTGAGAAATTACTACCAATGGAGTAGCAGTTGAAAGCTCAGTTGTACAAAGGCTCTCTAGAGGAAAGATGAAAAATTTTTTCAACAAATCTAACAGAAAATAATACATTGTTTCTGTCGTCATAATTTCCCTTACCAATTCCTTTATTTTTGATTCTAATTCTGCTACTTGAGGAGAATAGGTCGTTTGGGGAACTGGCGAGACTAATGAAACAGAAGAAGATGGTAAAACATCTTCTGAATCTTCTGATAACTTGGCAGAATTATCTACAGAAGCTGTAGCCAAATACTCTTGTAAAACGCTTATGATATCACTAAAGTGGTTTTCTTGCTCATGGTCCTCGTCAATGTCTTTTCGTAGTAGGACTCGATCTATGTTTCTTGTAATTTGTATATCAGATCTTAAACTGGGACGGTTTATTTTTTTTTCTTGGGGTACTTGTGTTCCAGAAGAATTACTCCTTTGACCAGGGATATTTACCAGCCCAAATTTTTGCTTAGGTCCCAGCATGTCTCTAAAACAGATATTTGCAGCCGTTTGTGTTAAGATTCGCAAGTCGCAATTTTTATATTTAGTCATAATGAGTTCAAGACAATTGAGGAAGCTTGAAAGACAAAAGCAAGCGGCAGAATTGGGTGCAATTGGCCCAGATGATGTATCTGATACCGAAGCGACTCATACTGGGAAAGCAAGCCAATTCAATGCATTTAGCTTTCTTGGAGAAGACGAAGATGATGAACCTGTTGAAGATAACGATGAACCAAGTCTGGAAATTCCAGCTCAAATTCCTGTACCATCGACAAAGAAAAATAAAAAGAAGAAAAAGAAGAAGAAAGTCGAGCAAAAATCAGAAGATAGTGACGAAGAATTGGACAGAATTCTTGCTGATTTGAAATCTAAAGATGGGTCAGAAAGTCAAACTCCAGAACAAGATGACGAGATTGAAACAGGTCACGATTTTGAACAAGAGTACAATGAAATAATCGATCCGATGGTGGATTATGATACGAATTTTAAAAACTTCACCACCGAAAGATTACAACAATCTTTGCCTCTATTATCAGTTAGAGCAGTGAAAAACCTTGATTCAGATGAGGAATTGAAATCATTATTTGGAAACCTTTCCATGGAAACCATTGAAGATGCAAACTCCACTACGTCTATGGGAGTTTCTCCGGAAGTGTTGAAGCAATTTAAGAGACTTGCCAGACTCACAAAAGGATGGGGTGGAAAAGATAAAAGAAGTGTTCCAGGAACCACAAGAAAATTATTGTTGACGAGAATAAAAGACGATTACATACCAACTACTATCAAACCTTTGAATATGGAAGAAATTCCTGATAATCAAATCTTGGACATTTTTGATTACAAAGAAAGTGTTGCTGAAGCATCTGAGCTTGAGCTCAAAATAAAGAAGGAAAAGAAACTTGGGGTAAAATACTTTTCATTCAGGAAGAATAACACCGTGAAAGAGCGTGTAGCAAATACCCAATTTTATGCTTCAGTTGTTATTTCTCCAGACCACGATGCTTTAATGACTCTTTTAAGAGATAGTCCTTACCATGTAGAAACCTTACTTCAAGTCAGCATGGTCATTTTGAGACAAGGAGGAGATAAATCCGTGAGTAATGCATTGATTGAAAAGTGCTTATTTGTATTCGATAGATGCTTTCACAAATTCTTTCATGATCTTTTGAGTGCTGCCAACAATGGTCTTATAAGATTACCATATGAGTCTTTTGCTAATAGACAGTTTTATATTTGTCTTTTTAGATTCATTATTAATCTCGGGGAAAGAGCTACTTACTTCACGAGTTTGGCTTATTGTAAGTTCTTGCTCTCTCTTTCTCCAGCTGACGATCCACTTGGTGTGAGATACTTTATCGATTATTATGCTATTAAGAGTGGCGAAAACAAATATTTGACTCAATTGATCGATTCTCCCTTGGTTACTTCATACACCAAATGGTATACACCAGGTCTTGCATTTTCCGGGGTTTTAGCATACCTTAATTTAGAAGATACAGTAAACGCTAAGATTCAATTGGAAAGAGCTTTCAATGCCCATCCTTTCGCAGCATATCAAATGCTCCAAAGCATTGCTTTAGTCAGTGATATTCCTGTATCTCAATCACTGCTTCCCCAAGATGATGAAACGGTTTTGTCTTCCGAAACCTATATGGTTCGTGCCAAAGATCTCTGGAAGGGAGAAGATAAACGGAAGTTCTTGGAGACTGAATTAACCCTGCTTTTTGTACAATACAAGATCAAACAAGATGCTAAAAATTCTCCAGTTGGAGGAATTGCAGCCAAAGTACAAAACTTTTTCGGGACTCTGAAAGCTCAGCAAACTTCCAGTAAAGAGATTCCATTTAATTTACTCAGATTTACTATATTATCGGGAGAAAATAGCTTAATGGCGAAAGTTCCACAAGAGGTATGGAGCAGAGATGATGTTTACGAATTTGATCCGTTACCTCCAAAAAATGAAACTTTGGGTTATGACGCAAGAGCAGGAATTGAAGCAGGGCCAAAAGTAGTAGACCATATTTTGGATTATGTTGATCAAAACATTCTTGCGGCTATTATACAAAATAGAACCCAAGGTGATGAATTTGAAGATATGGTTAGACAACTTCAACAACAACAATTAGAGGATGAACCTCAGGATAACTAATTTATACCCGAAACGGACTAGCCTAAGGTGATGAAAAATTCGCGTTGAACCAAAATACTTGTATAGAGAATATAGATTGGTAAGTATGATTGCCATTGATTTAATATTCAATGAAGCACAATGGCAGTACCAAATATCCACTACGTTCTTTCTTGGGGTGATTTTACCTTTGTTATACTATTGTTATAAGAAATACGTTTCAAAGTCTCCAAACAGTTATAACAAGCTTGAAGCTCCTATAAAACTCAATATTCCAATTCCTGATGAAGCAAACCCTCATTGGAAAGGTAAAAGACTTTATGCCCCAACTCTCAGAGTTTCGGATGAACCAAATATGATTCAATGTTATTGCCCTGCTACAAGTCAATCTTTGGGGGCTTTTCCTACTACTTCAAGAGATGAAATGGATCAACAAATTAAGAGTGCAAGAGTTGCTCAAAAAGAATGGGCAAAATCTTCGTTTTCTCTTAGAAGAAAGTTATTAAGAACTTTAAACAGATACATTCTTGATCATCAAGATGAAATTGCAAGAGTTGCTTGTCGTGACAGTGGTAAAACTAAATTGGATGCCCTGATGGGTGAGATTATGGTTACTTTAGAAAAACTCAATTGGATTATATCTAATGGAGAAAGAAGCTTAAGACCTTCTCAGAGACCAGGTCCTTCAAATTTATTGATTGGAATGATGAAAAGTGGTGAAGTTAGATATCAACCTTTAGGGGTAGTATCTGCTATTGTATCATGGAATTATCCATTCCACAATTTGATGGGACCTTTGATCGCTGCTTTATTTACAGGAAATGCAATTGTTATAAAATGTTCAGAACAAGTGTTATGGTCGTCTAGATGGTTTGTACTTTTGGTCAGAACTGTTTTAAAACTGTTAGATATTCCTGAAGATTTGGTACAATTATCATGTTGTTACCCAGAGGATGCCGAATATTTTACTTCTCACCCAGGTCTTGATCACATAACCTTCATTGGATCCAAGCCGGTGGCCCATAAGGTTGTTGAAAGTGCATCGAAACAATTGACTCCATGTGTAGTTGAATTAGGAGGAAAAGATGCGGTGCTTGTATTAGATGACGTGAAAGACCTCAAGGCATTGTCTTCAGTTATAATGAGAGGTACTTTCCAAAGTGGAGGTCAAAATTGTATTGGTATTGAACGGGTGATTTGTTTACCAAAAGCATATGCAACTCTAGTTGATATTTTATCTGAAAGAGTTGGTAAATTGAGAGTAGGATCAGATATTGACCAATTGGATGAAATTGATATGGGGGCCATGATTTCGGATAACAGGTTCGCAGAGATCCTGGCTCTTATAGATGATGCAATTTCCAAAGGTGCTAAACTTGTACATGGAGGAAAACAGTATGTGCATCCTAATTATCCAAAGGGCCATTATTTTGAACCAACTTTGTTGGTGGACGTAGATAGCAGCATGAGAATATTTAATGAAGAAGTATTCGGCCCAGTATTGACATTGATCAAAGCAGATGATATTGATCATGCTGTTGAACTTGCAAACAGCACAGAATATGGATTAGGAGGTTCAATTTTTGGTAAAAGCTTTAGCACTTGTAGCAAGATTGCTGACAGACTTGAGACCGGGAATGTAGCTATTAATGATTTCGCTACTTTTTATGTTGCACAATTACCATTTGGAGGAATAAAGAAATCAGGTTATGGTAAGTTTGGAGGAGAAGAAGGATTAACAGGATTATGTGTTGCAAAATCAGTTGTAATGGATAAACCATTCTTAAGACTTTTAGGAGTAGCCACATCAATTCCTCTTCCATTAGATTATCCAATTGCAGATGCTAAAAAGGCATGGGGATTTGTTAGAGCATTAAATATCGCAGGTTATGATAATAAGATTTGGAGTGTAATTCAATCTATTCGTAAACTTGCAAAGGGAGGTTAAATGTATAGTAATGATTTTATTATCGTATATAATGTAAAACACTATAGAGTAAAGAATTGAATTTTAGTAAAATTACTTAGCATTGGTGTGAATTTCAGGTCTAGCATTTATGGTGGCATCAACTAATAACTTGACAACAGATGACTTTTTGTCGGTGTATTTACCTTGGATTTCTTTTAAAACAGTTTCAACTTGAGCATCAGCTTCCTTATTAACTTTTTCATTTAAACCTTCATGTTCCTTGTCGTAAGCAGTTAATTCTTTTTCCTTTTGCTGTTTATATTCATCAATTTCACTTTGAGCATCGGCTCTAGCACTCTTTAATCTATTGGTTCTATACTTTCTGGCCTCATTGACTATTTCGGCAGCTTCCTTTTCGGTCTTTAATAATGCTTGAATCCCAGATGACATTCTTAGTTCGTTGAATTCGTTTATCGGATTTTTGAGAACTGAGGATCCTCATTTTTTTATTTTACACGACTGAAATTTATTACATTATATACAACTATTCATAATAATCATTGGCGATAAACCGTAACATATATTCATCCACGTGCCCGATTCCTTCATCATAATCAGCATCTTCACCTTTCCCTTCCTTTTTGGCAGGGTCTGGAGTTTCTTCATTGAAATCATCGTCATCAACTGCAGTTTCTTTCATAGCTGCATTCGCAGCCTTTCTATCATCTTCATCTTCTGCTTGCATTAATGCATTTTCAATGTTTCCTTCAGCTATTGGTTTATCTGGTAAGTCTATTTCGGCATCATTGCTGTTAACAAGATCACGAACCGAAAACTTGCCGAAATAATCGGTGGTAAAATCACCCTCTTGAATAACAACGTTATCTAATTGTCTCTTTTGGTTTGCTTTCTTCAAGATATTGGATTCAATTGTATGCTCAGAAACAAATCTGTAGATATGAACATCTCTCAGTTGTCCAATTCTGTGACAACGATCCTGACACTGTTTATCCATAGCAGGGTTCCAATCAGAATCGTAGAAGATGACCGTATCAGCACCAGTTAAATTAATACCAAGCCCACCAGATCTCGAAGATAAAATGAAAACTGGAATTTTTGGGTCTCTGTTGAATTTCTCAGTTAATAACTGTCTATCTTCAATCTTGGTTGCACCATCAAGTCTCAGATACCTGTATCCGTGAATGTTCAAGAACTGTTCGAGAATATCCAAAACCTTAGTCATCTGCGTAAAGATAAGTGCTCTATGTCCTTCACTAGTCAATTGTTGCAAGAGCTTATCAAGCATTTGAAGTTTACCACAATCGTACTGTAACAAGGATTTATCTGGAAATGCAATCGAAAGCTTAACCTGTGATTTGTGGAATGGGTTATCCAACTTTCCAGCAGCTATATCCTGTGAAACTCTTGTACGAACTTGATTAGGAAAATAGTTTTCTTTCATGTCCAAAGCAACAACTTTTGGAGTAAGTACTGAAAATTGTTCGATAGTTTGATCTAATCTTTGGACTCTCTGTTCTAATCCAGTTTTCATTTCTGAAAATACAGTTTCAAAAGGCAACTTGATTTCGGTTGCTGACCGCAAGAAATTAAGTAATGATTCACCGTAAATTGGTTTTCTAGCACACCTTAAGTCGTTCAAGTAGACAGCTTGCTCCAATTGTTCTTTTAATCCTATTTGCTGTGCTCTCTTCAATTCAGTATAGTAGTTCAAAATATAGTCATCTTTGACTTTTGACTCCATTGCAATCAACTCATTCAATTCACCAACCTGTTTTTGAATGGAATGAGTAGAACTGAGACCCTTGATTTGCTCACAAACAAAGTAATTCATATCTTCTCTGTCGGTGATATTAAGGTTCAAAACATCGTAAGAAATTTTACTGAATAAATCAGTGGTGCTACTTAATCTTTGCACCAAAGCCTCTGTTCCATGATATTGTGTTGGAACAGATTTGGACATGGCAAAAGAAGTCACCACAGGTCTTACTTCAAACAAATCTGGATGGTTACACACCTTACGCAATTGCATCAAACAGTTGATAATCGATAAGAAATTACCTGAAGCCAAGGTCTCCTTTGTCTTAGCTCTGGACATGAAATCATCATAAAGATATCTCTGTCTCTGTGATAAACGACAATACAAAATATGCTCGTACTTTCCTGGCATTTGCTTTTCAACATCTTTCTTCAAACGACGTAAAATATATGGACGTAAAACTTGGTGCAATCTCTTCACCGTATTGACTGTTTCTTCATCCATTCCTTTCATAGTACTTTCACTTTCGTCGATTAGATCACCGGTACTTCCACTGGCTTTTTCCAAGATATTATCCACGGGTTTACCAAACCACGTCTGGAAATCTTCCAAGTTTGCAAAACCATCGGGCATTGCCTGGTTGACTTTCGAAGACGGCATAAGGAAATAAAGAAGAGACCACAATTCCATCAAGTTGTTCTGAAGTGGAGTACCCGTTAAAAGCAATCTGTTTTCAGTATTAAAATTGAGCAAAGCTTTCCAACGATTAGACCGGAAATTCTTAATATTGTGGGCCTCATCTAAAATCATATACTTCCATCTTCTTCTTTTAAATGACTGGTGATCGTGCACAACTAACTGATACGAAGTGATACACACATGGAATGCATCTGGTTTATTCCATCCCTTTCTCTTTTGAGCTCTTTGTTGAGGAGATCCATAGTATGTTAAAACCTTGAACCCAGGAGCGAACTTCTTGAATTCCATCTCCCAATTGAGCATCACAGACGTGGGAACAATGATAAGATGTGGCCCCCAAACATGGTACTCGGTAGCCAAATGAGAAAGTAAAGAAATGGTTTGAATGGTTTTACCTAAACCCATCTCGTCGGCTAGAATCCCATTGGTATCGTTACTGTATAAACTGGCCAACCAATTAAGACCTTGCTTTTGGTATGGACGTAATGTACCACGTAAAAGCGATGGAATAGGAACATCTCTGACTTTTGAGCCATTGACGATTTCTTCGTGAACTTCTTCTTTTGGTACACTGGTAAGTGATCCGTTCTCTTGTTTTGGAGTCTTTGGTTCTTCTTCTTCTTCACTAGATGAGAGCATATCGTCGTCAGAATTTTCTGCAAAACCTTCCAGGACATTTTCGTCTTCAGATTCAGCATCGTTAGAGAATAAGGCTGCCAATCCACTTGGCTTTTCTGGTTCTTCTTGTTCTTCTGATTCTGGTTCTTCTTCTTGTTCTTCTTCTTCTTGTTCTTCTTCAGAAAACTCTGAGTCATCCATAGAGGAGCCTGAATCAGAATCCAAAACAGACTTATCTCCATCAGTATTCAACTCTTCAATGAGTTTCAATTGTTCTTCTGTGTATTCTGAAGAAGTTCCATTTCCGTTCTGTTCAACACCAGAATCACCGTACAAAGCCGCAAGCCCGTTGCTCACATTTATACCATCATCACTTTCTTCTTCTTTATCTTCTTCTTCGCTTGCTTCAGCATTGGTCAATTCCTCTGTCGAAATCTCGCTTAACTTTCCATACTTTTCTCTGAGCTCAGATACACTCAAGTTATCGTCTCCAGTATCATCAACAGATACATCGTCGTCGTCACTATCTCCTTCTTCGTCAGATTCTTTGTTGGTTCTGTGAAGTTGTGCCTCAAGAAGCTGGGTAGAATGTTCTAACATCGAACTTAAATGCTCTCTTCCTTTAATCTTCTTAAGTTCTTCTTCCTTTTGATCTTGAAGGTACTTGTAAACTTTATAAGCCTGAGACCATCTCTTTTTAACTGCTTGTATAGCCAATCTACTGATTTTCTTAAGATTCTGCTCTCTTTCTCTTTCAATTCTCTCCTTTTCACCTCTCTTCCACTTGAAATGTTGATCAACCATGGTGGCAATTCTTCTGGTTCTTAACTGTCTCTGTCTTCTGACTTGTTGGTGTATTTTAGCAAAAGATGCACCATGAGCAAGTAAGTTATCTATATGGGTGGAATTTGAAGTTCCTTTATTTTTTGGAAGAATAAAACCTGTAGCTCTGAAAGGATCAGCCAATTGTCTAGCATTCGTTTGTGGTAATGTGAGTTTTCTTTTTTCAACTTTATCACCATTTAATTCCAAACTGTTTTCTTCATTGATCTTCTTATAAATACCACGAAGAAGGTCTTTTTGCTGCTGAAGAACAATCTTATACTCTTCCATAGTATTAGAATAGTCTAAGTTAGCAGATTCATCTATAATGGCATTTTTGAACTTCTGCTCCATAAACTGTTTGAGCTTTTCTTCCACCTTAGGAGCAACAATCGTCTCTTTTTTGGTGGTGATAACTTCAATTGGAGTCGGGTCAAATTCAATGATTTTCTGGTTCTCTTCGTCATCTTGAATGTTTTCTGAATCTGCTGGAGGTACCCATAAAGGAATATGTGAAGGATGTGTGATTTTTGGTGGAGGAATGGTGAACTTAACATCTTTTAATTTGTAAGATGTGTTAACAGATTCTAGATCTGAGGGATATTCGACTTCAGTTAATACTTCTTCTTCCTGTTTAAGCTCTACCACATTCTCGTCGTAGTATAATATCAGTTGTTGAGGATTTTCAAAATCCCCTTCTTCATCTTCAGGTTCAACAACTTCAGCTTTTTCTTCTTCAAATTCACCAAAATCTTCATCAAAGTCGTCCGGCTCTTCGTACTTTATTTTCTTCTTCTTTTTGTAACTTTCCTTTTTGATAGTCTGAGATTGTTCATCTGTGCTGATTAATGATAATGTTTGTTTTTCTTGTTCGATTGCTTTCAGAAGAATCGAATCTTTCAAAGGGAATTTTTCAAGAATCTTTTGCTCCCTTTCAAGGATTTTCTTCTTTTGTAATCTAAGGGGCAAATCGTCTAGTGAAATATTATCTTCCTGGTCATTTAACCAAGATAATCCGACTTTATGCTGTTTTAAAAAATATTCAAGTAATTGGGGTTTTTCGGTATTATAACTAGCAAACTCCAATGGTTCCCAATCTAGCAAAGATCCGTATTCTTTTAGCTGAAATAATTCATTTACTGCAATATTATAATCAGATATAAAGTCTACCACTTCGGCGGTTGAATCTTTGGAAACCTTTCGCCTTTTTGCCTGCTCTGTCTTTTTCACAGACAGGGCTTTGGCAGGAGATGACGAGGCTGGAGTACCTAGTCTCGATGACCTACGTTTCGGGGCCATTATGATTTAAAGTATTGGGCGAGACGTGAATCTTAGTTGAAGAATCTTCGCGGTCGTGTGTGAGATGCGGACCTGAAGCGATAGAATCGATAGTAGTTAAGTTTTAAGTAATCTGTATCAAAGGAGGTCATAGCAATTAGATAAGATCAGATGAGATCAGAGAAGATCAGAGAAGAACAGAGCAAATCTGAAAAAGTGCAAAAAATTAAAAGTTTTAGAAACGGTTCTATGAATATGTATATTACATTACTGTTTAATGAAATCAGCATTGGCCAGCTTATAAGCTTCAATACTAGCAGAAATTTGCTTGTCACCTGGTAAGATTTCAAGTTCCTTTTCGGCTTCAAGATCTGGTCTGACTTGATAAAATGCATCGTCTTCTGGCTTACCAGAACCTAAAGTTTGAGCTAACCCATTAGATGGGAAAGATCTAGGCATGGCAGGTTTTTCTGGGTTCAATTCAAAGAAGGCTATGAAGGCACCAAAACCAATAAATAAACCAAAGAATACTCCATTATGTTTTAATGCTGTACCATCACTAACTGGTTGGAAATAATCTGGAGACCACATATCGTAGTAATCATCATCAAAATTGACAGGATCATTGAAGTTTCTTCTATTTTGTTGGTCATCATATTTAGCATATGGGTCTCTATCTTGAGCTAATCTTGGAGGAGGATTTGGGTAATCACCCATTTCTGGACGACTTGGGTCAGTTAAAGTAATGATTTTACCGGTGGTGTGTTCTACTATTGAATTATGGGTGGTCAACGTACGGAGACCTTGAAACGATCTCACGGCCGGAGATCCAGAAGCACGAACTAATGATTTGCTAAGATGTTTAAACATTATGTTGGTGTATGAATAAATTTTAAACCAATAAAAAGCGCGAGAAATTTCACACCGTAAGCAGCGAAGATTTATGGAGATGTGAGAGGCACTTAGTGAGAGATTTAGAAGTTTCCGTGTAGTAGAATTGATAATGTCAATTAATGAATGTTTATATTGAAACGTGTATTAATGTTTAAATATCAATTTAGTGAATATTTAATGAATATCAATTAATGAAAATCAATAATATCAATATCAATAAATATCAATAATATCAGTATCATAAATATCAATAGTATCAGTATCATAAATATCAGTATCATAGATATGAATATTATTCTGAAAGAGCTACAAATTCAGTCGTAATGTTTATGCAGTGTATAAATATTTAGGCACAATCTTCTAGATCATGGTATATTACATTATTAGTTCTTTGGCAATTGAGGTTCACCAAATTTGATTTCTTTAATAGGAGACTTTTCACCCTTAGCAAACTCAAGAAGCCCTCCGTATCCATCGATCTCTTGTACACCATTCTTGGTTAAGTAACTCACAGTAAAGTAAATTGGAATAAATGCTAAAAGAAAGCTGGTATTACGAATGTTCCAGTACTCATGAACCGGTGGAGGGTTGATGTTAAAATTGTATTTGTTGTTGAACGGAGTCTTTGCTGGAGCAGCTGCGTGGGAGTGGGACGCATGACTGTTCAATCTCTTGAATGTTTGATTGATATTTCTTAACCTCATAGCGGACATCTTATAAATTTTTTATGAGAAATAAGAATTAAAAGCGAATTGTTTGGCCAGTGGGTTGAGTTTTGGTAGAGGCACTACAAACTACCATAATCCCACAAAACAGATTAATGGCTGCTAATCGCAAATGATGTATAGGTTTGCGCTTGTAATTGTGGGAAAAGATAGGCAAAAAGCGTTTGTACACAGAGAGAAGGACGGAAACAAAAAACTAGTTAAATGTCCTGATAAGATCAATTTGGCGTTGAAAAAAGTGTATAAAATTGGAAGATCTGAACGGTGTGATATCGTTATCAAAGATGCTCACTGTTCAGCAGTACACTTTGATATTTGGTCAGTTTCTTTCGATAAAGAGATAGAGCCGGTATTCTATTTGAAAGATCATTCACTGAACGGGTCTTATATCAATAGGAACAAAATCGCCGGTGTATGTTTGTTGAAATCAAGTGATTTGATTACTGTCCCCAATTCATTAATGTTTAGATTAGTTAATCTTGATACCCATAGCAAAGCTGGATTTTTTTCACACTTTAAATACCCAGTAAAAAGATGGAATATTACCCCCATTACTATTGGTCGTGGTGGTTTTGGGACTGTCAAAATAGCTTATCGAATTGGTGAAAAAGGTAAGGAATACGCTGTCAAAATGGAAACTATAACCAAAGAAAATAGAGAGAGTTTACTTGTTGAAGCTCAAGTTCTTTCTCGATTGCACCATGTAAGTTTTTCTAATTTGTAGGAACTATACTAATTATCAGCCCAATATTATCAATGTAATAGATATCCAGACTCATGGTGACAAGATCTATCTCTTTCAAGAGTTGTTGTGTGGAGGAGATCTTGATTCGTATGTTTGGATCGGCAATAGATACAGGAAACTCCCCGAGAGAGAAGTACTTTTTATAGCGTTTCAACTACTCTTAACTTTAGACTACTTACACAATAAGGTCAATGTAATACACAGAGACTTAAAATTGAGTAATGTGTTGATGGAGATTCCATTTCCGGGATCTAAAGTAGTTTTGTGTGATTTTAACATATCTATACCGTTCAGTCGAGAATCAAGACCACTTAGTAGATCTGGCACCCATGGTTATATGGCTCCTGAAATTACCAACACTAAAGATTATTACGACTGTAAGTGTGATGTTTGGTCTCTTGGAGTGACTTTGTATATTTTACTTACAGGGAACTATCCTTTTATTGGCCATGAAGAAACTCTTAAAGAGCTTAGTGCTAAAGCAGAGATAAATTTCAATTCTTCAAAATGGAAAGGTGTTAGTATCCAAGCCCAAAAATTTATAAGAGGTCTTCTTGATCCAAATCCCAACACCAGACCTTCAATTGTCGAATGCTTAAAGTATCTGTGGGTACTGGAGAAGCGTAAATCGCTTGATTCTGCGTATTTGAGAATTAAATAAATATCGCATTCATGTCGTACAATAGTGACCGGAAACGGCCCTATTCCACGTACCAGGGGGCCCAGGGGTCACCAACATCGTACCAAGGAGGGCAAGGATATCTGGGAAGAGATGGGTATCTGGGAAGAGGACACCGTGGTCAAAGTAGAGGGAACTTTCAGCGAAGAGGTACTCAAAGAGGATACAAAAGTTTCACACCCCAAAGAAATGACAGATCAGATAAATCAAGTAATCAACTTTGGATGGGAGATCTAGAGCCTCAATGGACAGAAGAATCAATTATCACACTCTGGAATGGATTGGGTGAAGCCCCATTATCTGTCAAGATTATACGAGATAAAACCGATCCCAGTGGGAATGGAAAACCCCAGTATTGTTTTATCAATTTTCCCAACCAAGCATCATTAAACTCTGCATTTCTGAAAAATGGGTCGGTGATACCTGGAAGCAACAAAAGACTTAAATTAAATCATGCTACAGGTGCTAATCAACCTCAATCAAACGAAAGGTTTCCCAGAAAACCACAGGATGACTTCTCTCTTCTGATAAGCGAATTAGATACAGAAGTGACGGAAACACAATTGTTTGATTTGTTCAACTCAGAGTTCCCAAACTCTGTTAGACAAGTAAAAATTATCACTGATCCCACAACTGGAGGATCAAGAGGATTTGGGTTTGTTAAGTTCAATTCGAGTGCTACTCAGCAGATAGCAGCCAAAAAATTGAATGGGACTATTTTAAATGGGAAACCCTTAACCATTGGGTCTGTAGTTGCTGGAGGGAACATCAAAAGCCAGGAGTTTTCTATGGATTCAATCGACTTGGAAGGTGTGAATTTGCCGCAAGCTCAACCTCCAATTACAAAGTATACTGATGGTTCAAACACAAATATAAGAGTCTCAGGACTTGCAAGTAAATTCACCGAACAGGAATTAGAAGACCATTTCATCAGTTTTGGTGATATCGTCTCGCTTGTAATGGGGAACAATGCCAGGATGTGTAATATAAAATACCGGTTAAGACAAGATGCCGAAACTGCAGTTCTTCTAATGCATAAACGAACCATTAATAATACGCAGTTGCAAGTAACGTGGGGAGAGCCAGTAATAGAGAGTTACAGATTAAATCCACAATTAAAACAGAGATCCGATATTAAAATCTACGGGGATTCAAAACCTACAAGATTTGATACACTTTCAGACTCCGAAATCAAACAATGGTCATCTTCTATCCACGAAATGTCTGAACCTGCTACCAAACTAATGTACCATAGCTATTTAGATTAATGTGAAAATTCGCGATACTTAGCTCTCACCATGCTTCCTAGAAGAGACCAAAACACTCTTTCTGTCCCAGTATCTCGAGTAGGATCATCGACCAAGCTCAACAGAGTGGAATCCACCACCCCGTCTTTCCCCTCTACGCCTTCCGGGTATCAGGTATCTTCTTTAAATCCTATACGAGCCAATAATCGGTCAGTTCCACCTAAAACGATACAAGAGCAAGAAGCTGAAGCTAAATTCAACCAGCTTGAAGCTGTTAAGATCGTATCAACTATGGAGACCCAACTTGCATTGTTATCAAGTAAAGTAGCATCTTTTGATGGTGAAGATCTCGATACAACTGTCGAATCATTACTTGAATCTAACAAGAAATTAATGGGTGAAATCGATAAACTAGAAGAGCACCAAAAGTTGGGTAGCATAATCAAATCGCTCGAGGACAAAAAGAAATCTTTGGACGAAAGATCTCGAGATATCTTGAAACAATTGATAGGTTTAAGAGGTGATTTAAAGGAACTACCTTCTCTACCTACAAAGTCAGAAACGAAGCAAGAAACCACAAATTTGAATGTCGATGAACTATTGAAGTATGCCATGAAGTTGTCTAAATTCACAAAAGTGCCTCCTACATCAAACGGGATGGCTTATCAAATACATCCAAACAATTTTATATGGCCAGCAGAAGACTCTTTGAGACGTGGAATGCTTGCTATGAGTTCGTTAAAAGGTGACGAGATAATACGGAAAGAGCTTGGAGAAGATGCAGAAATACTGGAAAAATCTGAAGTGGAAGAAACTAAGGTTGATGAAACAAAATCAGAAAAATCTGGACGTGTAGAAAAGACGGTGGAAAGAGCACCAAAAACAGAAGAAGTTGCACCATCGTTAAATTTGGATCTTTTCGACCCTGAAGACGAAGATTCAGATTAGTGTATCATTTTTGTATAATACTCACAAAATAGACAAAATTAAGGTAAAACGTATATTCTATTTACAAATCCTTTTTAGGAGTACCAAAGATTTCACGTGGATGGTGGAAAGAATTAACTGAAAACTCTCTACCCAAAATTGTATCAAGCTCTAATTGATTTGAGTAGATTTTATCAGAATTCAAATGTTCTTTGACCAAGTCAGCCAATCCCTTAATGAAAATTTCATTATCGTTCATAGATTCAGCTCTCTTCACTTTTTCTGGGAATGCTAAATCTTCAACCAATTCGATGTCAAGTTCATGTAATGTTTCAATATGATCAGAAGTAAAAGCTACAGGAACAATCACGATTCCATCAACAGCTTCATCTTTTTCTAATTTTCCAACAATATTAGCAGTTTGAGCTCCAAGCCATGCTTTTGGACCAACTTTAGATTGCCATACTAATCTGTAAGGATATTTGAAATTTAACTTTTCCATGATAGCATAAACACTTGCAGCCACTTCAGCAGGATAAGAATCACCTCTATTAACAATTTGCATGGGTAAAGAATGGGCAGAGAAAAGAATGACAATATTTTTCTTATCAGATGGGAATTCGTTAACCTTTTGTTCAATGTGATCACGGAAAGCATTAATAAATCCTTCGTTCTTTGGCCATCTATCAATAAAAGACCAGTTAATAGAACGTTCTGGGTCAAGTTCTAAAGTAGCTTTATACAATTCGTTCATTGAAGAACCAGTTGTAGAATATGAAAATTGGGGATATTGGGAAAAGGCCACGGCTCTTTTAATTCCATCAGCTTTCATTTTCAAAAGGGTTTCTTCAGTCAATGGGTTAGCATATCTAAATGCAACATAAGGTTTGTGGGGAGCAGTTTCGGGGTTAGTTTCATCTAAAATTTCACACACTCTTTTAGACTGGTGTTCTGACCAGTATCTGATTGGAGAACCACCTCCTATTTCTTCATAGTGACTTTCAATGGTAGGAGTTCTACGTTTTGCAATCCATTTAGCAACCATATTCTGGAACGGCCCCAAGGGAATCAAGTCTGCATCTGAAAATAACCTAAATAAAAAGTCATGGGTTTCCTTAACAGTTGAAGGACCTCCCATATTCATAAATACAACACCTGTAGCAGGCTTGGTAGAAGTTGAATTCCATCTGAAGAGTCTAGGCTTGAGAGCACGAAACATGATGGTTTAGATAAATGAAAAATCGCGAATAGCTTTTTATAGCAATCTTGACCGGTGATGTCACTGATAGTGCTTTAGAGACCAGGTGTTTCGAGGACCAGGTGTTTACAGAACCAGGTGTTTCGAGAACCAGGTGACTGAGATGTGTTGACTAAAGTTTGATTAAAATTAGTAAGAGGTCTAGACTACATAGATTAATAATACTATGTCGATGTTTATTGGTTGCAAAATGAGCTAATATTGATTACTCATACTTAAGAGCGTGAAAAATTATTGTTCTTTTTTAGACTCTGCCTTTTCTTTGATTTCCTCAACAGCCGATTCAGCTGCCTTTTTGAATTCATCAACTTTCAAATCTACTTTGGCTGTTACTTCATTCTTTCTGCTCGATACTATTTCTTGAATCTCACTTACGAAATTAGTGTACGCATCAGCAATACCCAAGTTTCCTTTTCTAGCTCTAAATGAAGTCCACGCTTCTACAAACTCCTTAACTTCATCATCAATATCTTTCTCCTCAAAACTCTCAAGATAATCTAACGAAGGAACTCCCAATGTTGGTGACTCAACGAGGTCTCTCTCTTTCAAGATATACGAGCTTACGGCTCTTGAAACTTTCTCTGTTTCTTGTTCATTAAAGTGAGGACCAGCGTGTTTTCTTGGAGGTGTTAAATGGTGTGATTTACACCAAGAAATAACTTGTTTACTGAAAGGTCCTCTGAAGAAGAAGAACACTAAACCAGTACCAATTACCACATAAAAATATACAGTAGACCAGCAGTAGACGGATCTTTTAAAATCAAGAACTGCAAATGGCTGTGTAATGAATGCAAACGAAAGTTGGGTCACAAAATAACACACTATATCGTAAACAGGCTTATACTTGGATTTATTACCGTCTTTATCAACAAACATTGGTCTGAAATTTCTTCTAAAGATTTTGCCAACCGTCTGTAATAAAGCACCCATAATAAATGTCATATAATAGCCGGGTCTAGTTCCGTGCCAAAAGGCACTGGTTGCAAAAGTCATAAGCGTACTTTTGAATCCTGGCTTTTTGCCTTTTTTGGCCAAACGGATATAAATATAGTTTTTTAACCATTTGTTGGTATTCATGTTCCAAGCTTCTAAACATGTATGTACATTCTGCCCAGTTTCAAAAGCCCAGGGATCAATGTTCTGTACACGGTCCCATTTAAAGGAATCTGTGCTTGCATCATACCCATTGTACCCAATTCCACAAAGAATACATGCACCTTCAGCAATGGTCCAAATAGCGTAGTACTTCAATCTGAAACTAAAGTATAAACCCCAGAGATAAAAGATTCTATAGAAGAAACCATGAACTTGGACAAAGTCCTTTGAGAATACATAATCAACACTTACGTAATTAGGAGCTTGTGTGAGCAAAAAAGCCCAGAAAAACCCTTGAAGTGTTTTTTTCAACGCTACTCTTCCACTTCTAGGAATCTTTCTCTTTCTCTTGCCAGGTCTTCTAGATTCAGGAACATCTTCAAATAACGTGTTGTGAATAAACTTGTCGTAATCAGCATAATCAAAAGCAGGACCTGTCAACAAAGAAGCATAGAAAAACGAGTACCCTAAATAAGGTAAAAGATTTGGGTGTTTTTTAATAGCTCTTGATCTGGTATAGTTAGTGAGGGATTCTTTGGGCTGTTTTCCATCGTGGATATTCCAGCCAAAAGCTGATAACTTCATCACCATCACCATAAGTGCTCCAGTAATATCAATCTTTGCTGGGTTGTAAACTTGGTAAAATTGTTCATGGATATGATGGTAACTCAAGTAAGCCATCAAAAATATAAAATTGATCCATGGCATATACAGGGTTCTAACATATCTTGAAATGAAGTAAGTCCCCAAAGAAGCTGTTAATAGAGATATAAGACCCAGCAGTAGTTCTAATATTCCAAAAACATAAAATGAAGATACCAGCACGATGTAGATATTTTTCAAGGTATAATTTTGGTCAGGTAACCGTTTAAAAATTGCACTGAAAGGGAAGGATAGCAATGCACACAGTAAGATCTTGAAGCTGGCGAGATCAAGTCCCGAAGCTTCAGCTGCCTGTGCAATTGGCTTTTGTATTACTTCAATACCCATCAAGCAAGGATGATGATCGCGATTATGTGTGAGAACCGCTAATCACCCGATGTTGAATTTTGTAGTGATTATTGGTGATTGGTTGGTTGTTGATCGGGTAAAGAGTTGTGAATTAAGAGTTATAAAGCGTAGAGATTGTAGATTTTCGTTTACTTTGGATGCAAATAATCTGTACTCTAATATATTTAAATAATGTGAGATGAGATCAAAGTTTATTTACCAGCCTCAACAAGTTTAAACCCCTCTTCTAAAGCTTTTGTTACTGCTTCACTTTTGAATGGAATCGATTGTAATACAAAAGCCACATCGTTCCATTGATCTGAAGTTTGCGTTTTGCCCAATCTTACCAAAAGCTTTTCGGAAAGCTGCTTTTGGTGTTTCTCTTTCTCTATGAATCCGACAAGGAACTTAACAATTCTCTTCATTGATTCCTTTTCTAAGCTCTTATCATTAGAAAGACCACTGAAAATATCAATAAACCCATTGTAGATAGCATTATCCTTTGTAGCCAACTCAGTAAAGAATAACCTACACATATCACTAATACCTTGGTCTTCGTTTTCAAGACACTTGGCCATAGACGAAAGCTGTCCCTTGACTTTGACTTGACCGGCAAGGATCAAAAACGTAACTGTCATCAAACACGTTCTTTGCACCATGATATTACTATCAGTCAAACGACGGTACAAGAAATCGGTGTTTTCATCCACAAGGTTATTGAAACAAACTGCCATATCTCCCAAACCCAAAACACAGTTGGATCTGATAATCGGATCGGGTGATCTCTCCATGATCGTGATAAGCAAGGGTAAACTTTCTTCACAGAACCTGGAGGAAATACACATGAGTTTTACCATACACAAAACAGCAGATCTCTGAAGAATCAAGCTATCATATTGCTTGTTGTTAGAACATATTTCTTTAACTATTGGGGCAAACCTGGCCAATAATGATGTTTCCCCATATAAAAGCTCTTTCTCTTTGATATAAATAACTGCATCTGCAAAGTCATCTTCACTAGTTCCTCCAATCATCTCCAATTCGTTACCTTCACCTTCCTGTTTATCTTTCTCTTCTTTTTTCAGTTCTTTATCGTGCTTTTTGGCCTTGAAGAAAGTCTCGAGCTTTTCAAGGTATACGATAGTTTTGATTCCAACATGACCCACTATGAATAAAAGCTGAGCTAAAGAATGCACTTGGTCAGAAGGACTTGATTCGGCAAAAACATCGTATGATTTCTTGTTTACAATGTCTGAGCAAACAGTATCAGGAGTATTTGATACTTTGAATATAGCAGCAATTGCTTGTTCTGCAACCGAATACCATGTTGGTGATTCTATGTGTTGAAGCAAAACGTTACTGAGTTTTTCAATGATTTCATCAGCTCGGTCCACTTTATAAAATATAGTATCTTTACTCTTTGATAAAGTTGGAACAATACGCTGTAACGCAATACAACTATACTTACACAACTCCAAATCCTCTGGATCGTCTAAACTGAGACCATTACTTAATATAGCATCAAGACCTTTTAAAACCACCTGGTAATCTGCGAGGGCAAGCATTCCTAATATTACAATAGCACCAAATCTCTGAGATCTTGAAGATTCAATTTGGTCTTCAGCTACTTGTTCTGTATCGTGACTGAAGATTTGCCAAAGAATGGAGATAAGATCATCACTTATCATCTTTTCAAAATACATGTTGCAAAGTAACTTCTCAAACGATGCAAGGTCAGCAAGAGATGATGATAAGGTTATTCCAATTAAATTTTTAGCAATCATAGACGATTTTTGAACATTTGAAATCCCTGATGGAGTTGTGAAAAAGAGCTCTTTGTAACAATCCAAAAGATGGGACGAGATTGACTTTCCTTCATCTGAAGAACCTTTCATCCAAACTAAATGAAGCATTCTTCGTATACCTTCAGGAGCATTTTCTATACCATAAGCATCTGCCATTACAAGGAAATTCATTGACTCCAAAACTTCATTCCTATTTTTTGAAAAGAGCAAGTTCGAAACAGAAGAAGTACCTTTATGAACGGCTTTGATGAAATCAACCGCATCTTCATAGTATTGAGAAGTCAATTTGGCCTTTACTAATACTTCAGCATTAGGGAGATTTCTCTGCTGTTCAAGCATAGAAGCGTTGAGTTCTTCGTGATTGATAGAATCGTCAGACTCTGGGCTTTCATCCACATCCATATTATCGTCATTTTCTTTATCATCATCATCTTTATCTTCTTTATCTTCATTGTTGTCTTCGTTATCATTATCATTATCGTTATCTTCATGCTTGTTTGTGTCTACAGGAAGATATTTCTGTAGTACTTCGTTGGCCTCATCAAGTCTTTTTTGCCATGGTGTGAGAGACAATTGAGTGCCGTGAATAGAAGAGAACGGATGGTGCAATATCAACTTTGACATCAATTTAATGGCATTACGCCGGACCAAAGTACTTCTATCATCAAGAGATCTGACAGTAAGTGCCATGATAACTTGTCTTCTTTTTGAAAACTTCACTTCGAGACTACATATTTTGTTCAAAGCTTGGATCGCTTTTGTTCTGACATAAGGGTTCTGGTCTAGAAGACGTTCTTGAAGTAAATCAATTAAACTTTCAATCTGATGAAATCCATTGTCAGCTCTTTGTTGGTCATCGTTAGCTTGGTGTTTCAAGTTTTCATCAGACATGATAATATCAACTACAATATTCCCACATGATTCAACCACTGAACACCGAAGCGTCTGGTTACTATTATCGAGCAATTGGGCTATCGATGCCATTTGTTTAAGAATTAAACGAGGACTTAATTGTGATATGCTAACAAGGAACTCAGATACAGATTTGGGTCCGATACTGTCATTTGAGTTGAATTCTATTTGCGATGCTTCTCTCAAGACATCTTCCGTCAATACCCCGTAATCGTAGCCAGAGTCGAGTTTATGAAGTAATTCTGCCATATAAGGTGGCAAATGAACAAAATACGTCAATGACTGGATAATAGAGTTTTGAACTGTGCTTCCATGGCTATGGTATTTTACCATTAAACACACGCATCTGAACATCAAGGAAGTTGTTGCTTGGACTTTCATACGCTCTGGAACTTCCATAAGGTGAAATATAGGTCTGTTGAAAAGCTCCATGAAAGCTGACTTTTCTGGGGTAGTTACGAAAAGTTTGGATAAATCAGCTTTTAAACAAGATTCCACTGCATCAAGCAAGTCTTGTGTTTGAGAATTATTTGCATTCCATGCTTGGTTATCTGATTTTTTCCCTCTCAGAGTTGATATTCCGGTAAAATCTTCCTTACTAAGAATCGTAAGAAGCACAAATACAAGGTAGCCATATTTTTCCAAGGTAGCTTTAAAAGAGGCAGCAGAATCAACAAAGTCACCGACATGAATTGAAGCATCGATACTCTTTGCCACTGTTTTAAAACACGAAGCAATCAAGTAAGAAAGCTGTTTTCTCTGGTTAGGTTCAAGACCCAAAAGTGCATGTGTGAGTTCTATTGCATCTTCAAAAAGTTCGGTATTATAGGCCAAAGCGTCGGGATTTTCGGCCAAGTTTTCAATCAACAACTCAAGCTTCCTCTCTCTATCCTCCAACGGCTCTCTGCCGACTTTATCGACATCAAAGGCATTAAAATACCGGGTGAGAGTAAAGTCAGCCATAGATCAATGTTTACTTTTTCGCATCGCGTTTATTTATTATACACAGATTTAATCTCGAAGCTTTGAGTATCCTTTAATGATAGCATTTTGCACGCCAATTCTTTCATCTTCAATGGCTGATAAAAGATCTTTCATGGTCACGGCCTGTGATATTCTGGTGTTATTGACTCGGATACCATTATCTCCACGCAGTGAAAGAAGATGACTTCTCTTGCTATTACTGTCTTTCTCATTAGCTGCACTAGCATTCGTACTACCTCCAGCACCTGCCGTCATCCAGGAGTATTTTTTCTTACCCGTCGTCATCATGGCGGCAGTGGCATTGGCTGCTTTGTGTAAGGTTTCTTCGGCCCCGGCCCTGTTGCCATCTTTACCCCCATTTTCATTTTTTTCTAACCCTAAAGCTATTCTTTTTTCAACTCTCTTTTCTTCGAGCTCTCTATGTTTTTTAGCTAAATTTCTTAATTCAGAGTATAAATCATTTTTACCACTGTTGTTTTTGGCCTTCCCAATAGGAGCTGATCTTTGCCTATGTCGAGCCATTATAATGGTTTTAGTAACAATATCTGCAAGCCATTTTTCACAAGATGTAGACATCAATTCTAGCATCTCAGGCTCCTGTAAGAAATTTTGTATCACCCCATTTTCCCGGGCAGATTTTTGCATAAACGTATTCACATGATAAGGATTTAAGAAATTTACAAGTGGTGCTCTTTGTTGATAGTGAGAATGATTAACACCCCTACTCATTCTTTGTTGCATCAAAAGCTCTTCTTCTCTAGCAATATCGACCCCAGCAGCCGCCAATGCATCGTTCAATTTCGTGGGATCATTTGTATGTAATTGGGGCTGCAGAGGTTGTGGTGTTGGTTGAGAAGTTTGCTGAATTGCATTGGGTAATTGGGCAATTGATAAGTTTATAGGAGGAGTCTGAACTTTGGCTGCAGAGTATCCCAGTTGACTTCTCGTGTGCATTCCGTTGTTTCTTCTTGTGTCTTCAACTATAGGTGTTCCAGCTCTGCTTGCTAATCTACTTACGTCGGGAGTGGCTACTGTAGCATCGACTGAGTCTAATAAGTCATCAGGCAAGTTATTGAAGTCTATATCTTGGGGGTTAGATTGGTTGAGATCTGGAATTGAATCGTTCAACACGGTATCGATTTCCTCCTCGAGTATGCTTGTATCGGGCTCGGTTTTGATCCGTTTGGATGGGGGTTCAGACCCATCGTCTGGTCTCTTGTTGTCCATCGTAGTTTATGTTTCGCGAAATTGCGCAGATAGAAAAGTTCTGAGTGAAAAGTTCTGAGTAAAGAGTTCTGACACTTGGAAAGTAGAGTAGAGGGGAGTAGATTAGGGAAGAGTAGAGTTACAGGAGAGTAGAGTTGGAGAAATTGGGGAACTGTAGTGCATGGGTATGGTGTTATGAATGGGTGTAGAGTGGAAAAAGTAGGAAAGTGTTGACTTTAAGCTCTACACCATCAGTATCATTGCTTAACGACCAAGTATTATTAGTTTTAGTTCATGGTTTAATGTAGAATAGAACTATTGCAGCGAAAACATAACTATAGCAGGAAAAATATGACTTCTCCCGTAAAGATATGACTATTCCTGATAAATATGACTTTTGGCTGAATGTTAGTGAACTTTCACTTTCCTCAACTCTTACGATCTTGGGTATAAACCAGGAATTGTCATTCCATCGTGACCTATATCCTCTTCAAAAATTCTCTTCTTAAAATGTTCATATTCTTCATCCCCAGTAAACTACTTCCAGTTATCACATCGCATCGCGAAAAAATCTCATCTCATGTCTAAGAACTTAACTACATTTGAAGGTGTAAGAGACTTCAGATTCAGATTGGTCTTGGCCACCTTATCTGGAAAGCCCGTAAAGATCTCCAAAATTCGATCTGATGAACTTAACCCTGGTTTAAAAGACCACGAAGTGTCATTTTTAAGATTATTAGAATCAGTAACTAACGGTTCTCAAATCGAAATCTCATATACTGGTACAACAATAATATTCCGTCCGGGAATCATAACGGGAGGTGAGTTGACCCATAACTGCCCCCACGGGAAACCAATCAGCTACTTCTTGGAACCAATGCTTTACCTTGCCCCATTTTCCAAAAAGAAGTTCTCCATCATATTCAAAGGTCTCACCAGTTTGAGCTCAAACGATACAGAAATTGATAGTCTTAAATGGGGGATGATTCCTTTAATGGAAAAGTTTGGTGTCAGAGAAATCTCAATCCATATACTAAAGAAAGGAGCTCCTCCTGTAGGAGAAGGTGAAGTACAATTAAAATGTAATTCTTTAATCCCCCAACCACTTACGATGCATGCAATCGAAGAACCAAAGTTTTCAGCCATAAGAGGTGTAGCTCATTGTGCCAGGGTTTCTCCCTCAATAGTTAATAGAATGATAGACCAGGTAAGAAATATACTTCGTCCTACAGGAGTTGAAGTTAACATTTCTGCTGATGTATGGAGAGGTGAAAACAGTGGGAAATCTCCTGGTTTTGGGCTTGTTCTTGTAGCTGAGCTGAAGAAAGGATGGAGAATTTTCACTGATGGTGTAGGAACTCCGGGAAGTTTACCTGAAGATTTGGCTGAACTTGTAGCATATCAGTTGCTTGAAGAGCTAAGTAATAGCAGCGTAGTGGGTAAGAAACAATTGATGCTAGCTGCATGTTTTATGACCATAGGAAAGGAAGATGTGGGAAGATTAAAGATACATAAAAACCAAATAGATGAAAATTTTGTTTGGGTTTTAAGAGACATAAAATCAGTTTTTGGAACCGAAGCGTTTTTGAAAGAAGATGATGATGACAATTACATACTTTCGATCAAAGGAGTAGGATTTACAAACGCATCAAAGAAAATCGCATAATTTATATAGTAAATGCTAATGATACTTACCAGAAGGAACACCATCCAATAAAGTGTTGACACAAGTTTTCAACACTTGTAGCTTGTTGAATAAGTTTATCGACTTGGGTAGGAACATCTAATCCCTTAAGTCTCTTTATATCGTTACCAGTTAATTTATCAGTGATTCTCTTAAGCACAAGAGCTGCTCTTGCATTACGAATCTCTAGTTCATTTTGTTTATGAAGTCTTGCAGCTTCTTGATCATCGATTTGACCTCTACGTAACAATTCTGTGACATTTACTTGGTTAACCTTAATACCAGTAGCTTCTGCCACTGCTTTAGTTGGGAAATCAAATCCCCAGTTAATCAAAGGATCATAGGCGAAAGCTTCTAAAATAGCCATCAAAGATTCTTTGTTATCTCTCAAAACTCTCATAACGTGCTCACAGGTGATTCTGAAAGAACCTTCTATTCCACTAACTTCCATCGCATAGTTTAACATTCTTGTCAATCTGAAAGGAACCTTTTCGGGATACTTTTCTCTCAAAATTGCAGCCTCAAAACAATCACCGAAATCAATATGAACAACTTTACCGGTAAATCTATCCAACATCAAATTTGATGGATGACGGTCTCCCAATCCCAAAATATAACCTACCATCGACATAACAGCCAAAGATCTGGTGTAAGTTGTACGACGGTCGAGCCATGCTTCTGAAGATTTAGATTTCAACCAAAGTACCTTGTACAAATCTTGACCTCTTGTATTATCTAAAGCTCCCGTAAAAACTTCAACCTTTTGTAAGAGGGTTAAACTGTCGTAATCAGGCGCCATTTGTAACATGATTCTGTGCTCGATATTCAACAAGATCTTTCTTGATTCACGATACTCTCTGATCAAAACATGGAAAGTGTCACTATTAGGTACCCAACCAATAAGACCTGCTTTTGGACTCAAAGGAATAGCAGAGAAGGTTTGAATATCCAAATGACGTTTGAAACATTCAGGATCATTGAAAAGTAAAGTATTAACCAATCCGAAAAGTTGCATAACCAAATTATCTTGACGATTATCTTCGTGACCTTTAAGAGCGTAGAAGTAATGTTTACCGTCACTTCCCTTAATATCAATTTTTCTTGGTCTTTGTTTCGAAGAAATAACAGTGATATTAGGCTCAAATCTAGCAATCCTTGTAATAGGCTTGCCTGCTTCATAAGTACCTGGAACAGCCAATTCGAGCTCAGAAGCAACCTCCAACTTAGGAGAAACATATTGCAATTCAAGACTCAGTAACTGTGGAAGTTGTTTACTAATCCGACGGAAAACATTGTAATAGATATCCCAAGCCTGGTTCAAGTTGGTGATATCTTTTGTTCTACGGTAATTCAATCCCCATTCGTACGCATCGGCTAATTCTCTACCAAAAGAGTTGGCAAAAGAAGACTCTCTCATGGTTTCAGGACCCTTTTGTAACATCACATGTAACGGCTCCAAAACTTCAAACATCTTTTCGGTATTGTGTTCACCAAAGAAAAGTCTTGAAGCATCTTCTAATCCTTCATACCATTGCTCGTGCCACAAAACAGCTACACGAATAAGCTCGTTACTAACCAAGTCAGCTTGCTCAACTAAAACAGGAGAGTGAATTCTCATCTTGTCAATAATAGACATAGCAGCCTTCTTTCTGTTGATGGACTCAGAAGTAATTGCAACTGTCAAAGGATAAACCAAGGCCTGTGGATGTGCTTTACCTAGATCACTCAATAATCCAAATAATGATCTACTAACAATCTGATTTGGCTGATGAATACGAGAGATAAGTTGAGGAATAACTTCCAACCAGGTATCAATTTTAACCATGTTAAATCCCTCATTTATAGCCTGAGCTGCATCACTGATTCCACCGAAATTAAACCATAGTGTTAAAAGTCTTAACGTGTCTTGTAAAGAGCTTGAACTCGAGAGAGATATAGAATGGAAGAACCCTTTGATGGAAGGAACAACGTGTCTTTGAACAGCTTCCATTGGGATCGTAGTTGTTCTTATTTCTGGTTGTTCTGATGATTCAGTTACTTCCTTAGTCTCTCCATTTGCCTCAGTGCTTGGTTTGATCTCCGCTATGTTATTGTTATGAGCAGTGAAGGAAGAAATCACTTCAAAGTTGGCAAGAGCCCAATTGTGCCAAGCCTTGTACCATCTATCATCGAAATGGGTGGCTAACAAATAAGCTCCCAAAATGATTTCCGACATCTCAGACTTCCAGCTAGGATTTAAAGCAATTTGCCATTCCCCTTGTTTCAAGAAACATCTGGCCAATAACCTGGTATATTCCTGAACATGTTTAGGAATTCCCGGTCCTTCTGAAGGCAACGGTTGGGTGATAAGATCGTTAGGATTCAATCCTAAATCTTGAGACATTCTAGTAGTGAAATCAACCAAATGACGCAAGGCTTCCTTTTGTTGTCCTTTAGCCCACATATATTTCAACTGGGCGTATACAACTTGAGGTGGAGCTCTCAGAGGATTTTCAGGAGACCCTTCTTCAAGCAAAGAATTCAATGATTTCTCTGCAAGATTTAACCTACCTGATTTTCTGCACAAGTTTGCAAACTTGATGGAAATCTCCATGTCCTGTTTAGGTTTGATCACAAGAGCACGAACCTTTAACATTCTTTGCCAAATATCCACATTACGCTGACATCCCAATAATCTTGTATTCCAAGTTTTCCTCATCACAGCTCTCTTTTCAGATCCCTGTGGAAGACATTTGTACTTGATGATTTCCTCCAACTCAGCCAACATCTGAACTCTCACAACTACACCATAAGCTCTGTTATAACTTTCACTTACCAAAGCAGTTATCTCGGTCACCAAAAGGTCTCTAGCTTTAAGAATCTGGTTACTAGCATCTTCAAAGTTATTTCTATGTAAACTCAAAATAGCATTGAAAAAAGCTCTATCAGGAGATTCTTCTTTCATGATCCTAATATACTCTTCCATTCTGTCCCATTGTCCAAGACCCCAAAATGCAGCAGCTGCAAGAGGTGAAATATTTCTCTTGATATCACTAGAACAAGTATTCCATTTGGCTTCAGCCAACTCAGAAAGTTGTTCCCATTCTCCAAGCGCATGAAGACATCTCATTTTACCCATGGTAATCTCTATATTATCTGGTTCAGTCTTTGACCTCTCGCTATAAGCACGTAAAGCATCATCCCATCTCTGTAACTTTTCGTACCAAGTTTCCTTCAACTGTAAGTCGTGATGCATTTGAGCGTGTTTAAGAATACCCACGGCTGCGTCTGATTGTTGCAACTGATTATTGATAGAAATCAAAGCTTCAATAGTAGAAGTAGTAGGTTCTTCATAAAACTCAAGCTCCTTATAGTGCAATGATTTGGCATAAGCATGACATCTTTGAGCGTATTGGCCTAATGTGGTGATGGCAATAGGCAAAGACTTATCATCGTGTTCCATAAATTCTGCTAAGTTCAACAAAATCTGGTGAATCTCAGGAGGATTATTGGGTGATGATAATGCAATACACAAAGACTCGACCAATTCTTCTTGGTTCTGAGAGTAAAGCTCATTCCAGCAACTAGCAAAACTGGCATTGAACAAATCTTTAGCTAAAGGATAGTAATCTGTAGCCAAAGGAGCACATGCTCTAATAGCATGAGAAGGACTGTGTCTCAACAATTCCTTGCTCAACTTAGCAATCCATTCCAGCCAATCTTCTCTAGTTCTGTGTTGACTTGGATCCCATACCATTTTTAAAGCTGCCTGGTTAAATGCTAACTTCTTTAACGGCACATCTGTGCTAGGGACATCAAAATGACTGTGAATATCGTAGTCTTTAAAGATATTCAATTGAGCAGGAAGGGGTTCTCCGTTCATGAGTTTAGACACCAACAGGTCAAAAGTATTCAGCTTGATATCCTTTTCGTACATGACGGATTTGATGGCTGGAATGAATACTGTAAATTCTGTACCCAACAGAAGCAACAAATAACACATGGTATTCATGGCAGTTCCTCTCAATTCGTGGCTATCATGTTTCAAAACACGAATAAGTGGATGAACAATTCTAGAAGACATATCATTGAGTAAAAGGTTCTTTGAAAGTCTTCCTATAGCTTCAATAGACGCTTTCCTGACAACAGGAACACCACTTTCAAACATCTTTACGATACTTGGGATCACTATATGAACATACTCTTCAACATTACTTCCGAATATAACAAAACATTTGAGCACCTGTAACGTGGTTTCTCTCTTGGGAGACTTATCCTTTTCAAAAACATTCAAAAGCAAAGTGAGTACTTCAGGAAGATACATTTTAAACTCACCGTCTAAAGCTCTGGATATGGATTCAATAAGATTAATGATAATCACGGTGATATTATTTTCGTCATTCAAATCAAAAAACTCTTTTGCTACTCCAAGAATCTCTTTAAGGAATGGCCGTATATGCTGTTTCACAATAAGAATTAACGCACCTAATTGTTGGAAGTAAAACTTTGTCATGGTCGATTCACATGTGTGCATCACGTTGATAATTCCAGGAATGATCTGTGGCAAGAAAGAAACACATCTTAAGCCCAAAGTCTGGAAAATATACATAATGGCTTGAATAACTTTACTGTGATGGATTTTGAGCGAAGGATCCTTGAGAATCTTCATCAAGTTCGTGATGGCTACTGTAGGATAATATTCACTGTTAGATGGTGACATTCCTTGCATCAATAAGGCCACATCAATAGGAGGAGCATTTTGTTCGGATGAAATGGTTTTGGAGTTTTGTTCCACTTCCCGGTGCTTATATGGATCCAAAGCCCCTAAGATTCCTAAAAGCCTGACGGTTTCTCTTCTGATTGGAGGAGATGCTTCACTCTTTAGAATATTCACCAACATTCCAAGCAATTGAGGATAGTCCAAAAGTGGCTGTATAACATAGCCTGAAGAACTTGCGATTTGTCCCAAAGCTCTAAGAGCTGCATCTCTTTTGAAAGAAGAACTCTGGTCTTGAAACGTATCGATGATTAGAGGCATAAGCTCAGGAATAAATGGTTTTATATCTTCACCACCAACAACTGCAAGCTCACCCAAACACTTTATAGCACTAGCAGCTACCGAAGACTTTGAATCTTTTGCTTTTGGTAAAAGAGCCTCAACAATTGGTTTCACATATGGTTTAGTTAAATCTTTCGAATTTGCAATTAAAAGAGATAACAAGGTCGTACTTTCCTCTTTCTTTCTGCTAGCAGAAGAATACTCAAGTCTCGATAATAATTGTATCAAAGTTTTTCTCAAGGCAGGTACAATATAAGCTGGATTTATTGACGATAATCTTCCCAAAAGTGCAATGGCTATTTTCCTTACACTGAAAACCTCATCGTTCAAAGCTATGAAAAGAAGCCTTAAATTTTCAGGCTGAGATAACTGAGGATCGAAACACTCAGCATTGCTTATACAAGTCAAACCCTCTAGTCTGATTTCAGGATAAAGGTCTGTGATTGATATTGAAAGAAGCTTATCCAAGACTTCATTCACTGCCTTAAGAGCATTCACACTTACCTGTTCACAAATTGGATCGTTTATGAAAATTTCACAAGATGCAACAACAGCTGTTTGCCTCACTTTCGGTATAGGATGTTGAAGGTAAGTTATCGTACAGTATCTGACAAATTCGTTCAATTGATGTCCCTCAAATTTGAAATATACCAACATCTGCAAAGCCTGAACCAAGATATTACTTTCCTGTTGCTCAAACACTTCCTGATTATTAAGAATACTATTAACGCTCATACCTGTATCCCTTGAGATCATGATCAATCTACAGTCTTTAGCCAATCTATCGTCCATTTTGGTAACAGCATATGGAGATCCAGGAGGTTGGAAGGTCACCCCTGAAAGCACCAAGCTCAACAAGTTCAACAACTTGGTATTTATGACATTGGAAAGAACAGGAATATTAACGATCAACGTCTGTAAAACCTCTTGCATGTCTTTCGAAAGGGAGCAGTTACTGAACATCATATCAAGAATATCTCTTTGTAAGTGTTTCGTCAATGCTGGACCAACAGAAATAGATAATTTCCCAATACAGTCGAAAATAGCTGGCTCTGTATCTTTCCTGCTTGACTTATACTTTGAAGACAGAGATAGGCTCAGTAAGCTTAAACCAGATTGGGAACCTTGACCATTTGAGTTTGCAAAAGGATTTTCTGATCCGTTCGAAACAGCATTAGAAATGATCAGCTGAATGGTGGAATTGGTAGGGTAAGAAAGTCCTTCTCTAATATTGTCTAAAATAGCATCTAAGTAAGTTGCCATTTGATTCCCTACTTCAAGAGCAATTGCTCCGATACTTCTGAAGATACAGCTTTTTTCCAAGCTGGCATTTTCACCATACTGGTTTCTGTACTTTTTCAATTGGGATAAGTAATAGTACAAGATCTTGTGCAAGTATTTTTCGACGAATAAATCAGGGTTCACTCGACAAATTAGTGGAAATATATTGGTAAGTTCTTGCTTGATAGCAGATTTTTTGTGGTTCTTATACATGATGGTGTTAGTATAAAGCATATCGAACTTCGATACAATATAAGGGTCCGTCTTGTACTTCAAAAGCTCTCTGTATACCAAAAGAGCCCCATGAATTGACTCAAAAGGCTGGGTTCCAGGATTCGGAGTAATTATACCAAAAGCACTCTCTGTATTGGTCCCATTAGATTCTACGCCATTTCCTGAAGGTTGGTTTTCGTTTAATACCGAAGAAGCAACATCAATAAATTGTTTGATCCAGTATCTTCTTGAATTCACATCTCTATGGTAAATGATTTCCATGCATTTCAGCAACGTTGCTGCTGTATCGACTCTGATTTCCAACTTTGGGTCTTTCAATTGAGTCCAAAGCTGTTCCAAGATTTTTCCTACGAAATTGTGCAACAAATTAGGAGAATTATCTGCCAATGAATTTAACATTAATATAGCTGTATGTCTTCTATGATCGTGTTGTTGTAACCATTCTATAGCCTTATTAGCTTCATATTCCACAAAATCTGCCGTTAAGGGCCCACCAGGAGTGGCAAGTTTCCCCAATGTTTTGGTGGCTTGTTTCATCACTGCTAGATCGTTCGATACTGTTAAAGGCGAAAGATAGTTCGAAAATCTAGCGGTTTTTGTAGCATTTTCTTCACCAATTCCGGAATTGAAATCAATAAGAGCATCGATAGCAGCAATACCTCCGAATTTGGATGCATTATCTGAAGCATGTAACAATTCGAATATGGTTTTATTTATGTCGTTAATATATCTATTGAAGTGCTCGACCGACAAATCACGGGCCACCAAATCCAAATGATTTCTTAACTCGATGGCATATCTGTTCCTCTCATCCTCATTGCTGGACCTTAGCCCTTTGAAGATTTGGCTAAGCTCAATCCCATCAACTATTTGCGGTTGTGACATGGCTTCGAGTATTGGAAATTCTCAGCTTATCATTTGAATGCGATGAATCGGTGTGCACACATCTACAATTACCTACACAAACATACTAGTCTAATTTATTTATCATATAATTATGGTACTGAAAATAATGAAAAGTTTCTTACAATACTTGGACCATATTCATCGTAATCTTGTTTGGTATAGCAGCAACTCTTAAATTCTGCGGTTTGAGCTAAAAGTGATCCTCCAAACCAAACTGCATTACGTTGTCTTTTATGAGATATAACTTGTACATCAACTCCAGTACTTTTAACTCCACTTAATCTTTCACTTAATTCAATTCTTTCATTGGCCAAAGATTTTAAATCTCTTTGAAGTCTTCTACCAAAATCTTTAAACATAGTAGAACCTCCACTCAACACAATATTCTTGTACAATTTTTTACGAACATCAATTGGTGATGATTGAATAACTTGATCAACTACATTTGGTAATGGAGTTAAATAGTCTGAAGATGCAATTTCAGGATTGAAAAATATTTCAGGGGCCAAAAATCTTTCGTATCCTACATCGACAGTATTGGTTCTATTTTTATCGGTGTACTCCACAATGTATTGAGCAAATTTCTCTTGTGGGTATTGGTCAAATTTACTGAATTCCTTAACAATATCGGGACAAACGTAACAGAATTGTTGTTTGATTTTTTCAGCTGTTTGCAAAGAAGTATCCGGTTCACCACGATCTCTCAATACTGATTGAATGAAAGAAGTTATATCTCTACCAGCCAAAGGAATATTTTTAATGGCAGTTCCAATTACATAACCTTCAGCAACCGGAATCACGTGGGTTACCCCATCACCAGAATCAATAACTGTACCTGTAAGAGATCTATCTTGAACTTTTGAAGAAGTCCATGAAGCAGCCAAAGCTAAAACTGCTTGAACTGCAATATATAAACCAGCACAATTAAAAGATTCAAACATGATTTCGGCAGTACTTTCTCTATTTTCTGGAGGATTTAAAGGAGGTTCAGTTAATAAAAAGTAATGATCTTCAGGTTCACAACGTAAATATTTAAATATGGAATTTTCCCAGAATCTTTCCATATGATCCCAATTTTCAATTTGTCCATGTTTGACGGGATATGATAAACTATAATTGGATCCATTAGCAGCATTCAATGCTTCATCACCAATATAAAAATCCAAATCTTCCAAGCCTCTTTTTGAAGCTAAAAATGAAGTTTTAGCTGCACTCTGTTTACTACTTTTACCTGCAAGAGTTGAAGTGGCAATTGCGGTTGGGAAAACAAAAGATGGTGAATCGTTTCCGGCAAACCCCAACTTGGTCAACCCAGTACCATTATCCATAACCACAGCGGGTGTTCCCATACTAGCCATGATGATTAATTATCGTTAGTTGAGAAAAGGGTGAAAAGTCCAATAGTCGCAGTTTCGACATTATGAGACTGAGCAATTTTGAGCGTGTCCTGATTAAATATAACTATATATGTAAAAACTAATATTCATCTTTACCACTTATAATGACATCATTGATCTTTAAAATCATTCTAGATAATTGGGTTGCAAGTAAAAGTTGTTGTTTCTTTCCAATTAATGGATCAATAACAAATAATTCTTTCATATCATTGGTACCTTTACCTAAACAATCAACACCTAAACGACTAGATTTTTCAATTACTTGTTTCGATTTTAAACTTGATAAGACTTCAATTGGATCTAATCCAGAATTTTCTGCTAGCGTAGCAGGAATCGTATCTAATGCATCAGAAAAGGCTCTAAAAGCATATTGATCAATTCCTTTTCTAAGATTAGCTGCATCACTAACCGCTAAAGAACATGATAATTCAGCTGCTCCTCCTCCATAAACAACTCTGTTATCTCTAATCAAATTTCTTACAACACAAACTGAATCGTGTAAGGCTCTGATTCCTTCAGCACAAATCATCTCGTTAGATCCTCTAATAAAACATGTAACGGCCTTGGTGTTAGAACATTCTTCAATCACCAACATTCTGTCTCTTGTGGTACCAAATTCGATTTCTCTGATTACTCCTGCCAGTCCTAATTTCTCAGCAGATAAATCTTCGAATCTTGGAACTATACGGCCATTGGTGGCGATGGCTAAAGATTCTAATTCACTACCTCCAATCCATCTGATAGCATTGAGTCCATTAGCTAATAATAAATGATTAGCCTCATCATCAAATCCCCATTGACATGCAACCACATTGGCTCCTGAATTTTTGACATGGTCAATCATTTCCTGGAACTTTTGCTGTTCGTATTCTTGCAACACTTTAAACTCTTCAACAGATGAAATGTCTAATTTATGTTTAGTCTTTGGCTTTGGTGGTTCAAATGGACATGTTAAAATGGCTATTTTACAATCTTTGATTTCCTTTGGCATTTGTGGGTGAGACCAGTCTTTGTCTAACAATACCCCTTTGATTAAAGAAGAGCTTTCAATAGATCCTCCAACTTTTTTCTCCATCTTGATTAACTCGAAATCAACATCTTTTCTTTCGAAATCAGCAACAGATAAAACGGCTTCAACGGCCATTTGAGCAAACTGATCGTGGGATTTAGAAACAATTTTGGATCCTAATGAAGTCTTTGCAGCTTTCAATAAGTTTGAATCAGTAGATTCAGCACTTATATTAATTTCATCAGCAGTTCTATCTAATTCAGCAACTGCTATTTTACATGCTTCATCAAACCCATTAGCAATCTTGATAGGATGGATTCCCTTATTTATTAATTCTTCAGCTTGATCCAATAAAGCACTTGCTAAAACAACAACTCCGGTAGTACCATCACCTATTTCGTCATCTTGAGACTTGGATAATTCTACCAATAATTTAGCAATTTCGTTATCCAAATCCATTTGGGACAAAATGGTAGCACCATCATTGGTAATTGTGATTTCACCATCTTGACTGACTAAAATTTTATCCAAACCTCTTGGACCTAATGAGGTTTTAACAATAGAGGCAACAGCTCTAGCTGCTAAAATATGAGATTTGGTGGCTTCAACACCGTGTTTTCTTTGCTTGGTACCTTGGTCCCTGACAATTATGAATGGACGTCCCATTTCGTCTTGAGCCACAATGGCATTAGACATATCTGGCATTCCTTGCATTTGAGCTGCCATTTTAGATTGAGTCGATTCTTTTTCGCGTTGTGAAAATTTTGCGAAATAGGAATACACGATATTAGATCAGTAGAGTATGACCCTATTGGGTTGGATTAGATGGATTAGTCGGATTAGATGGATTACTGTATTGTGATGGAGGTGATTTTATATGTTCAAGAACATTAGAGTTAATAGTGGGGATTTTTAAAAACCCAAGCCTCTTAGCAATGCATCAGAATAAAATATAATTTGCAACTTGAGTCCAAATGTTCCCACAAATTGCAACCTGAACTTTTTTTACAAAGCTTTTGCTTTACTTTATATACTCTCTATCTCTAAAATCAAATAAGACCCATTCACCACACTCGTCCCCTGAATCCGGTCATATCTTTATAACCCATGCGCCACTCGCACTAAAATTAACATGAAGCTTATATCATTTATCCTATTTATTCAGGCCGTGTCTGCAATTAATAGCTTGTTCAACCCCAAGCTCACCCAAGAGAACCCTGTGAAGTGTGTTCCAGTAGAATACACTGGAAGCAAGGCATTTGTTGAAGTGTACACCGAATCAACTGATGCAAGATTGCCTACTTTAATTGTACATGCTAAAGATCTCTTATACATCCCAGAGGTTCCTGCTCCCCAAAAATATACTTTGGAAAAAGGTGAAAAGTTGGTCAAAGGTGATAAATTCGATCTTCTGGCTTATCCTGATGAAGGAAAGTTTTTGAACTCGTACATGTCAGCTAAAGAGGATGATCATAAAATGTTAAGACTTGAAGTCAAAGAATCAGGAATCTACTGTGTTTATGTTTCTGTTCCCAGTGAAGTCAAGAGTTTTGAATCGTCTGTGATTACACATAATTCACATGGATATTTGAACTTTTTCTTTTACATTAATTACTCTCAGTCCATTTGGACCCTTGTGATCATTATTGGTGTTACGGCTTGGTTGCTTAGAAATTTGATACTGAGAGTTGGAACAAATTTCCAGAACTTGAATAATATTTCTGTGATCTCCAAAGTGGCTGTATTCTACATTTTATTCCCATACATTCTCATAGAAGTGCTTCAAGTACTAACATATTTCATCTTAAATCATACTGCAGAACCAGGTCTTGTTAGTTCACTGATCTGGTTTTCTGTTCAAATTCTTACAGGTGCCTATCAATCACTTTTACAAATCATGTTGTTACTTTTCTGTATGGGTTTTGGTGTGCTTTACTCACAGAAGAAAACTAAATCATATAGGGAATTTCCTGAATCTAAAATGAAATGGGCAAAGATTCTTTGTGCTATTTCTTTAGGCTCCCAATTCATGATATACTTCACTATGCTTTTTACTGATCTGGAGGCAGTAGTGCAACAGCAAAACATAACATACGGCATTTTTGGGTTTGTATATACTGTATCTGCCTTAGTCATTTATGTTGAGTCTATTAGACAAGCATTCAAGACCAAGAAGGCCATTAAGGAATTCCCACCTTACTCATCCAATATTGAAAACTTTGGAGAGAAAAATGAACAAGTTGAAAAGGCATTTAAGAGGTCTCTTTACTTGATTTTTATAGTTCCTATTTATGCTGGGATCATCAACCTGGTGGTCTCAGTGATGTTATTGTATTCAAGTCTCGATAACATTGTTAGCAATGTTGATGAGCAATACGCTGAGCTTATGACAAGAGAAGCTATGTTGAAAAACACTACACCATTTTATCTCCTGGTATGGACTCATTTCACCGTTATTTTGTTTATAATCATTGGAATCTATTTCACCTGGATAAAAGGAAACCAAGGGTTAATCATTGATGAAGATGAGTATAGATATGACCCAGTAAGTGAAGACCCCGACGCTAGATTTGTTTAAGTTAGTTTCTAATAGTGCACATAATTTCGATTTTATACGATGTTTTAGAGTTTTAATCGGGTTGTTATCTCTGAAATGTGAGTCATTCAAATTGGTTCTGAATATCTGGAGTAGTTTCAGAAATAACTCTTAATCCAATTTAGGTTCTCAAACTATAAATTCTAGAACTTTAAATTGATTACATTAATTTCAGGTCCAGAATCTGATAAGAAAATCTAGGCTCCTATTAATGCAGGTTTTAAATAATTTTTTAATTCCCGACTTCGCAGGCTCATCACATTTCCTTGTCGCATTTCTGCAACACACGAACCGCCTATCTCATCAACTCATTTTGAAAAATAAGAATAATATTCGATGCCTGAAATAGATATCGATACTGCCTCTCTCGAACAGTTAAGAGATATCTTGACCAACAAGTCCGGTACTGAAAATCTTGCCAACCGGTTCAGAGCTTTATTCAATTTAAAATGTGTGGGTGCCGAGTCTACAAATACCGAAGATGTTAATAAGGCTATCGCATATATTGCAGATTGTTTTGAAGACGATAGTGAATTATTAAAACATGAGGTCGCTTATGTGTTAGGTCAAACTAAGAAGTTGGTGGCTGCTCCTCCTTTAAGAGAAGTTTTGGCCAGTACTAAACAACAAGTAATGGTTAGACATGAAGCTGCTGAAGCTTTAGGTGCTTTGGGTGATAAAGATTCTTTAGAAATTTTAACTGATTATTTCAAAAATGACCCTTCGTTAGAGATCAGACAAACCTGTGAATTGGCTATTGAAAGAATTAACTGGGAACAAAGTGATAAAGCTAAGACTGAAACTATTGAACAATCACTTTACACTTCTATTGACCCAGCACCTCCAATGTCAACTGATAAAGAAAGCAAAGTTGAAAAATTGCAAGAAATCTTGAACGATCAAAAACAACCACTCTTTGAAAGATATAGAGCTATGTTTAGATTAAGAGATCTTGGGACTGATGATGCATGTCTTGCATTAGCTTCGGGATTCGATGATCCTTCTGCTTTATTCAAACACGAAATCGCATATGTGTTTGGTCAAATATGTAACCCAGTAACTGTTCCTTCATTAATTACTGTATTGAAGAGAGAAACTGAAGCTCCAATGGTTAGACATGAAGCTGCTGAAGCTTTGGGTTCAATTGGTACTGACGAATGTACCAAGGTATTGGAATCATTCTTAAATGATAAAGATCAAGTAGTGAGAGAAAGTGCTCTTGTTGCTCTTGATATGGTAGAACCATAGAGTATAGATATTGTAGTTTTATTAAATTTAGGTGGTATAATATACACCAGTAATTTCATTTGTCGATTGTATATTATATACACTATAGTACAAGTATATGCATTTTAATTATTGGTTCTGAATTTGTAACCACAATTAGTACATGTATAGAAAACAGTAGCACCTTCATCAGCACTTCTTAATTGTAAAGTATGATATTGCATTTCATCGTGGCCACACTTAGGACATTTTTCTTTAATGGTAGCACCTTCTCCGAGATCGTCGTCTTTTAAGGATGTTTTAACTGCTGATCTATTCATCTTTAATGTTGATGGGAATGCATCTTCAGCTGAAGTAGTCACCACCTTCAAGTCAGCAAACTTTGAGGCTGGGTATGACTTGGAGCAGATCTTACAGTCGATTGTCGATGTGCTTCCAATCTTGTCCAACAAGTTCCCGCAATCGGTGCAGAAGATTAACGATCCTACGACAGACATGTTTGAATAATTTTTTCGAGATGAGATGCGCGATAAGAATGTTAGAGTGTTTGTAGGTTTGAATAATGTGTATGAGTAGTTTTGGTGAAGATGTGATGGATGTTGTTTGGATATAGGTCTTTGAAGTACAGAGTTTAAGTTGAACATATTTATTTTTCAATCAATTCCAAAATTAGGTACTCTTTCTATATAGCTGCGAAATCGTTACTCTGTGAATTTCACAAAAAATGTTGCAACCAAAAAAATTAACAATACTAAGCATCTATTACAAAATTATAATCTAAATTTCTTCTGGGAAATCTTCAGCAAAATTATAAACCTTAAGGTTATACCCATTGTTTACAGTAGTATAACTATTTTTACCAAGTCTACCAATTGGCTTCAACTTCCCAGTATCTATAAATTGTTTCTCTTCGTCTTCAAAAAGATCTTCTCTAACATGAAAGTTCACAGCCTCAACAATCACAATAGTGGTTGTTCTGACATCTGGCTTGTCTTTCGAGAAATATGACAGTGTATCAACAAGCTTAGCTTCAATACTAAATGCACTCTCAGCAACATGAGCAGGCTTAACTTTGTCAGATTTGGCCGGAGTTAATCCGCTTAATTTCCATTCGTCAACGTTCGAAGGAGCAGCAACAGCCGTAGCATTAGCAGCGTCAACAAACCATTCCGAAATGATGTTAATGGTTAATTCACCACTATCAAGAATACCCTCTAATGAGTCCTTGTTAGTAGCACCAGAGAAGGAAATGGAAAATAAGGGTGGATCAGCACTCACTACATTAAAGTAGGAAAACGGAGCAAGGTTTGCAACACCATTTGGTTTTATGGTACTGACTAATCCGATAGGTCTTGGAGTAACAGCACACAGAAGAAGTCTATAATTGTGCAAACGGCTTCTTCCTTCAGCAAATGGGTCAAGACTAATCTTTTTATGTTTTTTCCAGTCTTCAGTTTCAGCACCTTCTTTTGGTTTCCAATCAGGGTTTGGACCTTTATTCCAGAATTGTTCAGCTTCGTAAGTCATTGTGAAAAACTATTTGTGAATTGAGAATATGTGGATTAGGGCCGAAATTTATAACCGAGCCTCAGTTATGTCAACTGGTTTGTAGAGGCAGGGCACAAATTAATTTCAGAGATTTTAAGACATTAGTAATGAATCAGTTATGACTATCTCATCACAATTATTTATTGAACAACTTTATGTTTTGCATTTCTGTATAATCTTATTTGCATTGTTCAATTACTAATCTCAGTGTTAATCTCGCATTATCGACTACGCGAATAACCATGGTGAAAAAGGTCTTGCTTATTAACGGTCCCAACTTAAACCTCTTGGGGACAAGAGAACCGGAAAAGTACGGGACTACTTCTCTCAAGGACGTAGAGAGTGCAGCCATCAAACAAGCAGAGAGCAAAGGAAACGGATCTGAACTTGTTACTTTCCAAAGTAATACCGAAGGTTTTATCATCGACAGAATCCAACAAGCAAGATTAGAAGGAATAGAATTCATTGTTATTAATGCAGGTGCATACACACATACATCTGTAGGAATAAGAGATGCATTACTTGGAACAGCTATTCCATTTATTGAAATTCATATAACTAATGTCCACCAAAGAGAACCTTTTAGACACCACTCTTACCTTAGTGATAAAGCCATTGCAGTTATAGCAGGATTGGGGGTTTATGGATATACTGCTTCAATTGAGTATGCTCTTAACTATTAAATATACATTAACCGTAAATTCCATCTTCCATGGCATTAGGAATGGCTTTGTCACCATAGACTCCACTCCAACTAATAGGCTTTTTCCACAGGTCAATCTTTAAATCTAGCGTATTAACTGTCTTTTCTGCTAGCACATTTGCTTCGTAGAAGTTTTCTCCCTCGTAGACAAAAATTACCAATACCAATAACGCTACTTTACTTGAAAACTGCGACACTATGTGTTTGACATAAGCGGAATATTCGTATACTTTACTCAATGGTTTCAGGTCAGATAATTTAAGAGACTCAATTGATTTGCTGAGCAAGTCTTCGTTTGTAAATGTGACAATTGAGCTTGGAATCATGTTTTCCTGAAGCCCTGAATCTCCCGAATCAAGAACTAAAACTTGACTGAAATCGTAGTCTTCAATAAATGGGCCTATTATTTCTTTGACCAATTTTTCAGCAAAACCTGGAACTATAGGAGATCTTTGCTGGATAAGCGTGATGCTCCGAGATTTGCTGAAGTAGACTTCAAGTCCAGTTGATACACCTTTTACAGCCTCAGAATCAGCTGAATGGTCGATTGGGGATGCGAATGGGTAGAGGTAATCGTGATTTAAATGGGCCACCCTTTCGAGGTCCAAGGTTTGAATCAACAAATCACTAGCCAATTGGGGAACATTGCCAATGGAAACAGCCGGGATTATTAAGGTACTGTTTTTGATGATACTAAGATCATGATACAGTTTTAAAATATACGACATGGTATGTATATTGCCACAAAATATTTTCGCACCGGATCAACCAGTTTCTCTATAAAGCTGGGGCCAGCCCAGGGGTATTATGTAGTAATTGTAGAAAAGTAGGACGTAGAACTCATTCACTATCGCTATCAGTTTTCAACTTGAAAGGAAGTGGGAGATCGTTACCTGTAAATGGAGAACTTTTCAGCTGAGTCTGATAATTCACACTAGCTGGTGGTGAAGCTCCAGGAACATTCAATAAATTTGATAAAGCACCCAAGTAATTTGAATTTGGTTTATCAAAGCTGTTTATTGAAAACCCATTTTGATTCGAGCCGTAATAACTTGAGTGGTTTTTGTTTGATTTCAAAAGATACGATGGATTAAGGGTTGAGCTTGAAGTATTGGCTGAGTTGGTAAAGGTTGAATTAGCACTAGTATTGGAATTAGTGCTTGTATTCAGATTAATTGAATTAGTGTTAGTATATGCTGGAGTTGGTAAATGGGTTGAACTTGTGTTTTGGTTGATAACATTAGCCACACTGGCACTAGGCGAGGTGGGCAAGTTATTTTGAATTGAATTGAAAGACGGGAGCTGTTTATTCTGATTTTGAATTTGCAGAATTTGGAGTTGGTTAGGTATAATGAACAGGTTATTTTGTAAAGTATGATTTGCTGAATTATTTCCAATTAAAAAGTTAGAGCTTATACCTGGTAATGTGAGTGATTCTAAATTATTCAGGTGGTGATTAGGTGAGGGATTAGAACCTGGGTAATCACCATCTGAATCATTTAATAATGGTGATAATGGAATTAAATTAGCACTGGCATTTGTGGCCAGATTGGTAGATGCTGAGTACCAGTTTAGTGAACCAATGGTGTTTCTTAAATTGACCGCATTTTTGTGTTCCAGTAAGATATTATTCACCACAAACCTTATTATGCTTGCACGAGATTCGTCATTAAGAATATCATTAGTTAAAACCTCCAGTTTGATGATTCGATTAACCTTTTCGCTCACAGTGGATGCCAAATCGTAGTCAAGTTTGAAATCCTCAGGTCTTTCAAAACTAACTAGTTCATCTGGGTTTTTAACAGGATGAGGATGTGGATGTGGATGAGGATGAGGGTGAGCTGGCGTTTGCAATTGAGTTAATTGTGGATCATGAAGGGAGTTTAAATGGGCCAGTTTCTTTGCCTTTTCACCTGAGGATTTCTTCTTCTTGGGTTTCAAAACCTTGGTAGAACCAGTAGCAGAATCGTACTCTTGCTCTAGTAATTGGTGATCATGAAAGTCATTAACTACCACCAAAGTCCATTTTCCCAGATTAAAAGAGTAGTTTGCTCTGAGCTTGAAAGGACATGTTACTTTTCTTCTAGATTGACCTTCTCGTAAATGTTTTTCTCTTGCATGTTGACACCTAAAGACTATTTTTTGTTTATCAGATCTTTCAATCATAATTTGAATACCTTTGGTAGATAATAGTCGTTGTTGTAACCATGGCTTGATATCGTTCTTGGAACTGAAGGCCTGTTGTTGAAGTTGCAAGTCATCAAGCGGTAGACGATAACACTCGGGCTTCATTATAATTGTGATAAGCTAATTAATGCCATGCGAATTTTAAATGCGATAATCGATTTGCTGATGAGGAATTGTTAATGAGTTCTACAACTAAATTGATTGAAAAAGTGTTGGCAATTAAAGATAACTTGTTGGAAAGCGAGTTTGATCTGTTTCAGATCGATTATTTGGAGACAAGTTTGGTACTGTTAGTAGCATTAATTGAGTCGATTGAGGAAGAATATGCTGGTAAAGTGCCAGCTCATGTGAGCAGGTGTCTTGAAATTTTGGTCGATAAATTTGACGAATTATTTGAATCGGATGTTACTCGTGAAGAATTGAATACCTTAAGTATATCGGGGATTGATACACTGGAGACAAAGAATCAAGGGTCAGGCCACTCAGAGCGAGACTCTGAGTTTGAAGACTATGAAGATGATCTTGGAACCAGGGTGTTTAGTGCAAATAGTGTGAGTTTGGACGGAACTGTAGAGAGCCCCAAGGTGCCTACCCGAAACGATTTTGACATTTCTAGGAGAAGTATCAATGATGCAACTAAAGATACTTGGAGCAGTGACAGTCAATTGAGTAGCAGAAGCAGCATACATACCCCGAAAAAGGTGGGAAGAATGAGTCCTCAAATTGACAGAAATGTTAACGTTAGCCAGTGTGATAATCCAATTGCAAATAGCACATTGTATTCTCAGAGTCCAAGTTTCAGACAGGAAAGTTCCTGGCAAAGCCCAAGTTTTAGACAGAACGGGAGTTTGCAAAACAGAAGGATTGGGAATGAAAGCATTGAAAATCCAGAGAGCTTAACCCAGAAGTCATTCGATACAGATTATGTTCAACAGACTTTTGCAAAGAGTTTCGATACTCAAGACCCTCAAGATACCAAACAGATTCACGAAACCATTGAAACGAATAACGACCAAACCACTGAACCCCAAAGTGATGAAAAAGCCTCCCAAATAAGTTCTCCAACCAAACCTGAAACCTCAGAGTTCATCTCTCAAATTGCACAGTCTCCAGACGAAAGAAACAGCAGCATATGGTCCAAATTGGAAAGCCCTCATGTACGTAGATCTCTGCTGATATCTGAGCCCAGAATCAATGCAGAAAACATCATAAGCCAAACACTTTTTCACATCAACTCCCCCAGTAAAGATCGGGAACGAGAATCAAGAGAAAAGATAAGCAAGATGTTAAGACAAGGATACGGGAACGTAATTGGAGAAAACGATATTAATGATTTTTCCAACTCAATTGATTGAACGTGATCTAACGTGTAATTAGGATACATATATATACAGGACCAGATTAATTAACTTATTCTAAAGTAATCTTTGCACCAACACCTTCTAAAGTAGCTTTAATTTTTTCAGCATCTTCTTTGGCAACATTATCTTTTAAGACTTTTGGAGCAGATTCGACAAATTTCTTAGATTCTACTAAAGATAATCCTAATAAACTCTTAACTTCTTTAATGACTTTTGGTTTAGATTTAGCATCAAAAGCTTCTAATTTTATAGAAAAGATGGATTTTTCTTCTGGTTCTTCTTTGGCTTCTTCTTCAACAGGAGCAGCTGGGGCAGCAGCAGGAGCAGCACCGGCAGCTGGTAATGCAATATCTGAAATGTTTAATCTTTCTTTTAATTCACCAATTAAAGATGAAGTTTCTAATAATGTTAAGGTGGAGATTTGGTCAACTATGGCAGAGATCTTTGGGTCTACAGGAGCCTTTTCGGCAGCTGCAGCAGTGGAGTTGAAACGAACAACAGGTAAGAATGCTCTTCTAGAAACCAATCTGGCAGTAGGTCTGACTATTTGACGGAACATGGTATTATAGTGCTTGAAAATTTTCAGTAAATTTTTCATTGGTGCGACGACGTATTTTGGGGCGTGCAGCTATCGTATTTGCGTGTTGAAACCGTTGATACGAGATTTATAGTTAGTTTATTTAGAGAATGTGTCATTCAAATTAGGTGAAAATTGGGTGACTTATTCTCAACTCCCAGATGTACATATCTACTGATTCAAAGACGAATCCAAGAATTTTTCACAATTTTCAGTCGTATCACCAAATCCACATCCTCGCGACAAAATCTCAATCTCGAGTTAAGCATAGAATGGCATCATTTAGATTCTGTGCCGACTGCAATAATATGTTGTACCCTAGAGAAGACAGGGACAACGCCAGACTCTTGTATTCATGTCGTAACTGTGCTTATACCGAGTTGGCAGAGAATCCCAAGGTGTACAGACATGAATTAATCACCAACATTGGAGAAACTGCTGGGGTGGTGGAAGATATTGGATCAGATCCAACATTACCAAGAAGTGATAGACAATGTCCTTCTTGTAGCCATAGAGATTGTGTTTTTTTCCAGTCCCAACAAAAGAGAAAAGATACTTCGATGATATTGTTTTATGTATGTTTGCACTGTAAGAATGTATTTGGAATGGAAGAGAGTAAACATTAGAAAGCATATTATGTACCTATTTTGTATATTATAATGTAAGATAAAAAAACAATCAAAACTCTGCAAAATATTGAAAGTAAGGGTCTTCACCCACTGATCCATAATCTAATTGTTCTTCAGGGTAATGATCAAATAAAGATGAATCTCCAACTCCGGCAGTAATTGGAGGTTCATAAGGTGTTTCAATGTCTTTTGCTAAGATTTTTTCCCAAATAACTTCAGAAAACCATGGATGATTTCTAATATCAGCAGGACCATTAATTAAGTTACCTAATCTACGAGTTAAATCAGCCGTCATTAAATTTGATAACAAATCAATAACATCAGGGGTAAAGAAACTTGGATAATGAATTTTACCCGATAAAATTTTTTCATAAGTTTTCATTGGAGTTGAATCATAAAATGGAGTATAACCTGCCAACATTTCAAAAATTAATACTCCTAAAGACCACCAATCAACTGATTTATTATATGGCTTGGAAGTAATAACTTCAGGAGCAATATAATCTGGAGTACCACATAAAGTCCAAGTAACTGTATTAACTTCTTTTGCAAAACCAAAATCCGTAATTTTAATATGTCCATTTCTATCCAATAAGATATTTTCAGGCTTTAAATCACGGTAAATTATATCATGACTGTGTAAATATTCCAATGCTAAAGTTACTTCTGCAGCATAAAATTTTGCAACTGGGTTAGGAAATCTTTGACTCTTTCTTAAAAGTGAAAATAATTCACCACCTTCGATATAATCCATGACCATAAACAAATTTTTCAGGTCTTGAAATGTACCCCACATTCTAATCAAAAATGGATGTTCGACTAATTTTAACATTCTCCGTTCATCATTTGTGTGTTCGACTTGTTTCATTTTAATTACCTGTTGTTTTTTCAATACCTTAATGGCATAATATCTACCGTTATGAACCGACCTTACAAGATGAACTCTACCAAAAGAACCGGTCCCCAAAGTTCTCATTATATGGAAATCACCTAGTGAGTATTTACCTTTAGAAACAGTTGAACGTTGTGGTAGTAAAGATCTTTCGATAGCTTGTTGAGCAGCAAGCGAGATATTTGAATGTTGTTGAACTTGAGGAACCAGTGGGACTTGTGGACCCAGCTGGGGCTGATCTACGCCTTGTTGGGCAGCAATTGGTTGAATATGTTGAGGTTGTTGGTGTATAGCATTTTGATTAGTTGGGTGATTGTTTGTATCACCAGAAGGTTGTGCGTAATCCATTGAGGAAACGTTATTTAGGGAATCGACAGTGACGTTCTGGGTGACTTGTTGGGTAGCTGAAGACTTGGTAATGTGAAGTTTTTTCAATATATTGTGACCCATAAGTCTGCAACCCTTGTCGATAATTTGATAACCTTTGAGCGCGCAGGGGGCCAAATGAAATTGCCATGATAAGATGTGGAGTTTGGGGGATAATTAATCAATTGAGTGATTGATCTTGGTCATAGAGATTATTGAGGATGATAAGAGATGATAATTGGGAGTTTATAGTTTAATTAGAGAATTCTTAGTGTGGTTTATTTATGATGTCGAATAAGCTATTAAGCGATTAAGCGAGCGCAAGGAATCTTTATAGAACATTTTAATTTAACCGGTAAGAAACCCATTTTTAGCTAAATCATAAATGGCATAGACGTTAATAACTGATATAAATAACCAGATGGCAATCAAAAATAATGCAGTAATCCAATGATTATGAAAGTAAACGTAGAATTTCCCGTCTTCCCCTTTTTTAGCTCCTTTAACTTTCAGATCAGTCTCTATTCTCATAATCGATTTTTTACATGTAAAGTAGATTAATGGTGCTGTAAGAAATGGTAACAATAATGAAATCACCAATTGCGAAATGTTCAACACTACGCTCATTCCTTGTCTTCCAATTGACATGGCGACTGCAAAACATGGAAGAATTGAAATACTTCTGGTGATTAATCTTCTGAGCCATGGCTTTAATGTCCAGTTAATATGGCCTTCACTAACAATTTGCCCTGCAATAGTACAAACAATACCAGCACTTTGCCCACTGAAAAGCAAGGCTAACATGAAAACAGTCCCAACGGTTGGGGCCAAATTCGCTGCAAGTAAATCATGAATAGTATATAAATCTGCGTCTATAGCTTCTTCTGTTCCGTACAATGTGTTTCCTGCAATGACTAAAATTGATGAATTTACAAAAACAGCAAATGTAGCCAATGTAAGTGTTAATTCAATGATAGAGTACTTTAAACTGTATTTGATACTTTGGTAAGATGGCTTATAAGTGTTGTAAAAATAATCTTCTTCAGATATTTGTTTCTCTTCTAAGTGGCTTAAATCAACAAACCCATGTTGAACATCGTATTCTCTTAATCTAGGTTGAACGATTCCACTTCCTAAAAACAAAGAATGAATCATGACGGTAGCACCAATAATCGAGGCAGCAATGGCTACACCTGAACCTTCAAGCATCTGAGCCAGAGGTGCAAACCCTCTGAAAATAGCCCTTACTTCATCAGCATCTACAGGAAGTTGACTGAGTTCAACAGCAAAACAAATCGTAACTCCAAGCACCAAAACAGCCACAAACATTTCGAAGTAACGAAGAAACTTTACTGAAGAACTGTCAGCTTTATATGCCATCAACACAAATAAAACATCAATAATTGTAATACAAACCCCAGCAGGAAGTGGGATCCGTAAAAGAATATTCAATGCAATTGCCAGCCCAATAACTTCAGCCATATCTGTTGCAATAATAGCACATTCTGCGAGGATCCAAAGCAGAATATTTAACCATCTGGGGAAATATTCTCTTGAACATCTTGCGAGATCATACCCAGTTACTGAACCTAACTTTATACATAAACTCTGAAGAAAAATAGCCATAATACTCGAAGCCAAAACAATAAAAAGTAAACTGTATTTATTTGAAGCACCTGCGGTTGTACCGGTTGCATAATTACCTGGATCCATATAGGCCACAGCCACCATTAAACCTGGACCAACAAATGAAGCATATTTTTTTAGGGCCAGTTTTGTTTTTTGGAACCAGACTACTTCGTCTTTAGACGGAGCAGTAGACGTAACGCTGATAGCGTGGCTACTTACAACGTCAGCTGATTGTTCCGGGAGCATTTTACGAATATTGAAAAGTCCTTCGCGCATTTTGACGTTTTGACACATCAACGGCTGAGATTAAGTTTATATACATGAGACCAAACGGCAAAAAAATGGGGTAATTGACACAAAGTTGGATTAAAAAGGCAGGATGAGTTAATATTAGATCTAAAATTGTATTAATCTATCAATCTAAATATAGAAATCAGGCCATTTAAACCTTATTTTCAACATAATCGCTGATTGGTTTACCTTCAATAATATTTGTCAATTTATCCAAGATATCGTCAAAATTATTGAATTCTGTATATGGAATGTTTTCCCTAATACAGTAAGTAATCAAATCTTTACCATGTTTTGCAAATAATAAATTAGTTTCTTTTGCGGCTGATAAATCTGAGACTCCATCACCACAATAAAACAATGGAGGTAAAGTAGCTAAATTATGTTTAGCCAAGTATTCTTTAATACTAAGAGCTTTATTATGACCAAAATCACTATCATCTCTATAAATGATATCCCAAGAATTGTCGTCTTTAATTACGACATCATTTGAGAAAATCTCAATATTCTCGGCAGCGTCTTCACCGACCAAAGTCTTCAACAAATTGTAAATAATTGGTTTCATACCAGATGAAATTACAACTACTGGAATTCCCTTAGAAGTACAGAAATCATAAAATTTTCTAAATCCAGCATCGAGTTTAATGTTTTTTTTCAAATACTCAATACATTCGGGAAACGGAGTATCGATTGAGTCTAACATTTTTTGGAATCCGTCTCTAAACGACACTTGACCACTGAGGATTTCATCATTAATGGCCTTTCTTTTAGGATACCCAAATCCGAGGTTTTCGGTAAGGTAATCATTAGAGTCTTGAAGCGTGACGGTTCCGTCCCAGTCAGTGAATACAATTGCAGGTGGAGCAGACATGTTGTAGTTGATTGCGAACTCGCGAGGTTATGTTAGTGAAAAGTCTAGGTCGCGGGTCGTGGCGCGGCAAACCATGCGTGTGATTGTGAACGTGATTAGCAAAAGAAAGCAGGTAATGTGTGAGAGCTAACAAGTGTCGAATTTATGGTGGCTAAGTAGTGGCTTAAGCTTTAGGCTTAATTAGCCACATGTTGTTATGTTAGCCGTCTAGTTAGTTAATCGCGCTTACTAATTGTGAGGGTCTGGAAACTTTTGAAAACCTGATTTTAGCATCGCATTTATCATGCTATTTAAGTTTAGACATTAATGCTGTAAGTTAAATTGTAAGTTAAGTTGTAACTTAAGTTGTAATGTAAGTTGTAATGTAAGTTGTAAGAGTAGATAAAGATGTGTCAAGTGATGTAATACACTTGCTAGAGGTGATCCACACGGTGTTCCGGCATCATAGCAATGATCTCACTACTGGCGCATTTATTATTACACATTTCCTTTTGTCATTGACTTAACTACAGGATTTTTTAATACTATTGAGATATTGTGATCCATTAACAATGAAGCACTTAATCGCTCTACATATATATATAGTTGTATAAAAACTTTCAAAGTGTCTCACTTCCCCATACAAGATTGACGACTCAGGGTACAAACTCAAAATTACAAATTGTCTAACACTTACCGCATTTCCGTTCTATCTTATCACATTTGCTATATAATTAATCTTGTATTTGCTATTGCTAACGGTTTAAAAATCCATCACAATCCATTTTTTAATCCCGCGAAATAATTTCAGGTAGTTAATTCAATTTATAAACCCTTGGTTGTTGAATTAAACAAAACTTATATTTCGATTTTCATCCCATCATGTTTGAAAACTTAAAAGCATTCATTCGTCATGGTAAACATGCCAATGAAAAACATTCTATGAATTCTTTTAATTTGAATTTACCAAGTTCAGATATCCATTCTTCATCCGCTAAACCTACAATCTTGAATATTGCTTTAGAAAACCAACCCAGTGCAGTTTCAAATGTTTCTGAGTCTACTTTGATCAGTAACAAAAATGATGATAATTTTGATTTAGCTGACGGATCCCTCGGAGATAGTATTAGTGCTAGCAATTCAAACACAAATTCGTCAACAAATGACCAAACAAATGTCACCGAAAGTTATGGCCCAACTCACAGAGAAGTAGCGAGCCATATTGTTGAACAAGAACGCATTCAGAGAAATAAACTGTCAGTATATCCAAACTTAAATAACTATGAAGTACTTGAACAATTAGGTGAAGGTGCTTTTTCGATTGTTTACAGAGCTAAACATATACCTTCAGGTAGCTTTGTGGCTATTAAAATCTTGAGAAAGTTTCAAATGGATCAAGCTCAAAAACTGGCGGTCTTAAAGGAAGTTACTATTATGAGACAGTTGAATCATAAAAATATCGTTAAATTTATTGAATTTATCGACTCCGAACCTTACTACTATATTGTTCAAGAATTAGTTGGAGGGGGTGAAGTGTTTGCTGCTATTGTAAAATATACCTATCTTTCTGAAGATGTAAGTCGTCATATAATTACCCAAGTTGCAAAAGGGGTACGCTATCTTCACGAAGAAGTCGGCATTGTGCATAGAGATATTAAGCCAGAAAATGTGCTTTTTTATCCAGTAGAATTTCGCCCGTCAGCCAACCCGAGGTCTAAATTACGTCGGTCCGACGATCCGAATCTGAAGCTAGATGAAGGTGAATTTATACCCGGTGTTGGAGGTGCAACCATTGGCTTAGTCAAATTGGCTGATTTTGGATTATCAAAGCAAATCTGGGAGCATAATACCAAAACTCCTTGTGGAACCGTTGGATATACAGCTCCAGAAATTGTGAGAGATGAAAGATATTCTAAAGAAGTTGATATGTGGGCAATTGGTTGTGTTTTGTATACTTTATTATGTGGATTCCCACCATTTTATGATGAACGTATTGATACATTAACCGAGAAAGTTGCCAAGGGTGAATACACATTTTTAGCTCCATGGTGGGATGAAATTTCCAGTGATGCTAAGAGATGTGTTAGCCGATTATTAACTGTTGATCCTAAGAAACGTTACACAATTGACGAGTTCCTTGCTGATCCATGGATCAACAAAGTCGAAGCTTCAATGGGCCCTCCAAGAACCAGAAGCTCAGCTCCTATTTCTCATAAACACCCAATTCAAGACTTTAACAACAGATACAGTAAAAAGTATATCAAAGAGTTGTACTCTCCAGCTGCGGTTGCATTGCGTGATGCCTTTGATATTTCGACTGCTGTTCACAGAATGGGCGAAGAAGCCAAGCTCACGAATCCCCACCAGCTTCAGCAATTTATCGAAGAAGAAGAGGAAGATGAATTGGTCACTGGTAGCGGAAGAGTTATCGGAGAAGCACCTCAACAGCGTCAACAACCACAAGCTCAACCTGAAAAGGAAAAGCTGTTGTTTGAGTTGGATTTAGGAGGAGCTTCTATATTGGAAAGAAGAAAAAACAAAGCGGTCATGGTTCCTTCATAGGTTAAGTTATGCATTTGTTACGTTATTTGTTACGTTATTTGATATGAATTATAGATTGAATATATTGTATATTATTTCGCATCTCGTAAATTTAAATTCTCATTGATAAGCATGGATTGTATGGAGTTGAATGGGGTAGAAGTTTTGCTTTCTGATATTGAATGGTTGGGTAAGTTAGCACATGCCCAAGCAAACAAAGATGTTAAACCCACAACTCTGCAGCCTCTAAAAACTTATTCTAACAAGGGGGTTCTGAGTTTAAAGATCGATGAATTTGATTATACTCAGGGTGTTAACGTTATTCACCAACAAAATGATCATAAAGATCCGGACCTGATTCGCTTCCGTTCCTTCAATACAATTGTTAATAGAACCGTGAGTTTTACATCCCAGATTTCTGAATTATCTTCGTTTGACTATAAAGGGTTCTCGCTTTGTGGCGATACTTATGAGTTTGAAACTCGTCATTTAACAGTTCTGCTTCCTGCAAAAAGTACATTTTTATACTTAAAAAATCACAAGGTTTTTAAGCTTTCTGATAAAACTTTTTTGACCCTAAACTTGTCAGATTTCCCCATTGAACTTGAAATTTTAAAGCGGGAATTTGGACTACTTCATTCGGCAAATGCTAAATCTAATTATACAGTGCAAAACGAGCTTCCTCGTGTGAAATTCAACTTAAATATTGCTGAAAATACCATCAAAACCACTGTTTTTTACAAGGTATATTATGGTCCTTACGTTAATGAACAAGTACCTATAAATGTCTGTTTAAAGCTTGCCAATTACTTGAGCCTGTTTGTTGAACCTTTGCCTATTGAAGACAAAACCGTTTCGGTTTCAGACGCTCTGGTTCCCATTAGTGCACCCATGTTTTACGATTCTATGTCTGAACATGCGGCTGCTCTTCCCAGTATCGATAAGTTTGATATTCCAGAGCTCGATACAAATTTGTTAAAGTTCCAGAGGAAAACCGTGAACTGGCTTTTGGATAAGGAATCGGTGCTGTTTGATAGAGATACAAATCGGTGTAGCAATAAGAACTTGGTGTCTGAAGAGTTGGTGGAGAAGATCAATAAATGTCAAAACACGACAGAAACAAACAACGAAATCGACAGCGAAATTGACCATATACTTAACCAGCTTTGTTTTGGTTGGGAAAGAGTGAAATTCCATTCTGATGTGTTTTGGTACAATAAATTCAACAGTAACTTGATTACCCAGTCATCAATGTACCAGTATATCTTGAACTATTATAAGGACAAAACATGTCTGGAAGTTTTACCAGCCCAGGGTCTTCTTGCTGAAGAGATGGGATTGGGAAAAACAGTTGAAATCACAGCATTGACTCTTTTGAACCCCAGACCTTTGCATGAAATAGATGATACCATAAATATTCAGCTCACCAATTTTGGTGATCCTAAAGCTATTCTCCAGGCGAAAACGACCCTTATTATTGCTCCAGAATCCATTCTTAAACAATGGGCTGAAGAAATTACAAGACTTGCACCTTCATTGGCCCTGACAATTTATAAAGGGTTGAATAAATACCCCAAACTTGAGAATAATCCTAGACTCATTGCCGACTATTTGAAGATGTTCGATGTGGTTTTCACCACCTACGCTACCCTTTCGAAGGAATTGGACTATGCTTTGTACTCTTCCAGAAGCAAAAATACCCGGTCTTCTCGTAAACGTACGGCCACACTGTATGGTGATAAAGAAGAAGAGGTCGAATACGAAGTTCCTTTTGAGGAACAAGTAAAGGTCGAAGAAAAACCAGAAGTTTACGACCAAGAAGCTCTTCTCAGAGATTATAGGTCACTTTTCCAGCTCTCAGTGCTGAAACAAAAACCTGAAATTGCCAACATAAAAACAGACGAAGCTCAAGATAAAACAGACTACGAAAGAATACTTGAAGACGAAATTCTGTTGGCAATTAAACACAATAAACTCCCTGATCTCTATAAAAATTCTGCGTACGAATCACCACTTATGTTGCTTCAGTTCTGGCGTGTTGTTTTGGACGAAGTGCAAATGGTTTCGTCCAAAATCTCCCGGCCTTTCCAGAGTGCTAGTTTGATTTCAAGATTTCATTCATGGGCAGTTTCAGGAACTCCTATCAAAAAAAACTTGAATGATTTGCACTCAGTTTTGGAGTTCTTACGGTACAAGCCTTTTGTGGGTAAAATAGGTAAAGTTACGTGGGAAAGAGTCACCAATATGGATTTGAATACGAACGAAGACTTTATAAAGTTGTGGAAATTCATAGGACTCAGACACACCAAAGCAATGGTTCACGACGATATTAAACTTCCACCACAAAATAGAGTGCTTATGACTGTCCCTTTCAATATGGTTGAGCAGGAAAATTATAATCAAGTTTTGGAACAGTGTCTTGCCAGTATATGTCTTGATATTAACGGAACACCTGTTTTAGATAACTGGGAACCTACACCCTCAATTATATCGTACATGAAGAGCTGGTTGGTGAGACTTAGACAGATTTGTTGTAATCCCCAAGTTGGACAATTGAATCTTAATACAAGAAGATACAGAACTAGACACTATTTGTATAATAACGGATCTAATAACAGGTTTGTTCAGACCGTTCAAGTTCTTAAAACATTGGAAAATGTTTTGGAAGATATGTTAGAGGCAGCATCATCTGAAATCATAAAAAATGAGAGACAGTTACTTTTAGCATATACTGATTTAGCCACCTACTATGAACTTCTTCTTTATCCAAAAGAGGCCGAAAAGTATTTGACTTATGCTTCACATTGTGTACAGAGAGTTATTGCTAGAAACAAGTTTATTTTGAAAAGACTCAAGGCTAAGCGGTCTGAAATGAGAACAGGTGCAGGTATTGTTGATTTAGAAGAATCAGATGACGAAGAACCCGCAGGACGTATGGATTTAACTGACCAGGAATATAGAGAATATGACTATCTTGGAGAATTGATCAAAACACATACCGTCAGGTTGAGACTGTGGAATATCCTTTTACACAAGTGTTATTTCCTTCTTGCTTCTGTTTTTTTTCAACAATATGATCCTGAATATTTGCAGAAGATCGAAGAGAAAAGAGAGTATCTTCATCCTTCTATTGCTTCTCAGGCTGATATTGCTTCAGAATCTTATGAGTCCTTTGATATCACAGGATTACTAGCTGAAACCCAGGTTAGTGAAGAGAAGATAACAAAAGAATCTTTATTGGAATCGTTTGTTCCTCTGGAAGAAAGTGAAGATTCTAAAGAGGTCCAGAACTTAAAGTACCTTGAATCTTGCTTCTATAGATTGGCTGAAGAAACAAGACAAGCTCTTTTGTCAAGTTCAAGCCAAAGTGTTACTCATGCAGTTAACAGTAGAATCTTTGACAAAGAACTGTTCACTAGAGATGAAAATTTTGTCGACGACGGAACACTTTTATTTCCTAAAACCACCAAGAAGTTCTTTCAACAAATCCCTAAAATCGAAATAGGGGGATTAAAGGACCGAGTTATTGGTATGAAGGTAGTGGTTTATTTCAATAAAGTAGAACGTCTTATCGATCGGTTGAATGAACAAGCAAGAGTAATAAATTCTTGGGTATCTGCCTTGATCAAGATTCTTTGTTCACCTCTTCTTAATCTTGAAGAAGATCCTAACGGTACGGAATACGAAAAGAGTATCGAAGATCAAGATAAAGCTTCGTGTTATCTCCATTTACTTTCCCGTATTTTAGCAGATAGAGCAAATGCTATTGAGGGAAAGGAAAGCTCTACCAAGATTGTAAATACCAACAAGCAGAAAGAACAACGTGATTTCGATATCGAGCTCGAAAGAGTCCATGATAAAGCTTTTCTTCAGACCCTTGAAACTACCAGAGTTGAAGTCAAAGTACCCGAAAAGCCTTCTTTCAACGACTTGGTACGTGAGATAAAAGACCTTGAATCAAGTATAGACTCTGAGAAAAGTATCGGTTCAGACCAAGCAGACCTCGAGCTCAGTTTACTTAGAGAAGCAGCTACCAAAATTAGACAAATTTTCGATAACCAAAAGCTTGCCAATGTTTTACTTAAAAGAGAGTTAACTACAAATTGTAATTTTGTGTTCAATGCCAGAATCGAATACTTTAAGCAGTTGCAACAAATATCAGATAGTGTAAAACCCCCTGACTTTATTTATGATTCAGAGGGAATTGTTAACCTGGAAGCCATTTCTGCCATGTGGAGATGTAATGATGATTTTAACCACATTCCGTATAGCCTTGGAAAGTTTGTGACCAAGTATAAGTATCTTCAGACGTTGAAGAATCCTGAACATGAACAGGCTGCAGACGATGAAAGCTTGATGTGTATTATTTGCCGTACTACCATCACCATTGGGTCACTTACACCATGTGGGCACAAATACTGTAAAGACTGTTTGGAGCAGTGGCTCACGAATCACAGAACATGTCCTTTGTGTAAAAGTGTTGTCACTGGTTCTTCTATCTATAACTTCACGCATTACACTCCTGATTTAAAGGCCAATAAGATGGAAACTACCATGCAAGAGAAAGACAAAAACATCAACTTGATCTATAAGAATATTGACGAAATCGTTGTTTCGGATATCCAGAAAATCAAGTTGAAAAACTCATACTCATCGAAAGTGGATATGATTGTCAAGCAGATTCTTTACTTGAAACATAAAGAACCAACTGTACAAATCGTTATATTCAGTCAGTGGCAGGATCTACTTTATATTCTTGCTACTGCATTTAAAGATGCTGGGATTACCTATTTGGCATCTTATGGAACTTTAACAGCTGAAGTCGGAGCTGGAAGACCTCGTTCAAAGCATGATTCGGTCGAGAGATTCAAGGACCCAAATAATGGAATCACCTGTTTTTTGCTTAATGCTAAAGCTCAGGCTAGTGGGTTGAACCTTATAAACGCTACACATATATTTTTATGTGAACCACTTGTGAACACTTCATTAGAGCTTCAGGCGATTTCCCGTATTCACAGAATTGGCCAGACAAAAGTTACAACTGTGTGGTTATTTGCTATTGAAAACACGGTTGAAGAGAGTATTGTACTTCTTTCAACCAATAAAAGACTCAATTACATCAATAGCGAGTCTGTATCTGAAACTCCCGAAGCTGAAGAATTGGCGAACAAAATTTCTAGAGCCAAAGACTTGTCGAAGGCCGAATCCATGACGTTAATGAGAAGTGGTGGTATCGATACTCTTGTTCACCGTGGCCAGGGAGAAGGTGAAACTGTTTCGAACAGTGATCTTTGGGATGCCTTCTTCTGTGCTACTGCCACTAAGGAGATGAGCAAGACGATGAACTTGAACACCATGTCGCAGATTGAGTGATAATATATATGTACAGTAAATATTAAATGATTTATGAATTAGTCTTCATCCTCATAGGTACTCAAAGTTGAAGAGAGATATAATACAGAAATATTCATTACTAAACAAGCATATACGTACCGTCGTCGTAAGCCAGGTAAATTTTCCCCTTATCAACAAGCTCCAAGCACACTCTTCCAACTTCAGACTCTTCAATTCCAAGTTTCTGGGCCATTATTGCCATAGGCACTCCGTCTGCCATTGTGTGTTGATAATCACTAATAATCTTACACACCTTATCTTCAATACTAACCGAATCATCACTGACGAATAATTCGTCTTTGTTATCAGATTTGACAATACCCTGAGATTTAAGATGAATATCAATAGCACTTAAGTTGTGGTATATTAATTGGTTGTGATCAGTAACCTCAGATAAGAAAGCATTTTGAATCGATTTTTTTTGTTGGAATTCCTTTAAGTTTCCACCAACATGAACATACTTATTCAATAAACTATTTAACTTAGCAGATTCTTCACCAAGAGAAGAAGAAGAATTATCAATCCACTTTCTGACTTCAATCGAGCCAGTGCCGTCTTCTACCTTATAGGAGATGAAATTATCATGATTATCTACTGATCTTAAAACTCCAATAATGGCAACTGCATTAAGTTTAACACCGTGAATTAAGTAGCCTGCATCAGCCCTTGGTTCACTGGCTTCATTAATTTGCTTGATGGTCACAGGGGTCAATGAGGATTCATTCTGGGTTTTCTGGCTTCCTTCTTGCTGGAAAGACGTGTCTCCTTGATCGAAGCCTCCGTCTCCAAACTGATTGTAGTCACTATAGTCTGCCATAACGCGTTTTTTTCGCGTCGATCAATTTTGAATTTATGAGGTTTGGCTGCTAAATTACATTAATTCTATGGAGAACTGCTCTATTTAAAATTCTACATCTACTCATACACTAGTCCATATAATCATCATCATCATCATCGTTATCCATCTGGGCAATGTCTTCGAGATCCTGGAAATCTTCATCCTGGTCATCGTCTGAAGCTTCTCTCTTGATATCATCTTCTTCAAAATAGTCCTCCACTTCCTTTGAATCGCTGTAGTTCACCTTCTTTTTTCTTGAGGTTCTTTCTTCTATTTGAAGACTTTCTTGCTCTTGAAGAAGTGGTAACATACCCGATAAATGTTCATATAATGCCACAATATGTGGATATATAACTGATGTTGCCGGAATAGCTTCGTCTTCCCCTTTGATGTATCCTAACTTGACAGCCAAATGGTCCACGAATGCTTGAAGCTCAGCACAATTACTTGCAATCTCGTAATGATGGGTATCAATGTGTTCTTCTGTGCCTTTTTCAGGAGTAACTTCCTCACCTTCTGAGTTGAATTCCACACCTTCTTCAGCCAATCTCTCGACCAAAACCTTGTGCATATCCTGAACATAAAGCTTGAATCTAGGTGCCATAGTGGTTCGTATATGTCCCAAATGGGTTTGGAAATGCTGCATTTTTTCAACAGAACTTATCCCTCCATCACTAGCCTCTGCAGTTCTGACAAAGTAAAATCTACCTATGTGAAACCCAAGATCTCCTACCACCATTTCATCAACTCTAAATCTGAAAGGATGGCTCATAGGATCAGATTTGGGCTCAACATACCTTTTGAGAGTTTCTGTATCTTTATAATTCTTTCTGGCAATTTTATCATTAAGATCCTTTGTTAATTGCTCGGTTTGCTTATACCCTTCAAGAATAGCTCTCGAAGCATACATTGTTTCTTTATCACCAGGGATATCTTTTTCAAGGTAAACAGCTATAGCAGCAGTAATTTCCTTTGACAGAACCAACGACCATTGAGCTAATGTCCTCAACATAATTAACCTATCAATGGGGTTATCAATAGCAGGGAACCCTATTTTTTCGAAACCCTGTTTGTCGTTGAACGGGTTTATATACTCTTTAGGAGGATAATAAGCAAACCCTTCGTGAGTGTGTATCTCAGGATTAGCTTCATCAACTGGTTGGATAAGAGATTCATCTATCTTGTACTTTTGATACTTTTCAGTTGCATCAGACCATTCTCTGGGGAATCCATTCACTGTAAAGACAAATTTCAATTCACTGATGGCTTTCCCTTGGAATTTAGCATTGACTTCAGGTTTACGGTTAAGCACAAGAGTGACGAGTCTTGCAAAGAACTCATTCATCAATGGAGAAACTTCGGTGATTTCAGTAAGCTCCGTGCTGAGTCCAAGCCCTTCTTCAATGTCTTGTGGTGATATTTTTCCAATGCCTACAATGTCTATGAATTTGGAAACGTAAGATACGAGAAATATCACGTCACTAGCATAGGGTATTTTCTTTACTTGATAACCCAAAGCAAGGGTTTGGTTTTTGGAGACTTCGTTTTCCGGATCTTCGATTAAATTATCATCATAAAGATCATAGTAAAGTCCCATAGCAGGACCGGGAAATTGTCTCGTAGGTTTATTCTTACAGTTGAGCACAGTAGTTCTTGAAGCTGTAAGATTGGCCTTTTTAGCAGGTTTTTTGGCCTTTTTGACGATCTTGGGCTTCTTTGTTTCTGAAACGGTTTCTTTAAGTTCTGACGTTTCTGAACTCTCCTTTTGGGCTTCAGACTCATTAGTGTACTCGACGGGTTTTGGCTTTCGAAGTCCTCTTCTTCTCTTTGTATCGTCTTCGACCTCTTTCCCTTCTTCAGTCAGAAGACCAAGTCCATTTGAGCCAAAATTCAACTGGCTCTGCTTACGTTTTCTGATAACTTCAGAAGTAATTTTGCCCTTTTTGTTCTTAGCTTCACCTTTTCCACCTCTAGACCCAGGTCCTTCTACAGGCTGTTCGTCAAATCTGTACAACATATACTTGGACTTCTCTTCGTTTTCGTTAGCATCTTCAGGAGAAGTTTTCAAATTGCTCAAGACGTGATTTCGAGGTCTTCCAAGTCTTTGTGGTTTTGCACCATGGTCATATTCAACTAGCTGAATCCCATTACTTTTCAAAGCAGGTTTCTCATCTGGAATTTCCTCTCCTTCAATTGAATTATCTGGGTCGATTGATTCTGTATCTTGTCCGACTTCGTTGTTTATGGTGATCTCGTGGTCGGCGAAATTGATCATATTGATATCAGACTCGTTTGCAGCAACTTCATGTTCTCTCGAATCGTCATTTTCTATGTACTCATTCAACGTGAGCACAGTATCGATATCACCGGAGCTGGGAGGATCAACTTGCATTATATGTTGTTTATCGATGCTTTGGTCCAGTTCCATAGTTGGTGAAAACGCGATGATGAGACGTGAAGATGCGTAGTTAGATTGGTGAGACAGGAGAATTGGGATGTAAGGAAACAAGATGTGTTTTGGATGTGGTTTTGGAAATTTGGTTTGGCGTGAAGTATTAAGACTTGAGTTGTTTAAGTTAAAGCATAAAGATATAGAGATGTATAAAGATAACGTACAGAGAAATAAAGGGTGTTTGGGGTAGTGAGCTGACTGAAAAATTAGGTTCAAAGCCAATTTTGTTGAAAAAAAGTTTATGGACTTCCGGTTTCAGGTTAGTGTCTCAATGGGAGTTGTTTTCACCACTTATATAGCGATTGTGTCAAAGGAGTTATAGAATACAGAAACTATGGATGAGGATAGCCAATTGGTGCTTTATGCAGAACTTTTGTGGGCGGTTGTTGCACCCTTTACTATTTAATAAAACTACATACATTATTATACTATAAAATGTAAGCCGTAATAGTTCGAGATAGGTTATATTGATACGGTTATTACAAAGAATATTGTATAAAACTTAAGAAATATAAGATATCAAAAATAGTGTATAGGATTAAGTAATGGAGCATAAAAAAAAATTGGCACCAAAATTATTATTCTGTACTACAATTTTTCATACAAAATCTATACTATCATCATCATATTATACTATACATCTAACCCATCCAGAACCAGACCTTTTGGGCAAAATTCTTTGCAACCCTTTCAGGTTCTTCAGCATCATCAGCCTCAACTTCTGCCAACCCAGTGACCAAGTCGATATCGGCAACATCGTAACAAAATTTGGTGTATCCCTTGACTTTCCACAGATAGATCTTGTGACCCACATACATGATACCAAATAATGGCAACGTAATGTAAGCAGCCACAAAGTCTGCAGCATCAAAATCAAAGAACACAGCGTACCCATTAGTGATACAAACAAGCGAAATAAATACAACCACTAACCAGGTAAGGTATGGTTGGAATGGTGCTTTATAAGGTAAAGTATCGTGAATACCTTGGTAGAAAGTAGCTTTTCTAAATCTCAAGTAACAGATTCCAAGACAAGTCCATCCAACTAAACCAGAAATAGTACAAATATTGGAAAACCAAGTGAAAGCATCTGCACCAGTTTGACTGACGTTTAAGTAAGATAACAAACTGAAAATAGCACATGGAATAACTGTGATTGGACAACCCCAGCTGGTGGTTTTGTTTAAAAATTTAGGAGCAAAACCTTCTCTAGCCATACCCAACATACTTCTTGAAGAAGCATAGAAATAAGAGTTTCCTGAAGACCAAGCAGAAGTTAAAATGACTGCATTAACAATGTGGTCGAGAACTTTAATACCAGCATTTTTGATCCCAATAACGAAAGGAGAAGAAGCACCACTTCCGGTACCACTTAAAAGGTTTGGGTTGGTATAAGGAACAATAACACCAATACATAAAGCACCAAAAACGTAGAAGAAAACAACACGGTAGACGAAAGTCTTAGCAGCAAAAGGAATGTTTTTTCTAGGTTTTTTAGCTTCACCAGCAGCCAAGGCAATTAATTCAGGACCTTGAATAAAGGCAAAAGCAGATTTAATCACACCAGTCCAAACATCCAAAAACTTACCTGTATTCCCATCAGCTAAATGATATGCAAAAGCACCCGGCTCTTTCCAGTAACGGAATCCAAGTCTATCACCAGTTGGAGCACCTCCAAAAAAGATAACAATACTAGTAATAATCAAACCTAAAATACAAAGAACTTTCAAAGAAGCAAACCAAAATTCAGTTTCACCATAGTAACTAACAGGTAAACAATTTAATGCAACAATCACAAGGTAGAAAATAGTGATCCAAACTCCGATGTGAACTTTATCTGTCCAGTAATTCACCACGATCCCAGCAGCTGTGATCTCAGTACACACCAACATATTATATGAGTACCAATAATTCCAACCCATAGCAAACCCTAGAGATCTATCAACGTATCTTGTAGCAAAAGTTGAGATAGAGTTACCTTTCACAGGTAAGTAACTGGCCATTTCTGCTAATAAAACCATTACTCCATAAATCACTATCGACATGATAAGATAAGCAGTTAATAATCCAGCAGGTCCACACTGAGCTAAAGCAGCACCCGAACCCACAAATAACCCTGTACCAATAACACCACCAATGGCAATTAATTGGATGTGTCTAGGTTTCAATCCTCTCTTTAAGTTTGAAGTATTTTGTTGATTTTCAATGTCAAACGATGAATCTAAATCATCATTACTATTCTTCTCTGTGTTAGTGGTTATGATATCTATCTTTTTAGTAGACATGTTTGAAATTATACTTTAAGATCTGGGATCAATGGAATATTTATACTTCTTTTTTCGTCATATATAGTCACTTATCTAAGTACTTGATTATTAAAAAGAACCATTTACTCCTGCACATATACTAAAAATATTTGAGTCAAAAAAAAAATGGGGTAGAAGTGGCGTTTTCAGAAGGAACAGTTTGCGGAGGTGGTTAAAGTGGGGTGGGATTAACTGGCACATTTACACCTTTACTGTTTTACTGGGCAGCTGTTACTTAAGGGATTGGAGTTTTTGATTGGAAAATGAGTAGGAAATGTTGCAAATACAAAGTTTAGTGATGGACTGATCTAATCTTATCACTAATAGTTTTGGCCCTGCGATAGATAAACATGTTAGCCAATCTGGTTGAGCCTGTAAAATGCCTTGCGATCACCTCCGGCAAACTCCTGTATAATATGCATAAAAAATATCTCATCTTGCAGTTTAATGTGAGGTCGGTATTAGCGGCTTACTGCAAATGAACCTGAGAGGGGCCTATTTGCTGGGCATAATTACGACATTCGGGTATGACATTCGGATAATATTTGTTAGTTTTCTTAATATTTAAGTCTTTCCACCCTCGGATCTGAATTAATTTATCACCCGGTTAGTTGTTACTCACACGTCACCTCGAATCAGAAACTCAACTTGCAATCCCTTCAATAACCGTTGGATAATCCCCCCGCTGGGCTTTGAGTTTCGAAACTAAACCCTCACCTAACCGAACCGTTTAATTGCTTATGATCGTCCAACTCTAATTCAATGATATTGGATTCAGGCTAGCTTAACCTAACCATTTCATTCAACAGTCACGCATTATCTATCAGTAGCCGCTCGCCCAGTCGCCCTTGCTTCTTCGCGGCTGAATTACCGCCCTATCGCACTATCGTCCTATCAATTTCTTCCGCGCTCACGCACAAACTGTAATCTTCAGAGGCGTCGTATTCGAATCTCGCGGGCTCACTGCGAAACGAGTATTTTGCAGGTTCTCCACAAATGTCATTAAAGCTAATTTCTTCCCCCCAATTCTCATCTATCTATTCAATTTCGAGCAACACTTGGCGATGTATCGGGATGAGCTAGTTGCGAATCAAGAAACCCATGGCGAAAACTGAGATATGCCCCACAATATTTTTTTTTTTTGCGGCCATACCATTCGGTCATTATATGCTTAATGGGTTGTTTAAGTTGAATAGAACGTTTGAACAAAGACATGTGGTGATCAAAACTCTAGGCTATCTAAAAAATATCTTCTGATTTATCCTTCCCCACAATTCTTTGTGAACATACCTCTCTAGCTCTTACCTATCTCAACATCTCCACCTATCTAATCTCCCCGTAATCCAAGACAATTAGTAGTGCTTATCTCGGGGAAACTTACTATATGGGTTCTCGTATCTCCTCTCTTAGATAAGCTTTTTCTTTCAAACTGTAGACTAAATCGACTAAGGGTCCAAGTTAGATCCTGTTTTCACTTGTATTTCTAATAATTTAAGGAACAGTACTTCAATGTGTCCTATTATATTTATTTCAATCTAGATAGAGTTCACTATAATCCAATGGTAGCTAGAGACTCGATAATTCTTAATTCGTATATTATATGAAATATAATGGTGTTCTATTGTATATCTGCATTGTTGCAAATGTTTAAGGAATACTAGCATTATAAGTCAATGCATCTTACCAGTGTTGACTATATTTAAAGTAATCCCCGTTGAAATTTGCATTGTTTATTCCCAACGAAGATAAGTTTCCATTAATAGGTTTCAACATTTAATATATGACTGATAATGTTGCCTTATTTCATGATAAGCAGGGTTTATCCAAACATATTATTTACAAAGCAAGAACAACTTTACTAAAGTAACCTGATCGCATTTACCTTAGTTTAAGACTATGTAAATCTGGAGCTATTTTTTAACAGAATTCACTCCCTCCATATTCATTATTAACTTCAGGTAAATCATTTTCAACTCAACCTTTGCAAATCAGTAGTTATTGAACTATTGAATGATCTACATTTTCTCACCCTGGTTCAACATCATCAAGTTTAATCACATCCATTTGCTTTGTTTTGAACCACATTCACAAAATCTTTTCAGTTCGATTTGAACGACACACTAAAAACTTAATACCACTGTATCCTTTTAAGGCTGCATGAAACATTCTATACTGCATCCAGATCAAAAACCAAACATTTCAATATCTCAAGTTTTCAACACCTCAATTCAACATCAAACTTTCAACAGTTATCCAAACGCAGGATACTCTAAAACTGTTATTAATCTAAGGAACACCTTTAGCATCTAGTTAGCTTTCCGGTCATATAACCTACGAATTAACCGGAACTCTTTTTCTACCCAAGTCCTAATCCCTTTTGGGTTTCCCGCTAAGAATCCGCTGGTCCTGGTCGTGGATTTATGACACGATTGACTATATAATATAAACCAAGTACGAATATCTTGGCTACACAATGGCTTGTAACACGGGGGGATTCCCTTGATCGTTTCTTTTGGGTTCCCAAATAGTATATCCCGTAGCCGCAACTGGTGAAGTTGCTAAAAACTCGGCCTCAAATACAGGAAATCTTTGTTGGGTTTCACAAGGAGTTTCAGGAAAGCAGTCACTTGTGATTCGGAATCCACCGATACATACTTACATAGAAACGGGAATCCCCGTCAGACGAACCCCTCCTGAGTCTCTTGTGTTTTTGCAATCAGAAGCAGTTTCGCTTTAATAAAATGAATTACAATTTCAAAATAAATGAATTACAATTTCAAAATAAATTCTACAAATATCCATTGGTATATTAATTTACAGTATCTAAAACTTGGTCGATCCTAACAATACATTCACCTTTTCAGCCAAAAAGTCTTGGTGGTCCTCGAAATATTTGGCTCTCCTTACTTCTTCTTCATCGTATCCTTCGTCGCTCTTCAAACTCTTAAGAGTTTCCAGCTGAGTTTTCGTCCATTGTTTAATGAACTCTACTGGGTTTTCATTCAATTCCTTATAGAATTGACGTCTTAATTCCAAGTTCTTTAACTTACTAACTCCAAGAGCGATCTTAGAATTTAAGTCAGAAATTTGGCTGAGTGATTGAGCAGATTCAGAGAATATCTTTTTGTGTTCATCACTTATTTCTCTCTGGTGCTTAACAAGATCAGTAGGTAATTCGATTGGAATATCTATCACCATATCACCTAAAGTATTGGATTTTCTTGTGTTAATTTCATAGTCCAAAATTATAGGCTGTCTTGGTTTGAAATGGTTTGGAAGAATCTGATATAATTCACTGAATCTGAACTGTTCAACTCCAAGTAAATCACTCAATACTTCATCACACTCAACCTGAGTCAAATCTTTAGATGAATCATTTCCTGATAAAGTGGCATCGTTAAGTCCAGGAGTGGTGTCGGTGACAGCATCAACTTGGGTTATAGGCTTTTTAGTGATCAAATCTTTAAACAAAACATATTGCCAAATTCCGTGAACAACTTCTTGTTGAGTAGCTTCTTTTTTACCGAGGAAATTACTCAACTTATCAGTTAAACTCAATCTTTGTGTTTGGTCTTTGGTTAATATAGCAATTCTAGCATTCAAGTTATATATTCCTTGTCTCTTCACGTCCAATCCATCGAATTCGTTTTGTTTCTGTTGGTATTGGGGATATTGGTCTCTCCATTCAACAACGTGGGTTTGGTTTGGACCCAAATTTGGATAGTCTTGGTTAGGGATTAAATCAACCGATATACCTGCTAAGAAGGAGCTGAACTTATAGTTTAGTTCTTTACCTTGATCGTGTAAAAATCTACCTTCGACTCTTAAAGTCCAAGATCCTTCGGCATTTGGGTCTGATTGTTGGCCTCTTTGCTCAGCAAGTTGCTTTTGCCATGGTTGGTTTTCACAAGTATTGTACACAAATACTCTCAAGAAACCAGTTTCCTTCTTAAAGCTTGAAGGCTGTAAAGATTTAGCATGAATCACGTGGAAGTCGAGTTCTTTCTTTGTGCTTACCAAATCAATTTGTCTTTCTGCATCAGTTAATTTTTTGTAGAATTCAAGATCCTGAGTTGTTTCGTATAATCTTGCAGGAATATGCAAGTCGTTTGGAGCGTATTGAATAGCAGGAGCAGTTGAAGGATTTGGACGGGGTTTACCTGGAACTTGTTGAGGAATCCCTTGGTGGTGAGGAGCCTGTACCTGGCCTGGATGACCTGGTACACCTCTAACGTAAGGCCCAGCATGATGAGGGATTGATTGACGTGTAGCCATTTGGACAAACTTGTTTATCTGAAAATTTTATGTTCAAAGTTCGCGAATTTGTTTGGTTGTCTGCAAATTGGGTGAGATCAAGATGATGAGTGATGATGGCAATAAAGATATTACTACAAGCAAGAATGAAACTGGTAAGATCAAGTATAGGGTGAGAAAGAAGAAGGGAAATGATAGCAATAATCAGATTTTTAATCATGCATCAAATATTAAAAAAACTAAAATGAATGAAATGAAGAAACGTAAAAGAGACTTTTTAAAGCGAATTAATTATACCCATACTTTAACGGTTTTAGTGTTACCAACTTTAGCCATAATATATGGATTCCATTATGGGAAACCTATAGTGCCTTCAAATAACAATACGTTTTGGTTTTCAGTTTTTTACTTCAACTGGACCCTTTTGGCATTCACGAGTGGGTATCATAAGTTTTTTACCCATAACGCATTTACAACCAATTTCAGATTCCTACAATATTTTTTCGCCATTTTTGGCTCAAGTATTGGACTTGGTTCGATCAAGTGGTGGGGGTCTTTACATAGAGCACATCATCAGTTTACTGATAATACAGAAAAAGATCCGTATCTGGTTAAACGAGGATTCTATTATTCTCATTTTGGTTGGATTTTGAAGAGACCCAAAATTGAATCATTTTATAATGATTTTATTGAGCACGAATTTTCCAAAGAAGCAATTGATAATGAAATATTTGATCTCGATGGGATCATAGATGATGTTGACTTGAAGCGTAAGGATTATAACCATCGTATAAGAGAATTGATTGTATGGCAAAATAGTACATATTTCACATTATTTCTTGTTACTACAATAATCATACCAATTCTTGTCACAAAATTCATATGTGGAGATACCTTGTCCCATGGGCTTCTTTATCCAGGTATCTTAAGAATGTTTCTTTGTCAACAATGCTTATTGAGCACAGAATCAGTATGCCATTTGGGAGAAATCCAAATCACATTTCCTACCCAACCTTTTAACGATACAAATTCATCTATTAATTGCAATAATCCATTAATATCTATTTTAACATACGGTCAAGCCAAACAAAATTTTCACCATGAATTTCCTCACGATTACAGAAACGACAGTCTGAAACTCAGTTTTGACCCTACTAAATGGTTTCTTTTCACACTTGCACAATTGAGACTAATTGATGATTTAAGTGTTACTCCTTCAGATCTTATAACGCAGCTTAGACTCCAACAAAAACAAAAAGTCTTGAACAAAATGAAATCACAATTGAACTGGGGAACACCAATTTCCAAATTACCTTTAATCACCCCACAAGAATTTAAAAGACTAATTTCTACTGCTGCTCACAAGGACAGAATTTATATAGTTATTCTGAATGTCATCCACGATATAACTCCATTCATGGACCAGCATCCAGGGGGAATTCCATTACTCAAGGCTTCTCATGGGAAAGATGCTACAAGAGCTTTTTTTGGAGGTGTTTATAGTCATCTGACAGCAGCTCTGAATTTACTAGCTACAATGAGAATTGGGTATCTTGATCTAGGAAATGAAGAAGAGGTTTGGAAAAAAATCGTGAAAGAAGAAGGAGAAACTCAGGATAATCACAGACAAGAGTCTTATAAAAGTGCAGAAGCTGCTTGAATTTAGCTGCCTGAATTTATTTATACTTATGCCCGGCCTTAACGATTCGGCCTGTAATATATTAATACTTATCTCTAATTGCATCATCGCGAACAAAAATCTCACCATGAAGTCCTTAATGGTTGCACCAGTTCTATTTCATATTCGGGATTACAGAGGAGCTGTGATCGAAGATCTTGAGATTCAGCCTGCTATATCAGTAAATCCAATAACAGATTTACATGTTGCTTTAGAAATAGCTTTCGAACATGAATTTACTCACTTGCCTGTGATTCATGAATCTAACAAAAAATTACTAGGGGTTTTAAATGTTGAAGATTTAAGAAATAACCCCCAAAGATTTAAGAACTCGTTTCTTAAACCGGTGGTAAGAAACTATATGCTTTGGTTCAATCAAAAAGCAAGAGAAAATTACGATAAAGAAGAGCATCATCCAGTTCCTACTTCTTCTAGTGCTACAATTAGAAGACCATATACGAAAGGGAAAAAATACCAAGTATTAACTCCTTTAACTCCATTAGAAGATCTTGCGAAGTTCTTCAATAGTGGTATATATTTTGCAATCATCACTAATGAAAAGAGTAATTTCGTTTACGGTGTTGCTACACCAGAGGATTTAACTCGCTACGAAAATTCTAGGCCTAGGTTATAATAAACGTCACGATTATCTAAATCTTTAATACAGACTTTCCAGTAGTAGTACCGGATTCCAACTTCTTAGTAGCTTCGACGTAGTCTTTCAAATCATATTGTTGAGGAGCTGGAAGTTTAAGAGTACCTGATTTAATATCACCTGTGATTTGCTTGAAATATTTCTCAAAATCCGATCTGGCTTGAATGTATCCCAGGAATACAGGTCTCAAAACCAAAAGGTTTTTAGCACCCAAAGAGTTGATTTCAATAGGGGGAACTTTTCCTGAGGAGTTACCGTAACTGAGTAAAATACCACCAACAGATAAAGCAGCAATGGAAGTATCCCATGAGCTTTTACCTACACTATCATAGGAAACCTTGACTCCTTTACCTCCAGTAAATTCCTTGACTTTTTCAACCACATCTTCAGTTTTATAATTGATGGTATACTTTGCACCCAAACTCTTAACAAGTTCCAATTTTTCAGCAGTAGATGCAATACCAATAACATTGACACCTCTGCTGCTGAGAATCTGGGTAAGAACTTGACCCACACCACCAGCTGCAGCCCAGACTAAAACGAACTCACCCTTTTTAGGTTCGTACGGTTCAGCTGCAAAAGTATAAGCAGTGAAAGCCTGGATGACAAAAGAACCATAAAGTCTCAATTCCTCTTCGGTAGTATCATCAGGCAATTTGGTGATTTTAAATTCGTCACTTGAGATCTTGGTGTACTCAGCAAAAGTGTGGGCAGCAGCATAAACAACCTTGTCACCAACCTTGAAGTCAGTTACGTCCAGCCCAACGGCAGCAACAACTCCTGAAGCTTCTCTTCCCAAAATGTTGGGAAGAGCAGAGGGGTAGATTCCTTTTCTAAAGTACAGTTCAATGAAGTTGATACCTGCGTACTTATTGTTGATGATAACATCATTAGGGGACTCAATTTTAGGAGTAGGAGCATCTTGGTACTTGATGACCTCCCAGGTGTCACTGTTGCCGTCAATAAGGACTACTTTTTGTGTTTCAGGTAAAGACATGTTGATTTGAAATATAATATAATATCAAAAATCAGATCCCTGTTCGCGTCCACAGTTTGAGTATGGCTCGTGTGCCTCAGTTAGTTTAGTTAATTTATAGAAGTGTTTAACTGTGTGTTTATACTCTTTATATGATTGTATACCAAGTATCCCTTTACACTTCACTACTTGACCTTGGATTTATTTTTCTTAGCATTGGCTGCTAACAATCTCTCCACCTTATCTCCATGTCTCACTTTATTTTTGCTTCCTTCTTTATATGCATAGCTCACAGATATCTTGTTACTCATCAAAAGCTGGCCATTCAAACTCTCTATAGCTCTATCACTGCTCTCAAAATCTTCGAAACTAACAAATCCATGACCTTTTGATTCTCCAGCTGCATCTCTTACTATTGTTGGCTGATTAATGATCTTTCCAAATGAACTAAAAGTATCAGCCAAATACTTTTCATCAACTAACAGATGTAGGTTACTTATAAATATCTTAGCTCCCACATCTATTGCTGAAGTTGGAGTACTCTTGGTCTTAGAGCCAGACGTCTTAGAGTCTAACTTTCGAAGTCTTAAAAGCTTTCCATATAGACGTACTCCCTTTAGGATTTGAACCACATATTCTGTATCAATAGTATCTTTAAACTCCACAAACCCAAATCCTTGGTGCAATCTCAGGACTTTATCTTTGGGTAAGTTTAATGATTTTACTGGGGCAAATTGTATGAACAACTCGTATAATAGAGGTTCAGTAACCTTGGAGTCTAGGTTCCCGACATAAACAGATGCTTCAACGTTTCTATCCTGTTCATTTACTTTCCTGAACACTGTAGACATCTGAGAATAATGCTTTATCTATTAAATTTATTTCACCTCCATCGCGACTATTTACTTTCAGGTTCAGCCTCTTCAGGCTTTGAACAATTATCTTCAGGCTTTGAAGAGTTCTCTTCGGGTTTAGAAGAATGCTCTTCGGGTCTAGAAGAATGCTCTTCGGGTCTAGAAGAATGCTCTTCGGGAGCACCATCACTTTCATCCAGAGAGTCTGAATTCGAATCTGAATCCGAATCTGAACTTGAATCTGAACTTGAGTCTGAACTCGAGTCTGAACTCGATTCACTTGAGCTCTCTTTCTCCGATTCTTCAACATATGCCTTCTCTACCTCTACTACATTCCCCTTGAAATCCCCAGTGCAAATATGTATCGTAGGATACTCAAGGACAACTTTATCCTGGAGAGCATCGCATAATTTAGAATCACCATCCAATCGTATAAAAGTTTCTTTAGCCTCTTTATTTTTAAAAACGTTCTTTAAATGAAATACCAAGTCCTGTTTGGAAATATCTCCTAAGAATTGAGTTACAATATTCATGGGGACAGCTTCACGTAAAGTTATGTTTTCAGCTACTCTGTAGCTTAAAAAATCTTTCTGAATCTTTCCCTCATCGTCAGCTACTATCCACTGCACTGTCCAAGTAAATGTTTGCAGCTTCTTGTCATAGCCGGTTTTATTGCTTACAGACCTTTGCATACCATCGGGAAGCAAAATTGTCAATGTGTTTTGTCTTTTAATCATGGTATGAGCATTTTCAGTAAAGTGCTTGGTTATTGCAACCATTCTTTTATCATCGGTAATAATTTTTATTCTCTTATTTCTATTATAATTTGCGTTATTCCCACGTTTAAAAACATTCTTTGCTGTGTCTTTAACGTCAGTTTTCCCTACATGAATGTCTCTTCCCAATTTCATTAAAAAATTATAATCCCTATTTATATGTAAGGGAGATGCTGCAAGATTGTTTTTTGGAACAAACTTAGATGGATCTACTACACCTGTACACTCAGTTTGCTTTTTATGACGCTTGATGCATTCCATAGAACATGTCTTGGAGTAACATGAAGGACAGGTATACTTGGTATTATTTACAAGGCATACAGAGCACAATGTATTCTCAGACATCACCCCAGTTTTAAGAGTGTAAAGAAATTCGCATTTCAAAAAAAATTTTCAGATTTTTCAAAACCAACATGTTCCTGATTAACCAAATAATCGGTATGAGAGCCGGTACTTTAGCTCGTAGCTTTGTACGTGAGGCCTCTTCTGCTAGTTCCAAAAACGTGGGGAGAAAAATTGAAATCCAGTTATTGAAAAAACACCCCTCTCTCGGTTCCAAAGGTCAAGTGATATCTGTCAAGGCAGCTTTTATGAGACAAAGATTATATCCATACAAATATGCTATTTATATGAATGATGGGCCAAGAATCCCAGTCGTACAGGGTAAGAAAGTGGTTGCCCAAGAGAAGAAGAAATCCACCAAGGCTAAACAGCCAATAGCAGCCGTTGTTGAAAAAGTTACACCTATGACTACACACGAAATAAGTAAATTGTTTGGAGGATTTAAGAGAAAATCCAACGATGGGCCTGAATTAACTCTTGCTGAAGATCAAGCTGAAGACATTTACTACACAATTTCTGAAATAAATGAGAGTATCGATTCTACTATTATTTCCAAAGAATCTGAAGTCACTAAAGCTAAATTAATAGAGCATGTATATAACAGTGCCGGTATAAAGATTCCAGAAAATTTGACCTGGCTTTTGAATGAATCAGGTGACAGAGTTGATTTGGTAAATAAACCAGGTGTTTATGAATGGGTCATTAAAACTCCAGGAAATATGCTGGTAAGGAAAAGTGTCATAATTCAGTAAGCATATAAACCATCTTGTACGTACATTGTAAATAGAAAATAAAGTCGCGATGTGATTTTCACTTTTTAAACTATGCCTTCCAATCTAAGATATAGTGCTGCAAGAACTAGTACTATATCAAGAAAGAATCTATTCAAATCTCCCACCAAAAATAAAAGCCCCATTAAAAGTCTACTACCTTCACAAGCAAAGTATAGACAAAATTTAAAGACTAAATCCCAAGATGGTTCACCTAAAAAATCGCAGCCAACTAAGCTTTCGATTGATGATTATGACGTGAATTTAGATTATCAACTCTCCAGAAAACATGATATTCTTACGGCTATCGAGACAATTATAACTAATCAATGGACTGAATCATGTAATTTGAAAACCAATAAAACAAGTAACCTAACAATGGAACAAGCAGTTTTCGATTTGAAAGGCTTATCTATGGACACAAAAGTCGAAATCATGAAATACAGAACAAACCAAATTCCTCGAGGATTAGTCACCACGAACCAACTCTATTCGATCTATGAAAAAGAAGGGAACACCTTTGTTGATAGAAGTATTGAATTGGCTATACGTAAAGGTCAAGTGAGAAAGTTTGTGATTACTAACGCTGCTCCCATCATTCAAACTTTGAACACTAAAGCCAGAGCTGGTAAGATAATGTATGGGTATGAGAATGTTGAAGTTTTAGTTAAAGGAGACACATACTCCAAAAAGATAGACGATACTATTTCTAGCTTGACGGATACTCAACAAGTGAATACGCTTAAAAAATTTAGGGATTTCACACAGCAAAATCCTGCAGTACTATTTGTCACAGAAAATGATGGACTTAGTGAAAATGAATTATCTATTCTCCTAGAACTTGGATTCACAACCTTAACTTCGAATCACAAAAATGAAATAGAATCACAACAGTATGCTCTTTCATTTCCTAATTGTGGCACTTATCTTCGTCTTATAAACAATGGACGTTCTTGGCTTGTTAAAACATTGAACAAGACGAAGCACCTGGAATCTTTGGAGACAGAATTATTCAATAGGTGGGAAGGTACTGACTTAAATGGTAATAGCAAGATGAATAATTTCCGTAAGCCATTCTACGGATTTGATTTAAACTGGATTCTTGCTGATGCATTAGGATCTGGGATTATAGAAGTGTTCAATACACCAGTGGGAAGAGGTTGGAAACTTACAGGGAAAAAATAGAAATAGCTGGCTATGATCACGTTGTAAATATAACTAATGACAAACTATAAAAAGAATTACATTCTTATTCTTTGCTTCTTTTGGAGTTTCTTCTGCTTCTTTTCCAATTCTTTCTTTTCTAACTTGGCCTGTTCTTCTGGGCTCAAGTTTCTCAATCTGTCTCTTTCTTGTCTCTTAACCTTAGCCTTTTCTTCGGCTTCAAGTTCTTGTCTTTGAGCTTCAATAGCCTTCAACATCTTGGCTAATTCAACTTCTCTGGTCTTAGCAACCTTTTTCAAGGATTCAGGTTTAAAAGTAATAGCTTTTGAAGCAATATCATCAACAATTGAGAAAATTGCGTCCAAAGTATTGGAAATTTGAGCAATTTGATCCTTCTTTGAAGGTAACAGTAAAGAAATAACAATTCTACGGTAAGGAGCGTATTCTTCTGGCTTTTCTGGTTTTTCGGTTGGTTGATCAGTGAAAGCAATGTATCTGATATAAGAAGCAGCTCCGATGGTTAAAGCATCAGCTAATTTATCAGTTAAAAGTTTGTCGTGGAATTCACTTCCTTCACTCATGAACACAAACGATTCTGGGAGTTTAGCAGAATCAGAAGTTTTGGTCAAAGATAAAAAGTAGTTGAACTTTCTGTAGTCATTCATACCTAATTTAGAAACAATACCACTGATAAAGTTATCGTAATTGAAAGATGGTTGAATAACAATATCAACTTTATCAATTGGTTTTTGAACAAACGAGGTGAAATAAGACATAACACCTTCAAGAATCCAAACAAAAATATTGTTTCTTGGTCTCAATTTGAAGTCAATGTTAACCTTCTTGATGTTTTCTCTACCAGTAGCGTAAGAAGAGTAGTTTTCTGGAGAATCTTTAATGAATAAAGCATCCTTTGAAGTACCGACTTGGAAAAAGTTGGCAGATAAAGTATCATTAACCCCATTTAAGAACTTAGTAACCAAAGACTTGTTGTAAAGATCACCGATTTTAAATAAGATGATATACAATAAGGTAAAACTAACAGTGATCAATTCTAATCTCCAATCATTGAGTTTGAGACGATCAAGTATAGATAACTTGCCTAACTCTTCCACAGTGTAGTCTGCGTACTTCTTGATTGGAGCACTTTCTTCTGCCATAACACCGACTGCCATTAAGGCAATAGCACTAAGAATTTGAAACATGGAGATAGTGGGAAATTTTCAATGCGATATTCGACGATCAATCTGTGCGTCCACAATTTGCAATGGCTAAAAAATACGAGTGAGCATCGGAGATGTTGCCGTGAAAGGAATCGAAATTTGCTACAATAAACATTGCTCGTATCTATTAGCTATTTATTAGATGAAGTTTCTACTGTTTACTTCTTTTATTGTCTCCCTGTTCTTGTTCTTGTTCTTGTTGATGTTGTTGCTGTCTATATTGAGACATTCCTTCGTGAACGGCATTGGTAACAAGTTCTCTTAAGGCTTCTTCAGGATTTTCTCCGTTGATGATAGCTTCAATTTGCTTTCTTCTTTCTTCGTCAACCTCTCCATTTTCTTCATTTTCCATGGTATACCTTACTTGTTGTCCGTCTACAGTACCTGGGAGTGGAAGTGAATTAAGAACATTATTTTCATCAGAACCATTGTTGACTTCTGGTTGATCAGTCACACCCAATTTAAGTTTTTGTAAGTAAGTAATTAACTCAGGATACTCTGCATCTTCTTCTTTTACGTCAAGAGCAGTTTGGCCATCGTTATTCTTTATACTGGAGTCACCACCTAATTCTTCGACTATAACACGAGCAGTCTTTGAATCTTCACAGTGGTGTAAAGGAGTATCACCATCATCATCTTTAACATTAATATCACCTCCCTTGCTGATTAAATATTTTAATAAGTCAATGTGACCGTAAGATGCAGCTGCATGGACTGGTGTGTACCCATTTGGGTCTTTTGAGTTAGGAGTAAAGTTTCCCGAGTCCAAGTGTTGTTCCACTATCTCTTTCTGGTTATCAGAAGCTGCTACCCAGATATTAGCTACCATTATAAGTTTAAGATGAGATACTGGATGAGATAAATCTGAGCGTCGCACTGAAAAATTGATTCATCGGTATGGCAGATAATGAAACTGACAAGAACGTTTCTACTCCTGATAAGCTTTCGGGGTTTGAATGGTGGCGTAGAAGCTTGCTGTATCGTACCGGCTTAGGTCAAACTGAGGAAGAAAAAAGACAATTTGAAATTGACTATAATGCAAAACAGCTTCCAGAAAGATGTAAAGCTTGTACAACCGATAGAAATTGGGTATTACAATATTCTCCTTCAGTTCTTTTTATGATGGATCATGTGAACAAACTTGGAGGAAACCTCTCGACTAAGAATATCAAGTGTGATGTATGTGATGACTTAAAAGGTGGAGGTTTCCATCCTGAAATGGGGATCCTATTATGTTCAAATTGGATTCGTGATAAATGGCAGCTTGAAGATATTTTAACTCACGAATTAGTTCATGCTTACGATTACTTGAAGTTTAAAGTTAACTTAGATGACTTAAAACATCATGCCTGTACAGAAATTCGGGCTTCTATGTTGAGTGGTGAATGTCGTGTTTTCAATGAAATCAGAAAAACTGGTCTTGCTGATTTTGGTAAGAAATTCCAATCATGTATAAAAAGAAGAGCTGTTCTACTGGTATCTGCAAATCCAAATTGCAAAAATAAAGAAGAAGCTGAACGTGCTGTGAGTGCTGTTTGGTCTTCATGTTTTAATGATACTCGTCCCTTTGAGAGAGTTTATAGATAGGCTTGTATCTGGATTTCAGCCCAAACTTTTAATCTGTATATATTATTCCATAGATTTTATTTATACTTCTATTACTTTGAACTACGGAAATGCTGGAAGAAGAGATCCATCAATGAACTGGAGATGAATTTCATTCCGAATAATTTCACTTCTCACGTTATAGTAATTAAAAACCAGGCAGACATCTTCTAAATTATCAACCGGTTTTAATTGATAGACTTGAAGGAGCATAATACTGAATTCATTAATGAGGTACTTTGCTTCTACCTTTTGAGCGAATTGCAAATTCTTTTTAATAATGTAGAACATGAAGTTTAAGAGCTTAGGGTTTTTTCCAAGCTCCTTAATGTTATCTACCATTGGGTAAATGAAATCACAATTAAAAGCCACATTATACAGATCCATCAAACGGCTTCTAAAAAGAAGAAATTCCAGGTGAATCTGGTCTTTGAAGTGCATTTTACCATTCTGAAGTCCCTGAATGATAATAGAACTCGGAAAACAATATGGAGGAACGATTCTATTGTTTATCAAATTGTAAGCTTCAATAGAAGTATCACCATATTGAAAAATACTAAATTGACTAAGAAACTTGGCAATACCTAATTCTGTTGTATCTTCAATTGGAATCGACAGGCTTTTAGAGAACTTTTCTACAAACAGGCGGAAAACATGGTGATGCAAATCCTGTACACTTTTAGCTTCTTCTTCTTCAACTTTTTCACCGCAATTATCACAAACCCAAAATGCATCTTTGCCGCCATTATATAATTCTTCTAAAGATATTTGTTTAATTATCGCTTGACATGAAGGGCAATTGTAAGTAAGATGGTAATCGATAACATCACAACATTTTCTACATTTACACTCAAAGTAATACTCCTTCTCTAAGAAGCATTTTCTGAGGATTGTTGGCTGAATTGAGTTAATATATGTCACGGTGACCTCATCCCCCATAAGAATCCCCTTTGAAATAAATTTGAAAGCTTCACTGTCAGCTTCTAAACAAACAGTATTGGGATGGCATGAATGATTAAATTTTGCTACTTCTTCTGAAAACACTACATTACACTCTTTTGTAGCACTTGAATATATAACGTTAGAGTTGATTTGGATCAAGTAGCAAAGTTTTTTAATGACAATCTTGGACACTTGAAGCATTTCGCTCAATTCTTCAGCCACTTGTTCGACACCAGTTAATTCACGACTATCTAATTTTTTGTAGTGATCTACCATATCTAAAAGGCACTGTTTATACTCTTTGTTCTGCTTCATTTTCAGATAAACTTGAAGAGCCATCTGCTTTAAACAATCCGGGCTCAGTAAACTATATCCTACATAAGTATCTAAATTAAATTTTTGAATGAGTTCACTAGGCGCAATATCACGAGTAGCTACAATACCTCTAACTTTACTTTCAGGAGCTTCACTCACAACTTTTATATTTTCTTGCAGTTTTGTCATTACGACTTTGGTTGCAAAAATGAGTACAAAAAGTTTTGAGCGAAAAATCTAACCGATGAAAAAGGTTCCCCCTTAATTAACCCTTAGACATGTTAAGAAGTTTTTTGAATGAATATAACTGGTCATTAATTGGAATACTTGGTTACAAAAGAAATATAACCATGATACAAGAATAAGTATAAAGTCTTGATAATGTAGATTTGCTGGTCATTGTTCCGCAGGTTCCATTAAAACTACTGGCTAGGAAATGACGTTGGTTAAAACCGGCTGCAAATTGTTTTCCGAACATTCCATAACCGAAGAGCGCGGAAACTAAAATTATTGAAGAACCCTGTGGAGCGCTTTATTTCAAGCTGAAATTGTTCAATTAATAATCAGAACATTTCAATATGGGTTCTTGGATGGATAAGAATCTTTCAAAGATTGTCAATAGAAATACTGGAGAACGAAGAAGTTCTCTTAGGGACCTGAATGAATTTAAAAACTCTAGCTCCGATGAGGATGAACAAAATGTAACTCAAGCTTCTGTCCTGAGATCTACAGGTGCAGAAGATCTGATTGATGAGATTAAGTCTAAAATTGATACAATCGAAAAAACCTATGAAAGTTTAAGACTTAGAAAACCAAAAAGAGGAGCGGAAGGTAAGTCCGAAGATCATAAAGAAGTTGAAAAATCAGCTGAGGAAGCTTACAGATCTCAATTTGGAGATATAAAGTTCCTTGAGACTTCTTATACTATATTTGATGATGAGAATTTTAAGAATTCTCAATTCTATGGTATTTATATTCTTTTCTGGTTATATGTTGGGTTCCTCATCTTGAATAACATCCTACATGCTTGGCTTGAAAACAAAGTTCTTTTTTATCAATTGCCTATTGTTCAAATCTTAAGAAGAGATCTCTTCAAAGTTGCCTTAATCGATTTAGCCATGTATTTGAGCACATATTTTGCTTATTTTGTTCAATTATTGTGTAAGTATAAGATTATTAACTGGGGAACAATTGGTTGGTTACTTCAAGGAGTCTATGATTTTGTTTTCTTATTTGCTTGGGGTTTTTTGGCTTCCGAATATGCTCTTGATTTCCCATGGATCGCTAGAGTCTTCTTGTTACTTCATTCCCTTGTTTTTCTCATGAAGATGCACTCCTATGGTTTCTATAATGGTTATCTTTGGAGAATTGTTGAGGAATTGAACTTTTCAGAAACTTTCTTGAAGAATTGTGATAGTGAAAACGATTCTGAAATAAGCAAACACAAAGAAGTCTTAGAAAATAGTGTTAAGTTCTGTAAATTCGAGTTGGCTTATCAAGCATCTCACAGATTTCAAACTGATGACCCAAAAGTGGATCATGAAACTCCTCAAGTTGAATTCCCAAAGAATATTACTATCAAGAATTTCTTTGACTTCACAATGTTCCCTACCGTTGTATATACATTGAATTTCCCAAGAACTAAACGTATCAGATGGGGATATGTGGCAGAAAAGGTGTTAGCAGTGTTTGGTATTTTTTTCTTGATGATTATTGTGGCTCAAAATGATTTCTATCCTCTTGTATTACGTGCACAATCTGCAAGAGATTTACCAACCTTGTTAAAAGTCCAACAATTCTTTTTGGTGCTATTGGATATGGTACCTTATTTCTTCTTGGAGTACCTTTTTACTTTCTTCATCATTTGGGAATTTATCTTGAACAGTATTGCTGAACTCAGTAGATTTGCTGATAGAGATTTCTATGGTCCATGGTGGTCATGTACCGATTGGGGTGCATTTTCAAGACTTTGGAACAAACCAGTCCATAAATTCTTGTTAAGACATGTTTACCATTCTTCAATCAGTGCCATAAGGCTTAACAAAACGCAGGCTTCTCTTTTCACCTTTATTTTATCAAGTCTTGTTCATGAATTGGCAATGTTCGTTATATTCAAGAGATTGAGAGGATACTTACTCTTGTTTCAAATGTCACAAGTCCCAATGATTATGATAAGCAACCTCCCAATAATGAGGGGTAGAAAGGTCTTGGGAAATGTTATCTGCTGGATCGGATTCATCTCAGGTCCTAGTATTATATGTACTCTTTATTTGTTCTTTTAAATTAGCTAAATAAATATTCGCAGCCATCGCGAAAGTGAAAAACCAATCTCATCACCATGTCTAGACCAGAAGAAATTGCACCAGCAGAGATATTCTATAATGATGACGAGTCATTTAAGTATACATCTAACAACCGTGTGCAGATGATTCAAGCGAAAATGACATTAAGAGCTTTAGATCTCTTAAATTTGGAGAAAGAAGAACCTCATCTCATACTTGATTTAGGATGTGGATCTGGATTATCGGGAGAGATTTTAACTGAGGAAGGTTTCAATTGGATAGGTATGGATATTGCACCAAGCATGTTGGCAACTGCCCTTGATAGAAGTGTTAGTGGTGATTTATTTCTTAGTGACCTTGGTAATGGTGTTCCATTCAGAGCAGGTACTTTTGATGCAGCCATTTCAATTTCGGCTATTCAATGGTTATGTAATGCAGATGCAAGTGGTATAGATCCTAAGAAGCGTTTGATTACTTTTTTCAACACATTATATGCATCTCTAAGACGTGGAGGTAAATTTGTTGCACAATTTTATCCAAAAACTGATGATCAAACTAAATCAATTTTAGATGCTGCCAAATTAGCAGGATTTGGAGGTGGATTGGTTATTGATGATCCAGAAAGTAAGAGAAATAAAAAGTACTACCTTGTTCTTACAGCAGGTATTTCTGATAGAGGAGTTAATTTAGAAGGTGCAGAAATGGATGCACCAGAAGCTAAACGTAAATTGAATAAAAAATCTTCAAGGAAGATGGAATCTGGAAAAGATTTTATAAATAGAAAGAAAGAAATCATGAGAAGAAGGGGTAAGAAGGTGGCACATGACTCTAAGTTTACTGCTAGAAAGAGACGTCCAAGATTTTAATTTAGATAATTTGTAGCATAATGGGTTTAATGAACAAAACTAGTATTTTTCGAACATCCCGCGCAAAAATCGAGTGAGAAAAATTTTGATCAACTATAACGACAATGTTCACGGGACTCAGAACAAATCTCCAGCGTGTGAGATTTCCAGTACGTGGGGTACGTACATTCTTCCCATCTATAACATGTATGTATAATTCACTACAATTTTCTCGCATCTAAAACTAACTTTTAAGCTTTGGTTAAAACACCAACCGTTTTTGAACCATTACCACCAAAGAGAAATGGACAAAATGTAATGTCTTTCTTACACCAAAAGCTCAAGAACAAATATGATCCAACTGGAAAGAGACAAGCTTTGGTAGACCAAAGAAATGGATTAAGAGCAGGTGATATTATCAAAGTTACATATAATGATAGAACCAATGTAATCGGTCGTATAATAGCTATTAAAAGAGGTGTGAATAATGTTGGTACCAACATACTTATCAGAAATAAGATCAACAAGTTAGGTGTTGAAGTAAGAATACCATTGTTTAACCCAAATATCAGAAATATCGAAGTCATGTACAAACCAGAACAGTATATGCCTAGAAGAAAGCATTACTACATCAGAAACACTAAATATGATGTTGGTGATGTTGAAGCATTCTTGAGTAAACAAAGAAAAAAGTAGATTGTAAATAGTCATGTTTAAATAGACATAAATATTAAATTAAATATTAAATTATTCAGAGTTCTTGAGCTCATTTAGTCTGTTGAACAACTGGCTTTCAAAGGTTTCTCTAAAAGATGGTGAAATATCCATCATTAGACTTTCAAAAGTTTCATATGATTTGGGTTGTCCAATAACTGACCATCCATTTAACTCCACCGTGACTTTTAAATGAGAACCTTCTCCTGTTAATATTCTTAAGTGGCTTACCCTTCGACTATAAATTCCATCGTTTAGGCTGTTCGCTACTCCGCTTTCCAATCTCAAATCAAACTCATCAAAGAAGCTTTTATAGTTCTGGTGTATGAACTTCAATTCGTTATTCTTTACTTCCAAATCCATAGTAATGCCTATATATCACTCAAAGCTTTGACCGAGTCAATCAATCACTTGTTTTGGTGATAGAGTTCAGCATACACCTGCCTCACAAATTAAGATTCTAGAAAATGAGATACGGAAAAACGAGAATCCGGCGAGGAAAGGACCATTTACAACCCACACACATTAATTTTGAAAATACAAAGTAAGTAAGATGTTACTGTTTACTTAAGTTTAAGCATTTACAACTAATAACTTCTTGTCCTTTTAATTTTTTTTTTTTTTCCCAAAATATTGAACAAGGTTACGCCTCTTCTACAAAAAAAGTGTTGATAAAAAAAAAAAAAAACTAATTCGTCTGACAGGTTCTTGCGTCAGATAAGTGTGTGAGAATCTATTGGTTGAATTAATTACCCACACATAGCCAAATAGATAAGAGGCAAATTACTAAGAGTTGGGTAAGATTTTCATCCAAATTATAAATTATAGTTGAGGTTAAAGAATATAGTCACAACTGATTCCCAGTATTCCATGTATGTGTCAATACCAGGCGCCCAGTAACGTGCTCCCGAAGGTTACTCTACGCTTTTATTCACTTGTGAACCAAGTTAAGATATCACAGAAAGATACCTTAATTACAGGGTGAATATGCGATTGATGTTAAGGAAGTTTAGAATTGAAAACTTTTACCTTTTTATACTCTTTACATGTCCGGGTAAATCCAAGTATTTTTATAGTGAAAACTCAAAATCGCATAATCATTTTTCAATCACCAAGTAATAATGAGTATTACCCCAAATAAAGTAATTGGCAGTCAATTAAAAATAGAGTTACAAGACTCAAGATCTTTAAAAGGTGTTTTAACAGTCATAGATCCTTTTGGAAACCTTTTAATGAATGACGTCTACGAAACGAACAGAGATATCGAAAGAGAAATTGGTCTTGTAAGTGTACCAAGAAATACTGTTAAGCGTATAATGATTACCAAAAAACAGTATGAACAACTTAAAAAGTGAGCCTTAATGTGCAAGAACCAGTTTCCTTGATGGAATATTGAACCTTTCAGAGTATCTTGAATGCTTCTGATTGATATCAGATTCTGGTTTATCCAGATGAGGAACTTTAATGATTATCTTTCTTCTAACTGCTGGTAGATTTGGTTGTTTCAAATGGTCTTTCGGAACTTTGATTGGCCTACGAACAATAATCACCCAACCATTAGAATCAGTTGATTCTTCTTCTTCCCAGATACAAACATCATATTCTTCGTGATCTCCAGGTTCTTCATATTCGTCATCTTGCTCATCTTCATGGTGAAGAAAGTCATCTTCAGCCTTGTCATCACAGTCAAAATCACTTTCATAATCTGTAGGTGTTGGAGTAGGTGATGCAAGGGTTTTTGTTTTTGTGTGAATGGATTCAGGAGGACTTGGTAAATATGGCCCTGGATTATATTCAGGTGGATATTTACCATGAGTATCTAGACCGTGTTCCAAGCATGTTCCGAGGTAATGATCTCTAGCAGGTTCAAAATTACCATAAGGACAAATATCTACTAAGCACCCAATAACTGCGTCTTGTGATTCACAGAGACATGGCATATTAATATGACTGTTACATGTACGAGATATTTCATTGATGCAACTAAGAAAGCACGCAGGTGGTGTGGCTCTAACTAATGTAAATATATAAATAATGATAATAATGAACGACTTGAACATGGTTAGTTTGTGAAATTCACTCTTAAATGGCTGCGAAATTTTAAAGTTTGTGTTTTAAAATTGAGATCTCAAAAAATCTAACTAGCTAAAGTACGGATACTTCGGCAGGAACTAATATGAAGAGACATTTGTTAGGTTATTAATCGAGCTGAGTTTGAATAGTTATTACCTCCAAAAATTTGGTTTTTAGAAACTATACCTGGAAGATCTCATTTTAAATTGTGTCAACTTGACGTGGAACGGAAATAGTATTTTATTGATTTCTAATAAATTACTTTGTTGAAAGGAATTCTCAATATAAACACCCCGAGTTTATCAAGAAAATCACATCTTTCCGTTCCTGTTTCACGCTAAGCGTTAGAATCCCGTACTTGTCTCTAATATTGTAACAGGGCGTGTGCAATACAAAAAACTCTCAGGCAAAATTTCACACATTATACACAAATCACTTCCAATACCTCATCATAAGATACACTGCTTGAAATATTAAGCACAAATTGCTAGTATAAGATGCAGGGATCCTATAAGAACAATGGATTACCAAGACCTTACTATATGAAACCCCTGAGAGGGAAGAAAGCATCACCTTATGATTCAGTATCGGGCAATTACTTTACCACTCCAAGAAGGAAGTTATTAGGGTATCTTGTAATGTTATGTTTGTTTGGTTTAAGTACTTATTGGCTTGGACAGCTGATGCGTGCCAAACCTGATGTTAACTACGAACTTGATTTAAAATTACCAGATTCTTCGCCAAAATTAGGTATTGAAAAGGTTCATAACAATGATAAAGATTCCAGTAATTTAGGATTAGCTGGTAATTTGGCTGTGGGAAGTAAAGGAGATGTGGGGCTCGGAGTAAATGAAGCCCCAAAGGGTGGAATAGCTAATGAAGCTCCTATCGTGGGAAATGATGAAAAAGTTGTAATTGAAGGTAAGAAAAAGCAAAATCCAAGTAATTTCGAAGAGGATATAGATGTTGCTATTCCAGAGGATGACGACTTAGAGGCATGATCTTATGACGTACAAGTATTTATCATTATATTCTGATGTATAATGTGAAGCATCGGACAAGTTTAATATAGAATCTTGATACAATTTGTAATATACTGGTGTAATATCTATTTATAGAACGCGAATGGAGGTGGCTGAATCTAACTGACGAGAATACGATTTTTATGATATGTACCTTTTTAATTAGCTCTAAATCAATCAGCCCGCTCGATATTTTGACCAGCTATGCTCTTCGCAAAATGTAAAGATGCTTTTTCTGAAAAATATTAAATTTTCAACAAAACTTCGGAAAATAATTTGAAAGTGTATTGTGTTAATTACACTTAAAAAAGGCTTTTTAGTAGCCTCCGTTCCTTTCAATTATTCCAATGTTAAATAAATCATCTTCCTATAAGTTAACATTTACGGTACTGTGGGTTTCGCAGCCAACTTTTTAAAAGAGAACATCTCTAAAGACGATAATTCTATAAGTGACTTTTGATATCCGTTTATAACTTAATTCATATTCTATCCATCCATTTCTCTAGTATTATATTAGAGCAAAAAATTAACAGAACAAAAAAACAAAGGTCCCACCGGGAATCGAACCCAGGTCCCCAGAATCAGAATCTGATGTGATAACCACTACACCATGGGACCGCAACGAGGGAACCATTCCGATGTAGGGTATAAATCTATATACCTTAAAATAAAATAAGTCTGTAAAGTATTTACTTAGCTCCCAAAAAAAGCAGTTTCTTAAAAAATAAAATTTATGGGATTAAATTTTAAAAGCACCTTATAATATGAAAATTGAGGATCACCTTACATAATTAATATGGGTTTTGGAAGCAATTTGGTGACTGTGAGGGTGACTTCTTAAAACCTGGTGGAAAATTCAAAATCACTCAAACCTTTCCAGTAGACCTATTTCATAGCATTTAAACTTATTGTTTGACTTTCATTCACGGATATCTTAATAAATGGAAGACAAAAAAGCAGCCATTGGGGGCCAAAAAAAAGAATTTTCTACCATTCATAATAGGCCAAGTCACTTCACCCAATTGTCTTCTTTCAAAAGTGTTTTTACTTTGTGTTTGAAGAAACATTAGAACTTCCTAAAATAAATTGTAAAAATCACAAATTGAATCAATATACTCTTACTTAACTTTATGAACGCACAAATGATTAACTTTAACTAATTTTTCACCTAATGTTTTTTAATCATATGAGTTTTCCTCGTTTTCACATTCCTGACTTGGGATTACATAGTTACATAGCCTGATGAAGGCTTGAAAAAAAAGATCATGAAAAAAAATGCATTCAAGAAAAAGATTAAACCCTATGGATGAAAAATGTATCAATCTAGAAGATAGCTAAAAAGTCCATACATTCTTTGAAGATAATAAGATAAAAGATGGCTTAAATATATCTAGCTTAAGCATCGTCACTGACGGCAATAATAGATATATAGTTCTTTAAAACTGGTGCATAGAAACATCCAGTTAAAATCAAGGCAAATCTATCAGCATACATACATCCTCTATACGACGACTATTTTCGACAAGATCTGTAAACCTAAAGCCGGAATTTGTGACAGCAGTTGCTTCTGCACTAGCTTTTGTTCTGGCCGAATCTAGTCCAAGATCCAGGTAAAGCACCTGGCAATAATTGGTACCTCCGTCTTCAGGAAGTGAAATACCTATTCTATCAAAATACTTGACTTGAAGCCTCGGCTTAAGATTCGAAGGTTTGCAACCATCAGCACATGCTAATGCAACTAGCAAATTAAAGATCAGTGCATTGAAAACTGATTGCTTTCAACGAAAAAACATTGCGGAGTGACCTGAGTTTTTATCACTTCAGACATTTTGAACAATATGTTCTTTATCCTTTAGGGAGTGGATTTATCTCTGATTGGTTATCATTTTAATTAACGAGGCTTTTACCTGATGAAATAAATGAAAAAAAGAATTAAAAAGTGGATTACAAAAAAGAAGCCAACTTGGCAAACTAAGAGGGAGGTCTAAAATATAAATTTAATGAAGTCAATTGAATGAGTCGATTAGAAAATGGAAGATGGGAATCCGAAGAACCTGAAGATTACCAAGCCAGCATTAAAAATCTCATATGTTACATTGAATCTCAAAATTGAGATGGTAGAACATTTAGTGTACAGTCTTTTTGTTACCAACAACCAATCACGTGACCAAAATACAAGATGAAAAAATGCAATTCCAACATTTAGTGTTCTGTTATGGTGATTGGTCCAGATATTCTCCCAATAAAGTTGTTTATCAGACCTTCATGATTTTTCTTTGAGTTGAGTCGATGCTATCAGTTTATACCATGGGCAAGATAATGGGCTCAGATAAAAACACAAACAACTGATCACATATAATCTGGCCAGGATCAATTGACAAAACACAGTCTTCAAGAACTACCAGCTATAAGTGTCAAAAGTTTCTTTGAAAGAACCGGATCACCGCAAGTTGTAACAATGTGTCAAAAGCAGCATTTCGTCAACCTCTAGAGCTCTGCGTAAAGTGAGCCCTCAATTCTCGGGAAATATTACAATCACATCACAAGTAAGCTATACACCAAATCTCCCATATTTACTACCCCTGTATTCTAAATTACAATTCACATCAATATCACCGGCTGGAATCAATTGATTAGGCCGGGTAAGGCATCGTGCGATCGCACGCGTAAAGTTCAGAACGGTAAATGCACATGCGCCGCGATAACCGTTGCAAAATGCAGAGGTGGCCATTGGCACTGTGATCAGATGTACACATGTTGAGATGACATGCGCAGGCATCGTGCACGAAGCCAAGGAAGAAATATAAGATTTACCAGCTTAGATAGAGAATATACCCACCAAATCAAACCTTTATAGTCTTTAAATCTCTAGTTACCACTCTAATCCTCAAAACACCAAATTAACGCCTTTATCAAAAGCAAATTTTTTAAAACAATCACGAGGCGGTATGTGCAGGAAACTGAAATTTTTTTAGAGCAGATGAGAGTAGCAGAAAAAAATTTTCTCTTTTTCTTCTTCTATATAAGCAATTAAATTTCCTTAGATTTTTTTTTCAGGAAGAAGACATAACACATAGAAAGGAAATGTCTGCTGCCAGTGAATCTAAATATTCCACTGAAGTGCTTTCCGAATTGTTGAGCAAATTACAAGTTGCTGACAACAAGGACGAAGCTGCTTCAAACATTGCATCTTTTTTAAATTCTTCAATTGTTGAACACGATGCTCCAGTTGAATTTTTCCAAGATTTAAAGAAGCAAATTAACAACAAGAAGGACAGTACCGTTGCTGCTGCTGCTTTGGAAGCTTATGCTCACATTGCTTCTCCAAATGGTATGTCTCCAACTGTTGAACCATACGTTGTTGAATTAGTTACTGATGTTGCCGTTAAAGCTGGTGACAAGGACAAGGATGTTCAAGAAGCTGCTGCTGTTGCTTTAAAGGCTATTGCTAGTGCCATCACCCCAACTTCCATTAAGGTTATCTTACCAAAGTTATTAGAAAACTTAACTTCTACTAACAAATGGACTGAAAAAGTTGCTATTTTAGCTGCTATTTCTCAATTAGTTGACACTGCTAATGCCCAAATTGCTTTGAGAATGCCTGAATTAATTCCAATTTTGTCTGAAACTATGTGGGATACCAAGAAGGAAGTTAAGGCTGCTGCTCATGCTACCATGACTAAGTCTACTGAAACCATTGATAACAAGGATATTGAAAAGTTTATTCCTTCTTTGATTGGTTGTATTGCTAACCCTAATGATGTTCCAGAAACCGTTCACTTATTGGGTGCTACTACTTTCGTTTCTGAAGTTACCATGGCTACTTTATCTATTATGGCTCCATTATTATCTAGAGGTTTAGCTGAAAGAGAAACTGCCATTAAGAGAAAGGCTGCTGTTATTGTTGATAACATGTGTAAATTGGTCGATGACCCACAAGTTGTTGCTCCATTTATGGACAAATTGTTACCAGCTTTAAAGGCTAACTTCCAAACTATTGCTGACCCAGAAGCTCGTGAAGTTACTAACAGAGCTTTGAACACCTTAAGAAGAGTTGGTGCTGTTGGTGAAAACGATGTTATCCCAGAAGTTTCTACTGCTGGTGATATTCCAGTTACTTTAGGTATCTGGAAAGAATTAACTAAGGATCAAAAGGTTAACTCTAGATTCGATGTTGTTTCTAACTACATTGCTGCTATTGCCGGTGACTTAGTTGATGAAAGAAACATTCACCCAGGTGACTGGATTCAAAACGTTTTACCTTTTGCTACTATTTTCTTACACGAAAAGGAAGCTAAAGAAATCATTGAAGAATTCAGAAAGAGAGCTATTGACAACATTCCAGCTCCTCCATCTTTCGAAGATGAAGAAGATGAAGGTGAAGACCTTTGTAACTGTGAGTTCTCCTTGGCTTACGGTGCTAAGATCTTGTTGAACAAGACTCAATTCAGATTAAAGAGAAACAGAAGATATGGTTTATGTGGTCCAAATGGTGCCGGTAAATCTACTTTAATGAGAGCCATTGCTAATGGTCAAGTTGAAGGTTTCCCAAGTCAAGAAGAATGTAAGACCGTTTACGTCGAACACGATATTGATGGTACTCACGCTGAAACTACTGTTGTTGAATTCGTCATTGCTGATGGTGAAGTTGGTTTAACTACTGAAGTTGTTGAAGAAAAATTAAGAGAATTCGGTTTCTCTGAAGAAATGATTAAGATGCCAATTTCTTCCTTATCTGGTGGTTGGAAGATGAAATTAGCTTTAGCTAGAGCCGTCTTAAAGAATGCCGATATCTTATTATTGGATGAACCAACTAACCATTTGGATACCGTTAACGTTGCTTGGTTAGTCAACTACTTAAAGACTTGTGGTATTACTTCTATCATTGTTTCTCACGATTCCGGTTTCTTAGACAATGTTGTTGAATACGTTATTCACTACGAAGGTTTCAAATTAAGAAAATACAAGGGTAACTTGTCTGAATTCGTTAAGAAATGTCCATCTGCTCAATCTTATTACGAATTAGGAGCTTCTGATTTGGAATTCCAGTTCCCAGAACCAGGTTTCTTAGAAGGTGTTAAGACTAAGCAAAAGGCTATTGTCAAGGTTTCTAACATGACTTTCCAATACCCAGGTACCACTAAGCCTCAAATTAAGAACATTAATTTCCAATGTTCTTTATCTTCCAGAATTGCTGTTATTGGTCCAAATGGTGCTGGTAAATCTACTTTGATTAATGTTTTGACTGGTGAATTATTACCAACTGAAGGTGAAGTTTACGTCCACGAAAATTGTAGAATTGCTTACATTAAACAACATGCTTTCGCTCATATTGATAACCACTTAGACAAGACTCCATCTGAATATATTCAATGGAGATTCCAAACTGGTGAAGATAGAGAAACCATGGACAGAGCTTCCAGACAAATCAATGAAGATGATGAAAAGGGAATGGAAAAGATCTTTAAGATTGAAGGTTCTCCAAGAAGAATTGCCGGTATTCACGCCAGAAGAAAATTCAAGAACTCTTATGAATATGAATGTTCTTTCCTCTTAGGTGAAAACTTGGGTATGAAATCTGAAAGATGGGTCCCAATGATGTCTATTGATAACGCTTGGTTACCAAGAGGTGAATTAATGGAAACTCACTCCAAGATGGTTGCTGAAGTTGATATGAAGGAAGCTTTAGCTTCTGGTCAATTCAGACCTTTAACCAGAAAGGAAATTGAAGAGCACTGTGCTATGTTGGGTTTGGATGCTGAATTAGTTTCTCACTCCAGAATCAGAGGTTTATCTGGTGGTCAAAAAGTTAAGTTAGTCTTAGCTGCTTGTACTTGGCAAAGACCTCATTTGATTGTTTTGGATGAACCAACTAACTATTTGGACAGAGACTCTTTAGGTGCTTTATCCAAGGCCTTGAAGGCTTTCGAAGGTGGTATCGTTATCATTACTCACTCTGCTGAATTTACTAAGGACTTAACTGAAGAAGTTTGGGCCGTTTTAGATGGTGAAATGACTCCATCTGGTCACAATTGGGTCCAAGGTCAAGGTTCTGGTCCAAGATTAGAAAAGAAGGGTGATGAAGAAGAAGACAAATTCGATGCTATGGGTAACAAGATTGCTGCTGCTAAGAAAAAGAAGAAGTTATCTTCTGCAGAATTAAGAAAGAAGAAGAAGGAAAGAATGAAGAAGAAGAAGGAATTAGGTGACGCTTATGTCTCCTCTGATGAAGACTTTTAATTTTCCTAGTCTTCTAAGCTCATTCTTAGTTCTTTAGACCTAAGTTATTGTTTGCTTGTTTTGTATTTAATATTGTTTATACATCTATAATTCAATATAATAGATTTAAATTACTTGTAGATTTTTCAAATTCTAGATTCAGATTTCATCAGATAACACTGCGAAAAAAAATTTAATCGTCTGACCATGGATGTACAGAATGATAGATCTTTACCATTTGAGCTTGCAATAAACTCATTGTATATGATCTTCTGTACACTCTTGTTGTTTTTCGTTCTTATTGGAATCTCCCTATTTTATTCAGGTTTAACCCAAAGAAGATCGGCTTTATTGCAGCTTGCTATACCCTCAATAATTATGCCATTTATGATACTAGATTGGTTTATTTGGGGTTATTCTTTATGTTATTCCCCTGCAAATAACAGGTTCATTGGCAACTTGGACTATGCTGTTTTAAGACATTTAAAAACTGCTGCTATCCATGTTTATGATACTCAAAGAGGTACTATCTTATCGATAAATCACTTTTTGTTTAATGGAATGTTTAAAATTATTTGTGTGGGTTTTACTTTTCCAGGATGTATTGCAGAAAGAGGTAGACTTAAACCTATGCTTTTATTCTTATTTATCTGGTCTACAATCATATATAATCCTGTAACTTATTGGTTTTGGAACAGGAACGGCTGGCTTTCTATTGAGCTAGATAAATTACCTGTAGCCGATTTTGCTGGTGGGAATTGTATCCATATTGTCAGTGGATTCACCACGTTAGCATATAGTTATATTCTTGGGCCCAGAAACTCCAAAGTGCTATACAATTACCGTAGTTCTAATAATGGGTTGATTGTGATTGGAACTTTATTCACCCTTTTTGGCTGGTGTGGATTTGTGGCAGGTTGTGATTTTAAATTCCTGACCCTTTCTATTTACATCATGGTGAACACACTCATATGTGCATGTACTAGTGGACTTGTATGGGCATCAATAGACTATTATTGTTCTGCTATTCCTTTAGAAGGTGATGGTACTAGAGGGTGGTCAAAAAGAAAACTTTCGATCATATCTCTTTCTTCAGGAATGATGTCTGGGCTTGTGGTATTTACCCCTGGAGGAGGCTACGTTTCTTCACCCACTGGGTTTTGGAAACCAATAGTATTTGGCCTCATTGGAGGAATCACCAGTAATTTGGCTACCAGATTAAAGTTTTACATGAACATAGACGATGCGTTTGACATTTTTGCTATTCATGGAGTAGCAGGATGTGTAGGGTCGATTTTAACGGGGATTTTTGCTGATTCTTCTTATGGTTCAGAAGGTGGATGGGTAGATGGTCACTTTATTCAAATTTGTTACCAGATGCTTGGGGTGGTTGTAACTGGATCTTATGTGTTTGTGCTATCGATGTTCTTTCTTTACTTGATAGACTTAATTCCTGGGTTCCATCTAAGAATGGATAGAACCTTCAATATGAGAGCAAGACACACAACTCCCTCAAATTCCTTGGGACTTTTTGCATCTGTGTCACCTAGAAATGTAGATGAAACTGAAGTTGATGAAGAAAAGCATTTGGAACACGAAAGGAAAGAATTAGAAGGAGGAGACCAGTATGAACTTAACGAATTCATGATGGACTTTATGGAGTTTATTAAGGTTATAAGACCTGAGGATTACCTCGAAGAATACGCCGGGTTATCTGAGCTGGAACATATTGGCCAAGCTCGAAAAGTTGATTAATTATAGAATAATGGCGATCATAATGATAATAACGAGATTACTGTACATATTAAAATTTAATAATAATAATGATAATATAATACTCTATTACTTACGAGATTAATCTAATGGTTAATTCGAACATGGCAAATGTAGCCCCGTTTGCTGGAGCAGCTCTCAAGATAGTTGGAATGAAACCTCTGTAGAATCCCTTGATACCATTTTTAGCCCAAATGTCTCTAATAACACTTAAACTTCCCTTGTATGATGGCTTGGATAAAGAGTCTGTTTGTAATTTAGATTTCAACACATCAACAGGATAAATACATCCCCAAAGTGCATAACCACTGAGACCACCAAACAAGCACAATTTCAAACCGGAAATTTCTTTTCTTTCAAGACCAGTATTTTTGATTTCTCTGGCTACTAAAGCTTCATAAGTAGCAAAATAAATCCCTAAACCTCCTGATTCTCTGAAAAGAGTAGGAGCCAAACCTCTGAAAATTCCCAGACTTAAACCATTTTGCTTATATATTTTAGCAGCACAGTCAATTGGACCGTTGAATTGTTTTGTCAGGCCAGTTTGTGTTTGTAATCTGATACGAATATGTTCGATAGGAGAAGCCAAAAACCCGTTAGCAAACCCAGCAACTGCACCACAATTAAAGAACTGTAATAAACTAAGAGGTTGACCGTTTAATTTTTCATTATAGTATCTTTTCATAAATTCGTTGACAGAGAACTGAACCGAAACACAGGCCCCTACACCCACCAAAGGGGTCAAAGTTCCTTTATAAAAACCTTTGAAACCTTCATTTTTCAACAATTGTTTAATCACATCACCAGCCCCGGAGTAAGTTCCTTCAGGTGCAGACTGCAATCTTACTTTTACGGTATCAAAAGGTTGACCCACAAGAACTTGTGCGATCCCCCCAATGGTTCCCGCAAACAAGTCCTTGACGACCTGGGCATTTGACTCAAGTTGAGGTTCTTCAAGCTCAATAGTCATAAAGCTGGAGTATAATGCTGGAGATGTTGCGAAATTTTTCGGATTAGATGCGAAGCAGAGTTAAAAGTAGCGAGATGAGTCAAGATCCACCCATCAGAGTCAATGTATACGTAATCAATTTATAATTGTTAAAGAATGTAAGATTATATGTAGGGGGATATATGTGGGGGAAATATGGATCAATTCGGGGATTTACCGAAGATTTTAACGAGGATAAATCAATTTTACTCACTTTTGTCGGGCCGGTCCCGGTTGGCCATAATGAGACCGTCAAATGGATTCATGCCATTATTAGCATAATACTGGCCACTTGATTGTGGAGGTGCTGTAAGTGAATCTGACGTAATACCAGGACTGGCCAACGGTAACGACGTATTTGTGGTATGATTTTGGTCGTTGTTTAATGGCATTATCGCCTGAGCTGCTGGGCCTAAAGCGGCTGCTAAAGGTGTCCGCACTTGCAGCATATTTTGCAACTGGTTGAGGTTTAGCTGAGAATGGCTAATATGGGGATTCGTGTGTTGGAGTTGCGAGGTTGGGAGTTGGGTGTTTGGGTGGGCCGTAATGGGGGTGAAGATATTCGATACGCTGGGGATCGAGCTGAGTGGTGGTGGGTGTGAAGATGCTGAGCCGTTGTAGTCGTTTGACATCGATTTATAGGACGAAGCCTCAAGGAGAATGGTGACGTCTTTTGTAGACTTTGTAAGCGTGGCCATAGATGATCTGATTTCGTTGAGAATCGGCAAGTCTTTCATGAGGTTTTTCACGGCAGAGAATGTCTGGATAATGGCTTTTAAAAACACATTAATGTCATCCCAGAACATTCTTTTGGTGGTAAAACTTGGATTATTACGGATGGTGATGAGTTTGGTTTTGATCCGCTTGATGATCTCGAGTGACAGAACACAAATCGTTGTAAGTTCTTTAACTTTGGCTGCAACTTGTGGACTGATATCGTCACTTTTAGACTCATTGTTGGCAGATGCAACCGCACTTTTACTGATAGCTCTTGTTAACTCTCCAAATACATCTTGTGCTTTTGAAGTGGCGATTTCAATAGATTCGTACAACTTCAAATCGGCGTCTTCATTAGATTCAGATATGTTGGTGTTAACAGAAAGGCCGATTTGTTTAGGGTTTTCAGGGATCTTGAACGATGCTTGTGGTACAAGGATCTTGTAGGCGTTAAAGATTTCATTGAAACTCCCGTAAACTGTTAAGTAAAGCATTCTGATGAAACAAATATCGATTTTGTTAACAAAACTGGCGAAATTTTCACTCAAAAGGGCCATAATAGACTTAAAAGATTGAATACATGTGTGTAAAGCATCGACAATATTATCCACATTATTAGAATTCTCCTCTACAAGTTCCAAATTTTCCACCAACGAGTCAATGTTAGCTTTGGCAGTATATAAATAAGAAACCATTTTGATGGTGACTTTTTTATCTGAGCAAAACCCACTGAATCTACGAACAGATGAATGGAGCTCACTGAATGCAAAAAGAATCTTTCTCGACACTCCCACAATCGAAGTAGTATCAGCATCGATATTTCTTGATCTCGAAGGGGAGTGGTCTGACAAATTGGAATTATTGGTCTTGAGAGCTGGGGGCGTTTTACCTGAAATGTTCCCGCTGCTAATGGTTCTACTGTGGCCCATTGGAGCAGTAGTAGAGCTATTGATGGTGACATCAGAGTCTTCAGTTTCAGAAGAATTGCTGGAAAAAACTTGTCTTGCAGAAAAGCTTCCATTTCTTGAGGATGGATTCGAGTTAGGATTCGATCCTTGAATCAGAGGAATCGGGTGCTGGTGTTTTGAGGATGTTTCGTCGTTCGGAATTTCTGCTAGTGTAGAAAGTCTGCGGAAGTACGCTCCCAGTTTATGTTCTGTATCGACACTATCTGAGTTTTCAAGCATTCTATCGATCTCTAGGAGTGTGTTTGATCTCGATCTTGGTTTCGATTTGGGTGCAGTTATTGTGGGAGTTACTGGGGGCGATGAGAGGGCAGCCGGTGCTAGCGATGGGGCTAAAGACGGTGGTAAAGACGGCGGTGCAGTGGTGCTGGTGGTTGTATTTATACCGGTGGTGGCTGGGGCCAGAGCAGTCGATGCATTGGACATAGTGCTCCCCAAATCTGCCAGAGTGCTAATGGTGGTAGTTCCAACAGGAGGTGGAGGGCTCACGAGATTGAAAGAAGAGTCAATAGACGACGAAGAATTGGGGAAAATCGGTGAAGATTCCTGGGGTTGTTGCTGGTTTTCCTGGTTGATTTCGTCGGGTTTTTTGATGATGAGCCCCATTCTTCTGGCAGCTTTGGAAGCTTTGGTTTTGGTCTCAGATATGGTTTTTGTCCGAGGGAGTTGTGGGGTCAGTGACGACAGAGAAGAGGTAGAAACGGGCTTATCAAGTAATCTAGGATCAGTTTTTTCATGGATTCTCTCCTTTTCGTGTCTCTCCTTTTCATGTCTATCCTTTTCATGTCTCTCCTTTTCGTGTCTATCTTTGTCGTAAATTCGTGGCTCAACAGGTCTAGATTCAATTGGTTTGTCGTAATTTCTATCAGGTTTATCATAAATTCTTGACTCTATAGCAGCACTATTAGCCACCAAATACAGTTTAAGCTGTTTGACCCAATCGTGTTCGGCCAGCTGCATTTGGAACTTTTGAATCATTTCTAGTGGGGGCAAAATAAGTGGATTATCCAGGACTTCAATGAGGTTTAAATTAGGTAGTTCTCCCAACACCGGGGATAAATATTTGAATCTATTGTTTTGCAAAGAGATCAACTTCAAGTTGGAAAGATTGGACATTCTGGATTTCAGCAAGTAACTGAGTTTATTTATTGATAAATCAAGGAATTCCAAAGTGTGTAAATCGTAGATATCAGCTGGTAATTCAGATAAATTATTGTTATGAAGGTCTAAGTAACCTAGTTTCTTGCAGATGAGTTTGAAGTTTGGGGGTAAAGACTCGAGGGAGTTTCCTGCCAACGAAATGCTTTCTAGTTCAAATGGGGGATCAAAAGAATTAAGGTATTGATAACAATATTCAACCACATCAGCAAGCAGAATATGAGGTAGATGTTTTTGCAAAGAGTTCAACTTGATCGACCGTTTCTGCGTGATGACGTCCAACTGCTCATTGAGAAAGTCAAACACGCTGGTCCGTGCTGACGGAGATGGGTTAGACATGGTCTATTAATTAGTTGATGCGATGCGCGGTCGTTATGTGACGAGGTGCGACTGTTAGGTATAGGATAGTGTATATTGATTGTAGTTAGTTTAGAGTTAGTTTAAAGTCAGTTGTAGAGTTATACTTGGAGACCTCGGGAAACAGCATCTTTTCTTTCTTCCCAAACAGTTTTGCCCGAACAGCTACATACTTGCTTATCGTTTTCCCAAGCTCCTGCACTTCTTGCAATAACTCCTACTAAAGAAGATGGAAAAACCGCTTCTTTGGCTGAACTTAACACAATTGACCGGCCAATTAGATCGTGCACTTTCAAAGGAGCATAGAGAAATGCTTGTCCTGAAAAAAGAGCATCTTCTGATGTGTGAGTAGCAGCTCCTACTGAGCTGATAGTAGTAGAACTTGATGATTGAGTTTCTACATTAATTGGCTCTAGATCGTAGAATGAAGTCCCTGTCGATACAGCACCTTCCAGAAGGTTCCCACTCGTACGAATCAGAGGGTAATATGTACCTTTTGGCAAACCATTTATCGTTAAATCAATGAACAATTCACTAGCACTGACATCAACTATCCGTGCAAGACCTTTTACAGGCTGGTGGAAATCTTTGTCGTCAAAGCTTTCTAGAATACAAACAGCAGCTGAATTGGGTTTTCCAGTTCCACGAATAATGGCATCTTTGCCTGTTTGCTGAATCGCTTTGACAATATCTGACGGAGGGAGTGATCCGTTGGTGGTGACAGTTTCATCCTTCAAGTTTATGTCAAACGACAGAATCTTAAGGGGCTTCAATGCTTTGGCCACAGTCTCCACACAACTTTGGCATTCCATTGGAACGTTAAGCACAATCTCGAATTCACTCATTAATAATCAACCGATTTTCTGGCTGCGAATTATTTTTCAAATTATATCTCCAAAAAAACTGTGGAAAAAACTGAATCAGATTCTCTTGTATTTCTCTATTTATCTATCCTAAATTCTTAAACTACTAATACGGCTGCTTCTTCTTCTGTTTTCGCCTTCCATCTTGGTACACACCCAAGTTGAAGCATACATGTTAATTCTATCAATTGAGTGTCCACTCTCTCTAATTGCGGCAGGCTCACATCTGAAACCATTTTCTTCAAATGTTTTAATATACCATGGATATTGAGCTGCTGAACGTAACATACATCTTCCTTGAGGAGCCAATGCTTTTTTCAATGCAGTGATTTCATTGAGTGCATCTTCACCATTTGGATCAAACCAGTCCATGTGGTCCATAATAATTGCAATCGTCAAAGATTTCTCTTGTAATCTGTAAAAAACATCATTTAAGGTATCAGTGTGCATTCTGATGTGGTCCAAAGATGATTCACCATTAGATTGAGTTCTGGTAATATTTTTGTATCCTTTAGTTGTTAAATATTCAGGACAATTTTCTTTGGTGTAGTGACCTTTCAAAGTTAAATAATAAAAGTAGTTATCCTTGGAAACTAATGAACGGGTAAGAATAGGGTTTAAAGTATCAACAACGTACTTTAATACTGAATTACCCATCATTTTAGCTTGATTGACAGGAACTCCTAATGCCTTCCAGAGGAATATTGGATTACCTACCAACAAAGTTCCAACAACAGGGTTGAATAAAGCAGGCTTGATTTTTTTGTTCCAAATCTCGAGCTGCTCTTCCATTGTTTCACATTTGCAAAGCTTGTTGACCTGGTGGTTCAATCCCAAAAGAGTGAAGATGAATTTAGCTGATCTTAAAGCCCAACGAGTTGATCCAGTGTCGTATAAACCTTTTCCTTTGATTCCAAAGGTTTTTTCACCTCTTTCCATCCAGTATTGTAAAGAGTTGGAACTGATACTTGGAGCTAACTTGTTGATTAAGATTTCAGTAAAGTTTTCAATTTTACCTTCACCAAACATAGCCCAGATCTGTTCTTGATCAAGGTTTCTGAAAGCAGCTAATTTTAATTCCAATAAGTGGTTTTGACAAGGATTCAAGTCAACAGCATGGATTCTTTTTGGTGCATTAGGTAAACAAGCATAGTGTAAAATGTTATCACCAGCTGAAGTAATAGCTAAAACGGTATCGTTTTCGTTGAACTTCAAGATCTTGTGATCTTCTCTTGGATCTTCCCAAGTGAAAGCGTAGATGTATTGGTTTTTAAATTGCTCATATTGAGGATTGAAATCATCAAAGTAAACTCTCCATACTTCCTTTTGATAGTACATTGAAGGGTAAGGTAAGTTACGAGCAATGTTACTGACCAAAGCTTCGTGACCCTTAGAAATTGGAACATTGGATAAATCAATATCACTAGAGGTTAATGGGCCCAAGTATGGACTTTCAGTAACCAAGCAGTTAATACGGCTAACCAAGTGTTCGTTCTTAGATTTATGACATCCAACCCAAATATAATAAGGAATCCTACCCAACTTCTTGTTGAAAGAGTTGACGGATTTGACGGTTCCAAATCTGTATTCCAAGTAATTTCTTCTTGAAGAGTCCAAAAATACTTTATCAGCTTCAAACCAGATTCTCCAGAAGTTTCTATTCCACCATGATAAGTTTCTATTGATGAGACCACCAACGGTGTTGATACGGCCAAGAGAAGTATCTGACAGTTGAATACCAAAATCAACGGCTGCAATAACACCATTTGGATCCAATAATTTGACAGCATTGTCAATGGTGTTATAAAATGTTGGAATCATAGACAAGGAGTAGGAGAAGGTGATCAAATCAACCTTTTCGAAATCAATTTTAAAAGAACTAGCATCCTCGATTAAAACCGAAACATTGTTCCAGCCGTGAGCTGCAAATCTTTTGACTGCAACTTCGCATAATGAAGGAGATAAATCCACCAAGTAGACCCTTTTGAAGTTTTTAATTGGAATGATCAGGTCCATGAACTCGATGTTGGCACCAGTGCCTCCACCGATATCGACCCATACGAGATCAGTTTGTTTTTCCAAATGACTAGCAGCTAATTTTAAGCATTCTTTTCTACCTTTTAATAATACTTGTCTTGTTTTATCGTAGATATGAGCTTGATTTTTGTAGAATAACTCAAGGTTAGACTGTTGTTCAGTACTGGTTTTCTTTTTGTATAAGAGTGGTCTAATAAAACAATTCCAAGCAAAAGTTAAAGCAGACTGGAAAGTTTTATTTGTGGATAATAAAGATACCACAATAACCGTAAGGATAGAATATAAATATGTCTTGTTGAGAGACAAAGGCAATTCCAATACTTCCATTAGTAGGACGTGTTTTTGATTTGAAAGAAATATTTAAGATAATAAGCACTTTATATTTCATTGCCCACTACAGTAAGCACCCACATGGCTGCGAAATTTAAACGTGTGCAACTTGTTGTGTACAGCCATTTAAGGAGACAATTCACATGTTTGGGACTTTACACGCTAACCCCAGAAATGTTGGATTTGGATTCACAATAAAGGGCCCGTGTCATTATTGCAACTGTAAGCAGGTACACGTCAAGGTATTAATGTTGGGTGCGGCGATAGCTAATAATAAATTGTAGAATTGTAGATTAGATTAAGGAAAGAAATCAAGGAAAGAAGGAGTTGGAGAAGCGAGTCAAGAAGCACAAGAGAAGGGATCGATTGACGATTTGCCAATTAAGGATTGGCATGCGAGATCAATTGAACATTATTCGAACACGAGTGTTTGCGACTACACGCCCGCACGAGTGCAGCACGAGGGTGTTTTGAGTTGGTCCAGATTATGTAATGATCCAGATAGCCGTTGCAGATAGGTATTGTTGACAGCTGAAATTTGGGATCGTGTATTGTTGGGGGTATTAATTAGCGGGTAATTTAGGCAATGGGTATAGATTGAGGTTAATAGGGGGATATTTTAGAAACTATGCGTTGAATTACACTATGAGTTAGATGTGAAACGTTTTTGTCTTTAAAGCTCTTCGGGCATTGGAGACTAATCTAAAAGCTAAGTTTTACTTCTATAAATCTATCTAAATGTACTGCAAAGCTGGATTCTACGCAAAGGTTGGTAAAGTATAAGAGTGAAAAAATTGGATTACTTAATCAAATATTCGAATCTAAATGCTTTTAGAATTTGGACAAAAAAAGCTTAAAAATCTCTGGTTTCTGAACCAAAATTTGCATTTTTCTGAACCAAAAGCTGCAATTTCCAGAGCCAAAAGTTCCAAAAAATAATATTTTTCAAATTTTTTCTTCCAAAATTCTCCAACCTATTTTACACACTCCCTACACTCCCTACACTCCCTCTACACTCCCTCTACACACCCTCTACACACCCTCTACGCATTTCCAACCTTAGCCTTATCAAACCACTCAAAAACAAGTAGGATCACCTAAAACACAACTTAACGCTCGCGAAAAATAATAATGGCCACCGCTACCGTACAGTCAGGTACCATCAACCTCCTTAACACCATCATTGGTGCTGGAATCTTGGCGATGCCATACGGTCTCAGATCCAACGGGTTGGTGTTTGGGCTTCTCCTTATTCTCTGGTCGTCTCTCACCTCATCGTTCGGACTTTACCTTCAAACCAAAGTAACTAAGTATACAGACCAGCAAACTGCGGCAAGTTTTTTCAGTTTAGCCCAATTAACATACCCTTCATTATCAGTTGTTTTCGATGCTGCCATTGCCGTGAAATGCTTTGGTGTTGGGGTCAGTTATTTGGTAATTATAGGAGATTTAATGCCCAAAATAACTGAATCTCTCGGGGTTTCTACGGGCATTTTAAGTTCTCGTAACTTTTGGATAAGTATCTTCATGATATTTGTTACTCCAATTCTGTTTTTGCGGAAATTGGACTCGTTAAAATACACAAGTATCGTGGCCTTGTTCTCGGTATTATACCTTATAGTGTTGGTCATCTGGCATGCTTTCACTGCTACTCCTGAAACTCCCATCCATATCGACTGGGTTGGGCCCGTACTGTGGCAGAAAACTTTGAGCTCGTTCCCTATCTTTGTTTTTGCCTATACTTGTCACCAAAATATGTTTGCTATCATTAATGAATTGGCTCCAAGTGAAACGGCTGGAAGCAAAACTCGTCAATCAAATCACGTTATAAGAAATGCTATTGCTACGGCTTGTACCTCTTATATGGTGGTGGCCATCACCGGTTATTTGACTTTTGGTGATACTGTTAACGGGAATATCATTACCATGTATCCCAAAGATTCAATCTCTTCTTTGATCGGAAGATTGTGTATTGTGGTTATGGTAAGTTTACTGTTTCCTCTTCAATGCCATCCATGTCGTGGATCGGTAAATCATGTCATCTACTACATAGCTGAGTTTTTCCCTAATTCAACTCCTCCTACTGATGAACACGATGCTTTAATTGACGATGCTGCTAGTCAAAACCACTCTTTCATTTCCACTACTCCAATGGAAGGTGCTTATGATACAGCAGGTCACGATCCTATAGTGGTCCCATTATCGACCAAAAACTTCTACTATATCACCACCGGAATCGTGCTGTTAAGTTATCTTATAGCATGTACCGTCACTTCTTTAGAACATGTTTTGGCATTTGTGGGCTCTACCGGCTCTACTTCTATTTCATTTATTTTGCCGGGTTTATTTGGGTATCTTTTGATCAAACCTAAAACTGGTGACGAGTTTACACTTTTGGAAAAACTATGTAAGTACGGGGGTTTGGCCCTTTCAATTTGGGGGGTTTTGGTGATGGTGGTATGTTTATCAGCCACCTTGTTTTTGGGTGCCACCCATTAGTATAGCATAACATTGTACATTTATAGCTTGTATTAAATAGAACTACAGCATTATGATTTAACCGAAATGGTATGTATTTTGTTTCAATAGAACACTCAATAGAAAGTTTACAATCATATTGACTACATTATAATATCTTTACGCTCCCAGCCAGTACCCCGGTGGTTTGATAAATCATTATCTGGTTGTTTTTCACCCAACTTTAAAGCATATGGATTCCTATCTTGCTTCTGACTAAGATTTGCAAAAGTATGATTAACTTCTCTGTGCTTGGCTTCGTCAGCACGAATATTCGATACTAGTTCTCTGATTGTGGAATCATCTTTTAAATTATAGTACTGCAAGGCTACAGGTGGCACTTTCATTGAGTCGAACTTAGGAAGTTTTCCAGCATCCAATTCACTCAAGAAATGTGTATATGTGCTAACAGCTTCTTCTTCCAAGTATCTCACAAACCTATGACAGAATTTGGGGAAGAATAAGTAGTTGAAGAAGAAAATATTACAGAAAACACCTTGGCCCACGTAAATAAAAAGCCTTGTGAACCAGGATGGTTTTCCCAAGTTAATAAATGTAAGAAGGTGGATTCTTTCGTTGTATGCTTCATCAAGAAGTGTTTCAACCCAGGCTTTGTCTCTCTTTAAAAGCCTTAAAGAATGTAAATGTCTTATGAAAGCAGCTGTCATCCCAGGAATCCCTGCTACACTTTCCAAGAAAATACATCTAGTGAGCCATTTGTTCTCTGTCATTTCGTAGCGTGTTCCTACCTGGCTAACCCCCAGTTGAGGGTGCTTATAGCCTGTAGCAAGGTCAAAACACCATCTAAAGAATCTTACCAGACCATTTGCTATTCGGTCTGAATTCGAAAAGGGAATTCTGTGTTCGACGACAATTGAATCTAATTGTTCTTTCTTCAGTGGAGGGTGATTGAAAGTTGGGTGAGTGATAAATGTGTTATCGAACTCAGGTTTTTTGGTGAGTTTAGTAGCAATGTTGAATAGTGATCTAGAAGGGATCTTATTTGTTAATAATGGTTTATACATTTCGGTATAGTAGAAAACCTAGGTTTTTTGGAGGTTTAAATGTTGAGCAGATCCGAATTGTGCCGTATTGTGGGTTTAATAAGGCCGTGAGTTAAATAATGACCTTTTTGCAGCCATGGAGCTTTAGTTCCGCAAGGTTGCGAATAAAAGCGAGAAGCAAGCAGTGAAAACTGGTGAAATTTTGGAAGAGCTATGGAATAGAGAAGGTTGTACATAAACAAGAGATTGTATTGTATAATGATCGAGTTTCAGGTTTACCAGTGACTCTAGAAAAGAGGTAAAGATTAAGATAATAAGGTTGCTCCTGAAACACCCGGTAATACACTGCTACGGCCGTCACGGACATGGTAGGGCCTTGCACATTTCTACGGCGGAACTAGAACGAGATTTGGCCCTGTTTACGTGTAGGCATTATTAGACCTTAGTAAGCTATTCATTTGGGACACTTTTTATTGGTCTCATTTGGTGGTAATTTAGTTGAGCAAATAGATTCTCATTTGGGACAGGGTAACCCGGATCCTTATTTACGGTAATATCAGGGGTAGTCCTATGCCAGAAATTATATGTTTCATTTCCTGTTTTTATTGATATGATATCCTACGATATAGTTGTTCTCTACTGTATCAAATCCTTTGAAATCTTTCTGTTTCATCAGATATTCTTTTTTGATCAATCACTTTTTTCCCAACTATTTTATCAGAATTTTCTCGACAATATCACGTTCAAGAGCTTGTAAATAATATTTTCCAGACAAGATCCATTACCGTAAAGGTGACAACCTCGATTGGCCTAATTACGATTTGATCTTTCTTCGTTATATACAGGAACTTTGTAAAATTAATGAGAATAGTTAGTCACTCAAGAGTAGTATATTTCTGAGCTTACAGATGTTAACATTTACATTTTTTGTAAGTTGGTTCGATATTGCTAGTTTTTAAACCAATGATTGACCGGTAAAGATGTACTCAATTTAATTCAAAAACACTACATGAAGAGACAAAATTAGCTGAAATCTCGGAACAGTTTGAAAACTCCAGTCCCAAAGTGCATGAGGGATCTTCACAAGAAAGGTTGAACAAGACCCAAAGAGTAAAATCGAAAAAGCTAAACTTTAAATACAGAATCTAATAATTAGCGAGTCGAATAAAACAAAAGAGTGTATCAGATGACAATTCACGTCACGTGAAAGTGTCTCAGACGGAGAAAGGCGTATACTAAGTGTATTGTTTTTTCAACAACCACCATTGTGTAGACAAACAGTGTCGTAAAATTGGATCCCAAATTCGCATTTGTAACCGTGTCGTAATAAGATTGGCAATGCAAGTCGCGTTTCTAGACTTTAATGGCGTTTTGTGTTATCTCGTCTTTGTGTATGATCCAAAAAAAAATGCGGATGCGCACTGGAATCTGAAAACTTTGATATAAACAATAATAGTTGTAATATATCTTTTTGAGGATTTATATATCGAGTTATCAGTTTAAAGACATTCGGTTTTACGTTGACCCATTCAGTTAACTATTCCAGTTTTAGTTATTAGTTTTTAACTGACTTGTTTTTATACCCTTTACCAGCTTTACCTTCACGGATTTGTCCAAAATGCCTTTAAAACTTTCAGGATTTTTCTCCGATCCCTTTGCTGTTTCTACCCTAAGTTTCGGGGTTATTGCTTGGATCATAGCCATTGCCGGAGCTGCAGCCAGTCCTACAAAAGAATTTCCTAGATTCACATGGTGGGGGTTGGTATATCAAATCTTGGTGATTATTGCAATTCTTTTCCTATATTTGTTTAATATCATCGAATTGTATAAATTCACGCTTGTGGGTTTGTTATCCATTGCATTTATTTACACATCAAATTCCACTACTCTTATGATTTACGAAAAGGAAAGTTCATTACAATGTAGTGGAGCTGGTTGTATGTTATTAGCCATGTTAAATTTATTATTAATATTGTATTTTGGTGGTCACCCAGAAAGTCCAACCAACCAGTTCATTGATTCATTTTCTTCAAAGGATAATCAGCATAATCACTTAGATGAGAAAAATTTTAATACTCATATAGAAGATGATCACGATGAAGAATACAAGAGATACGTAAGTCCTGCTCAGGATCATGGAGCCCATTTCCAAGATAATAACTTGAGACAAAGTCAATTAACCACTAACAATAACAATAATAAAGGTAATACTCCTTATATGCTGTCGTCTCAGTTGAATGGATTAGAGAATTTCTCATCTTCAGATATCAATAACAGAGATTTAACAAACAACAAGAGATCCACCGTCTACAACAATGAGCAACCAGATAGTCAGCCAGTAATGAACTTTAGATATAAGGCTAAAGCATTATATAGTTATGATGCTAATCCTGATGATATTAACGAAATTTCGTTTATTAAAGACGAAATTTTGGAAGTCGATGACATCGATGGTAAATGGTGGCAAGCCAGACGCTCCAACGGACAAATAGGTATTTGTCCATCGAACTACGTGAAGTTATTGGACTGATTGTGTAGTATATGTTTAAAGTAATGGAATACCTATGATTTAGATCGCGAATTTTTGATTAGATAAGACTTTGTCGGGAGATTATTGTCCCGACAATTTCACTTAATGTTTCTGTTATCTACCCATTAATTACACTCCCAGATCCCCACATTCTCTCTCATCATTTTCCTGTTATTCAATCACTCCATCTCTTCTCCTAATCATCTCTATACTCATTTAATATCCCCGCCCCCACCAAGTGCAATCCCGATATAAATATCGCGCAGTCCCCACAAATTTTTTCAACCATGTCTCTCGAAACGTTCCAAGGATTTGCTGTCCACGACACAGCCAAGTATAATGAAGCCAAAAAGATCGAATTCCCTGCCAGAAAGGTCAATGACAAAGATGTGGTCGTTAAAGTCGACCATTGTGGGATCTGTGGTTCAGATGTTCATACCGTTACTGGTGGATGGGAAAAACCAAATTTACCAGTGATCCCAGGCCACGAAATTATTGGATCTGTTGCTAAAATTGGTCCTAAAGTAACTGAATTCAAAGTAGGTGATAGAGTCGGAGTAGGTGCTCAATCTGATGCTTGTTGGGATTGTAAAGCTTGTAAAATGGGTGAAGAAACTTACTGTGAAACCATCATTGATACTTACAATTCAGTAAAAAATGGTGAAATTACTAGAGGTGGTTATGCCAACCACGTGATCACCAATGAAAACTTTGTTTTCCCACTTCCAAAAGAATTGGATAGACCTGAAGCTGCTCCTTTATTGTGTGCTGGTATCACCGTATTTGCTCCATTGAAAAGAGCCATTAAGAAGAAAGGTGCTAAAATTGGTGTTGTAGGAATTGGTGGTCTTGGTCATGTTGCTATCCAATTTGCTAAGGCTATGGGAGCTGAAGTTTATGCTATGTCTAGAGGTGAAGCTAAGAAGGAAGATGCTTTCAAATTAGGTGCTTCTCACTATATTGATACTACTAAGCCAAACTGGTCTGATCCAATTAAGTTAGAATTGGATTTCATTTTATCTTGTGCCAATTCTAATAAGGGTTTCACTTCTGACTACTTTAAGTCTTTGACGGTTCACGGTCAATATGTTTCTGTTGGATTACCTGAAGCTCCATTCGAATTAGAAGCTCAAAACTTCATTGGTAACGGAAGTTCTTTTGGATCTTCTCATTTGGGTAACCGTCAAGAAATGTTGGAAATGTTGGACATTGCTGCTAAGAATGGTATTCTTGCATGGACTGAAGTTTTGCCAATTTCTGCTGAAAATGTCAAGAAAGGTTTGACTAAGACTCACGAGGGTGATGTGAGATACAGAGTCACCTTAACTGACTACGATGCTGCTTTCGGCAACTAAAAGTAGTGTAACTTAAAAATATATTTTCATTCATCTATTTATTATTTAATCCTCTTGGAATGGTTTCATTGGAGACCAGTCTTGGTCGTTGTATCTCTTACCAAAAGTCTTATGGATATTGTTGATGGTTTGTACATCTTCTTCGTCCAAATCGACTACTTGTAAGTTACTTTCAAGTCTCAGTTTATTGATAGATTTAGGCAAGTAAACAATCTCTCTAGCTTTCATCCAGCTAAATATGATTGTAGCTGGAGAGACTCCATATTTTTCACCGATGGCACCCAAAGTTTCATCGCTCAACAAAGGACTTCCTACAGACCCTAATGGAGAATAAGCTTGTAATTTGATACCATGTTGAGCACAGTACTCACCCAAAGCAAATTGAGGTAAGTGTGGGTGTAATTCGACTTGGTTCACCACCGGGGTGATTCTGGTCTCTGGGGAATTCATTAAAATTTTAAGGTTCTTGATTGAAAAGTTGGAAACGCCAATACTTTTTGCTAAGCCCAAGTCGTGGACTTCGTGCATCAAGCTATACGTTTTAACAAACGACCAGTCCAAAACAATATCTCTTTGGCCATTTGGTAACAAAGGAACTCTAGCTGGAACACCCTTTGGATTTAAAAATACAGGCCAATGTAATAAGTACAAATCCACGTAATCCAACTGAAGTTTCTTTAAAGATTCCTTAATGGCTCCAACAGGATCATGATGGCGATTGGACCATAATTTCGTGGTAACAAAAAGCTCTTCTCTTGGGATTCCTGAATCCTTGATAGCTTTTCCAATAGGTTCTTCATTACCGTAAGCAGCAGCAGTATCGATGTGCCTGTAGCCAGCTTCTAAAGCGTGTTGAACAGATAAATACACCTCTTCATCCTTAGCTTTCCATGTTCCCAAACCTACAATTGGGATCTCATTTGAATCATTAAAAGTTACTAGATCATCAGCAGTTCTTGTTTGAGTAACGGCCATTTTTTGATACCAATTCACCTGAGACACTTGGCTATTTATACCTGAATTCCATTCATTAGTTGAGTAAAATTCACAGACAACGTTGCCAATATTACATCACATTTTGCTTATCTCTTGTTTCAAGAGCTGGTTAAGAACAAATTTTGTAGATTACATCACAATAGTCTCAGTTAACACTTTTTAGTGTTTAGTGTTTTACTTCTGCAGATCATAGTTTATTGGTATTGCTTTCTCTGTTCAACTACAGACTGGTACTCAAATCAATGTGGCATTAGGGATTACCGTTGTGCGGTTTGGGACTAATTTCTCAGTCAAAAGGCCCCTCTATAGCCCCACTACGTCCCCTCGCCGTTGCAGCAAATCGCGATTTGCTGCAAATTGTTTTGAGCCTAACAGAGCAATTACTAAAGTTTATGGAGTTCCAGGGTTGCGGTTGTTGACTTATGATTAGGTAGTGTATATGGTTTAGTGTAATTGTTCCAGTAGTGTATTTGATGGTTTAGTGTTCTAGTAGTGTATTCAATTGATTTACTTATCTCGGAACTGATAAGCTAAATAGAGGAGAAGGTACCTGTTTGCAGAGCTACCTAAATAAAGTTTTCCTCCTCGGTTTCCTAACAAACTCAACTCTACAGCCACATCCTGTTCTAATCTACAGCCAAATCCAATTCAACTCTACTCCGTTACTTCGAGTGTCTCTCCCTTTGTTCTACATTTGCTCACCTCCATTTCTTTTGCACGGCAATTTCGCGATCAAAGCCATGTCTTCACTCAGACTCCAACAACTTCGAAGCTTTGCACGAGGCTGCAGAAACTTACACTACAACGAAACCAAGTCATATGCATCTAATCTGAGCTCTTATTTGGGAGATGCTCTCGATCCAAATATCGAAACTGTGAATTTAAACTATGACGTATACGAGCCTGAGACTAAGAAAAGTAATAATCCACTCATTATACTTCATGGAATTTTCGGGTCTGGAACAAACCACAGAACTGTGGGTAAAATTTTGGCTAAGAAATTATCCAGAGATGTTTATTCACCTGATTTGAGAAATTTTGGTAATTCTCCACATATTGAAAGACTCGATTATCCAAGTTTAGCAGCCGATGTTGAGCACTTTATTGAGAGCAAAAAACTTGAAAACCCAATTGTTATTGGTCACTCAATGGGTGGAAAGACAGCTATGGCTTTAGCTCTTAGAAGACCTGAGTTACTTAAGATGTTAATCTCGGTGGATAATGCTCCGATCTCGCTCTCTTCTTCAAGCAGTTCTTTTATCAAATATATTTCTGCTTTGAAGAGAGCTACTGAAAACTATAAGTTCACCAATATAAAAGATGTTGATCAAGAATTGGCAAAGGTTGAACCTAATCAGTATATCAGACAGTTTTTATTAACGAATATGAATAGAGGAAAGAAAGCAGATCCTATTACGAGCAAGATTCCTTTAGATATTGTCAATGATGCACTACACGCTGGGCTTATAGCTAGCTGGCCTTATGATCCTAATTTTTCTCGGTGGTCTAAGGGCCCTGCTTTATTTATTAGAGGAACTGAATCTAATTATGTCCCAGATGAGTATATTCCCGATATAGGCAAATTCTTCCCAAATTTTGAAATAAGAGACGTCAAAGCTGGGCATTGGGTTATCAGTGAAAACCCAGACGACTTTGTGAATGCTGTGGTAGAATTTGTGAATCGTCACGAGGACGAATAAATATAGAAGCATATAGAAAGAATATATTTAAATTACTTATCTGAAACCTTAACGTTTCCCTCGACATAATTAGGATAAATATCGTAACGTCTTTGGAAGTGAACTGGAATACCTTGTCTTGCTTTAGGTAACAATTCAGGATCTAATTCAGCATAAACTATCTCTTCACTTTCTCCAGCTTCAGCAATGATATTACCATTAGGATCAGAAACAAGAGAATGTCCATAAGCTTGATATCCTCCAGAAGGATCACGAGCTGGGCTACATAAAATGGTAAAGATTTGGTTATCTACCGATCTTGATCTGGCTAATAAATGCCAATGTAATGGGCCAGTAGTGGTATTAAAAGCTCCCGGGTAAAACATGGCAAAAGAGTTAAATGGTGATCTGGTAGCAACAGTTGCAAGTTCAGGAAATCTGATATCGTAGCAGATTCCGAGTCCTACATTACCAAAATCACCTAAACTGAAAACAGTTGCTTTATCACCACCAGTTAAACTAATCAGTTCTTTAAAAGTAATTCCACCAGGAATATCTATATCGAACAAATGAGCTTTTCTGTGTTTAGCAATTAATTCTCCGGCTGGAGAAAACGTAAGTGAAGTATTATAAATTTTTTTATCTTCCAGGTCAAGTTCAGGAATTGAACCACCAACCACATAAATTTGGTGTTTCTTTGCAAGGTCAGCTAAGAATAAAGTTGTTTCACCAGATGGAATAATTTCGGCATAATTAGCAAATTGGTCAACTGCGTATGGAGAGTTAAAGCATTCTGGTAACATAATCAAGTCAATTTTCCCAATTTTCGAATTTGAGACTGCATTGGACACAAATTTGCTTACTTTAGCTAAGTTAGCACTTTTATCTGCACCTGCAGCGATTTGGATCAAGGCAATCTTGAGGGACTTGGCCAATGGGTTTTTAATGATGGAAGACATATTGTGGATTATTGCGAGCTGTGGTATTGCGAAATATGGAGAAAAACTGGGGGGATTTTAACTGGGGGATTAGATAAGAGTCAGAATTAATGGTCAATTAAGCGAATGGTGGAATTATGTAAGCTAAATTGATAGATTCATACAAAGATTGTTTAAAATACATTCATAATCTATAGTATTGAATGGTGCTAAATATCTCCCTCAGCGTGTGGCTGGACTACCAGATCTGGGAACTTGGTGGTTTCCTTTAACCACTTGAGATGTGGAAGGAATACATTCGTACATCTTTCGATCTCTACATCTTCGTCTTCACCGACATAGTGAAGGAAATTACCCATGTACTCATCCGACAGTTTTAAACCGTCTTCGAAAAGAGATACCCCATTTTCGTCGTAGTAATTCTTACACATACCCTGAGTGAAAAACTGTAATATTCTGAGATCAAAATCGTATCCTGCGTTGGAATTGATTGATTCGTACATCCTAATATGGCCACCCAGTTCGTAGATTAAATCGTGATTGTCTACGAGCCAGTTAGGGTACAACTTAGGATACGATAAATGCATGAATAAAAGATCAAGGTCTCCCTCGGGATCTTGTTGACTCTGAATTGGGTCATAATGGCCCAAAGCTTTAGAAACAAATTTACCTTCAGCTTCACTCTCATATCCACACCATTTAAATTGTTTGAGAGTTTGGAACCAAGGTTCACTCAAAACATGAGCAGCAGCAATAAAAGTTTCTTTATCACCTTCTCCAGCAGATCCTTGGGTCATCAAGGGGTAGTAGAAATCGGGACCAAAAACGTTATAGTAGAGAGCAAGAAGCAAGGTTTTAAGTTGTTTAGTTTTGTTGATAACCATCATACCAGTTTCAGAGGTAGGGTTTGGAATTGTTCCTTCGAAATCATGGAAGTGAGAATTATCAAAATTGTATTCTTTCAAAGGTTTTTTACCCTTCAGTTCATCATATTTGGAGTACCTTATTTTGTTTGGCTTAACTTCCACTTCTGCAATATCAAAGAAAAGTGGATTGGTAGTACGGGCCCATGCATCTGGCCAAAGAATCATTCCTGTGTCTTTGAAGAGCTGAGAATCAAAAATAAAGTCCGGGTTTTTAACTGGGAAATTATCTGAATCCAAGTAGATAACTTCTTCAAATCTGGAACTAAGAAGGGCAAGCATTTTGTACTGGTATCCATCTAAATTGAATCTTTTTTCTAAATCAAGGGTCAATTCGTCTTCAAAAACATTACAGTGGGCGTTGTAACGAGGTAACATTTCACAGAAATCCTTTTCATACTCAGCACTGGAAGGAATAAATAATTCTATAGGAAGATTGGAACCTGTGGCTCTAATTTGTTTAATTACCAAATACGATAACCAGCTGTAACTTCCTCCACCAATCATCACGTACCCTTTCGAGCCAGTGTATTCCATCCACTCGGGATCAGACTTTAAGATACTTCCAAAAGTAGAGATTCCGTACACATTCAAGAGCTTTTCCATGTGGGCACTTATGTAATTATGATGAGATGTTTTAAGCTCTTCAAGAGTGGATGGAGGAATATCAAGAACGTTTTCTAAGTACAGTTTTGAAAATAAAAATTCTTCGTCAGTTGAAAAGATTTCTTTAGCAGCTTCTGATTTGTACTTGCCTTTGATGGAAGGAGACTTAAGAGCGTAGTCTTCAAGGCCATCGAAAAAGATTCGATAGTTTTTAATACTTTTAAGGATTTCTGGGTTTTGTCCTTGATTTGTAGGGAATTTTGACCCTACTTTCTTGGACGAATCGAGTTTGATTTCGTGGGATTTGTCTTGATTCTGTTTAGTTTTTTTGCCAGTTTGGCCAGTTTGGCCAGAAGTCTTACCTTTTAAGTTCTGTACGTTTCCATCGAGTAACGGGTCGAGCTGGGAATCATCAGGTTTAGAAGGATTAATTGTGCCCACTTCTAGTGGATCATTTATGGGTTTTTCATGATTGGGGTTGATGGGCAGGTCTACCACTACCGGCGTGTGTGTGAAGAGCTGGAAGCATACTAGTACGGCAAGCACACTAAGGATTAACTTGAGCTTATGGTGCTTTACAAGTCTAAGTACCGTAGCAGGCATCGATGAAATGAGATTTTCACGCGTGGTATTTTTAGGTCTCGCTTCGGGGTGCGTGCGTAGGGGTACATCGCTTGTAGTCGGAGGAATTAGTCGTTTTTATGTGGTTGTTAGAACTGTTTAGAACTGTTTAGAACTGTTATAAAACTATGAGCTCACAGAAGGCTGCCAAAACTTAAACAACTACGACTAAAAGACCCAAAACGCCTAAAAAACGCCTAAAAAAACGCCTAAAACACCCAAAACTATAAACCAAAACTATTAACCGAAAGTATTAACCAATACTATAACCAAAACTATAAAACTATAAAACTATACAACTATAAACTGTCGACACCCACAACCACTAGACCAAAATAAGGAAACACGACAGAGCAGCAGCGACTTCACGGGTTCATGACAAAGGCTCATATCGAAGTTGAAGACACCACAGATACCGGAGAAAATTGGACAGAACTTCAGATAATCACAAGATAATCACAGAAAACCAGGAGATGGATAGGATATATCAATAGTTAGGAAATACCGGAGGAATACCAGGGAGTACCAGGAAAACCAGGAAAACCAGAAGGAATAGGAATACCAGGAAGGATACCAGGAAATATGGAGATAGGAGATTCAGTCGTACAGAAGGATACCAGGAATAGGAGAAATCAGAAACCGTACGGTAAGATCTCCGTCGCATGTTTCAAGGCAACTTACTTTGGTCTATTGGTTGTGGATGTTAATAATTGTGCGCGGAAATGTGTGACGTATGAATACATGTAGAAGGAGTAGAATGGTGATAGAACGTAGAATTCGAATTTTAAATTGGATAAAATGGATGAGCTGGGTTAGTTGGGATTAGGAGTATTCAGTGTGGTTGGATTTTTGTTTAAAGTGGTATTTGTGAATTTTATCTTTCTCTGTACTTTTTTTTTTCTTATCTCTGAGATGCAAAATATTTATCTAAATAATAAATCTATTTCTGAAAATTCAATCAAACTTTTGTTAATCTGGTTGATGTTCTTGTATAGATACACATTTTGTTGATGTTCTTGATGTTCTTGATGTTCTTGTTGTTCTTGCTGTTCTTGCTGTTCTTTCTGTTCTTGCTATTCTTTCTGTTCTCCCTATTCTTTCTATCTTCCTGCTGTTCTTTCTGTTCTTTCCATCTTCCTGCTGTCTCAATCGTTTCTTCTCAGTCCCCATCTTAAATACTCTCATAAATCACTCTCTTGAAACAATCACTAAACTCACCCAAACTATACTTATCCCATCCTTACTCATACTAATCCTTAAGTCATAAATTCACATTCCAAACTTTCTTTTTCCACTTCATCCCACTCCCTTTCTTCCACACTTGCTCAAATCTCATTCTCACTCATGTCAAAACTCGTTCAACTTGCAAGACCTGCTGCCTTTACAAGACTCAAACCTGACCTGCTCATCCCAGATATAGAGGCTGCTCTTGCCAATAAAGATAATATCACTCATACCCCAAGAACTCTCCAGAATGGTGCTTTTTCTTACGTTCTCCCTGAGCAAAGAGATGCTTATAAATACTTAACTTCCAGCCCTCAAGCCCTAGCTGATCTAGGCTTATCCCACGAAGATTCTCTCCATCCAGAGTTCCAGGACATCGTTTCTGGAAAAGCATATACCCCTGAATTCATCAAATCTGTCCCATTTCCATACGCTCAAGCTTATGCTGGTTGGCAATTTGGTCAGTTCGCAGGCCAATTGGGTGATGGAAGAGTCGTGAATCTTTTTGAACTTCCTAAGGGCAAATCAAGCTTAAATCGTGATGTTTATGAATTACAACTCAAAGGAGCTGGACTAACTCCTTTTTCGAGATTTGCAGACGGAAAAGCAGTTTTAAGATCCTCCATAAGAGAATATGTGATTTCAGAACATCTTCATGCCATAGGGCTTTCCACTACAAGAGCCCTTTCGCTTGTGTATTTACCTGAGACAAGAGCTAGAAGATATACGTACGAAAAATGTGCAATTGTGTCGAGATTTTCAGAGCTGTGGGTCCGTTTGGGCACCTTTGATTTGTACAGAATGAGAGGTGATAGAGATGGGTTGAAGGATTTGTGTAACTACTGTATTGATGAACTTTTCATCGTGAATGGAGTCAAATTTCCATATTTCAGCCGTTATTTGGACTCTCATTCTTTCCCAGATGGTTTACAAGATGAATTGACAGACTACGATAAGCTCTTTTACGAAATTGTTCTAAGAAATGCAATTGGAACCGCAAAATGGCAAACATATGGGTTTTTGAATGGGGTTTTAAACACAGATAATACTTCTGTTTTAGGCCATTCAATGGACTATGGACCTTTTTCTATTATGGACAAATTTAAACCCAGCTATACCCCAAATTCAGAAGACATAGAATCTCGGTACGGGTACCGAAACACTCCTACTGCAATCTGGTGGAATTTGACCAGACTTGGTGAGAACTTGGCCGAGTTCATTGGGGCTGGAACAACATATATTAACGATCCAGTATTTGATAAGGGAATCAAGTCTGAGTGGGAAGATGATGTCATCAAAAGAGCTACAAAAGTCATTGAACTTGGAGGTAAATTGTATACGCATAGTTTCACTTTAGAGTACGTGAATTCTTTCTTTAAAAGACTTGGATTGTCACCAGATCTTATTGATAAGGAGAATCCAGATACTCAAAACGAAGAGTTGGTGGCTCCACTTCTTACGATGCTTGAAAAGATCCAGGTGGATTTCAACATGTTTTTCGTCAATTTACAAAATCTTGAATTCACAGCCAGCCTGATGGATATTGAGTCTATCAGCAAACAATTAAAACCTGAAAAGCATGAAATTCTTGATGAAAATGATCTAATTGAGCTCTTGAGTAAATGGCTTGAAAAGTACCAAAAAGTGCTCTTTGAGTCTGAAAAATTGGGCTACGATAGACATTCTTCTAAACAGTATAATCCACTCTTTCTCCCCAGAAATTGGATCTTGGATGAAGTTATTACCAAGACAGAAGTTTCGGATGCGAAAGATTTACTGTATTTACATAAGCTCGAGAAGATGGCTTTCAATCCCTATGATGCTTCAAAATGGGGAGACGAATTAAAAGACGTAGAGAGTAAATGGTTACAACAGGGAGAGTATGGAGATAATTATACAATGCAACAATGTAGTTGTTCTAGTTAGTGTTCTAGTTAGTTAACATATATTCAATCATTCAATCGTTATCTAATCAAGCAGTAAATGTCTTTTGGGCATCTTGGTAACCTCTGTGGAAAGCATCCTTGGCTTGCTGTTGAAGTGAATGGTCAAGCTTGGCGATCTTCTCGTCCAATTGCTGGTTTCCAGTAGTGAAGTCACCGGACTTGGAGTATCCAGATCCTGAACCAGAGCCAAGTCCTGAGCCAGAAGCTCCACCAACACCAGATCCTGATCCTGGTGCGTGGGTGTAGTCACTCTTTCCGTAACCATCGTTTCCGTAGGAATCGTGAGAGTCACGATAGGACTTGTCACCATAAGAGTCTCCAGAGGTTCCACGGGTGTCATGTTTGTCCTTGTGGTTCTTGGCAGCGTAAGCACCACCAGCACCAGCCAAAGCAGCCCCTCCTCCGACAGCAGCTTCCTTACCGTGCTTGAATTGGGAAGATGGGTCGTCAGACTTGGAGGCATTTACCCCACCTTGGACACCAGATTTGGCATTCTTACCCACATCATCCCAGTCGGTATTAGAACCGTGAGTGTTGGAGCCAGATCCGTGGGTGTTGGCACCATGAGTGTTGGAACCATAACCTTGGGTGTTGGAGCCATGAGTGTTAGAACCATGGGTAGAACTATGGGTGTTAGCACCATGGGTAGAACTATGGGTGTTAGCACCATGGGTAGAACCGTGAGATCCAACACCGTGAGATCCATAAGTGTTGGAGCCGTGAGCATCCTCACCGTAGACATCTTTACCGGTAGAGCTTGCATGGGTTCCAGAACCATATGTGTCTTTTCCGTAAGAGTCCTTACCTGAACCATAAGAGTCCTTCCCATAGGAGTCCTTTGATCCATAGGCGTTGGAGCCCTGGGAATCCTTATAGTCACTGGAAGCAATTCCAGCAGCACCTGCACCGGCACCTGCACCCGCACCTGCACCCGCACCAGCTGCAGTAGAACCAGCTGCAGTAGAACCATCAACACCCGTACTACCAGTAGTACCAGTTGCACCATTTGTATCTTTTTTACCTCCTGTCAATCTAGTACCAATTCCTTCTTCACCTCCGGTTAAATTACCCTTTCCAAGATAAGATCCGGCTTTAGCATCGGCTTGATCCCCATATTTTACGGCGTTCTCTTTGGTGATGTTTCCGTCCTTGTACTGTTTAGTTGCAGCACCACTTAAACTGTCACTACCAACGGCCTTACCCCCTTGTTTATCAAATTTTTCAACATCTTTGTTGTTTCCTAACTTTAATTTATCAGCGAATCCCATTTTGGTGAGGAACTAAAGAAATTTCACTTATATTTATAGTTCTCATAATTGCTGTGGAGATAATTTCATGATACAGTTGCGAAATTCATGCACAATGACATTTGCTGCACGTCATGAGTGGCTATCAATTCGTGGCTATTATACTACTATTTCAGTCTGTGGCACGTCATATTTATTTATCGATTGCTAACTTATTTATTTATGGGTCACAATTGAGAGTGGAACGTGCAAAAGCAAGTGATGGTTCTGAAATTCGAGGTACACTTTAAAATAGTATAGCCTGCAAATATGACAGCTTTGGAAATCTGGCACAAGCGTGATCTTGTCGTATGGATCTGTAACTCTTTTTCCCTTTGTAGAGATGTTTGCTAAGTCAAGTTCTACGTCAAAATTGGCCTCGTACTCGCTGTCGATTTTGTTCCATGTGGGCGAAGCCACCTCTTTTCCTTCAATAATTTTAGGTTCAAACACCGTGAGTGGAACTTGTTTATCCTGAAGAGTTGCTAGATGTTTAATTCCTTGGTATAGCGAGTTTTCAAGCTTGATGTTTTTGATTTCAATTTGCTGCGATATCCTCTTGATCTCATAGAAAGTATCCTCAAAGTAGTTTTTAATATTTGTCTTGATAGTATCGCTGGTTCCAAAAAGCGAATCACTGGGATGTGAATTACGGAATATCGCCAGATGATTAAGCTCAATTGGTATATGTCTATCACTTTCTATTGTTAAACAAACCAAATCGGTGAGAACTCGCTTAAATTTAAGCGGTCCAGACGACGTGAGTTTGATGGGTATCTGCACTTTTAAGTCAGGTATTGCCGAAGTTCGTTTACACTTTGGAGGAACATATGGAACAGTATAAACCGTGTCTGGGGTTGAGAGAGAAAGAGGTCCCGTGTTTGTATCGAACAATTTACCCCCAAAAGGAACTGTGAGATTGATGGTTTTTGCAGCCGGATACTTTTCTCTTTCTGTACGCAAATAAAGCTGTTCGAGCTTTTGATCGTTATCTTTCAGAACCTGGTCTTCTAACTCTTTTGCAGCAAACCCGATTTTATCTTTATCTCCAGACTTGATGAGCTGAATCAAGAGCTTCCCAATATTTATTCTCTCTTCAATTGTTTTCACCATATTTGAGTATGCTAAATCCTGGTACATTCTCAATGTAGGTTCAAACGGACTGCTGTCTACTACTCGTATAGTAAGTTTATTCTCCTTCATAATCACATACTCTTCACCGTTTTTGTTCCTCACAAGAGCACTGTCGTCGAGTTTTTCAACCCCGTAAGCTGACCCTTTCCCCACAAATCTACAGATGACATTGTACTCAATTGATGTGTTTGAGAGCATAAATGGGTCTCCGTTGCTGATTGAAGGAGGAAGATTGAGATGCGTTCTCAAAGTATAAGCAGAGCAAGTATCATCAAGAAGATTGTGAGGAATTCTGAATGAAAAAAACCGTTTATACTTCCTTCTTGGAGCCATTGTGCATCCATTGAAAGAGATATGACAGTTATCGTAGTCAACTTCTCTAGGACAAACGTGGGAGTTTCTGTACTCGGTTACGAGCCTATTTACAAATCCACCTTTCTGATAACTCCCACTAAAGTCGAACATCTGGAGGAAGTTTTGCTTCTCTTTATTGATGGTCACAGTTCCTTCAAAGAGCAAATAAAACATTTTCCACCCAATAGAGAAATCACTAGTATTATGCACCACTATATATCCGTTAACGGTATCTCCCCATTTATACTCTAATTTGGAAGGATCAATGTGGGTAGGTCGTTCATTGAATTTACAGGTTTCCTGGGTGAAAAATGTCTGGATCTTTATGGATTCGGGATACGGATTATCCGAGTCGGAAATGTTCTTGAGGTTATGGATATTATCTAAAATGCTCGACTGCCATTCCAGGTTCTGAGAGTTCTCATCATCAACGGTAATAGCGGATGGGGTATCGGAGATAAACGGCCCATGGATCGACGTGGAAGGGTGGGAATATACCGAAGGATTCAGCATCGAAGTGTTATTACTGAGATCCGAGATCACCGGTTCAACTGATGATGGTTTTTCACGCAGGTAATTCGGTGGGTCGATTGCATCTTGATAATGGGACAGCGAATGCATGGAATAGGACGGAAGAATACTCCATACGGGGAGCTGAACGTTAGCCTTTTTGAGCTGTTCTTCTGTGTAGCAAAAGTTGTTTTCGTCCCGGTAGCTTTCGTCTTGGTGAAGCATAATTAGTAAGTCAGAGTTAATTGTGCGAAACATGTCTTGAATAAGGAAGGACAGAGCGAGGGTCCTTAGAGGCCACTTGGGGTGCAAGAGTGGAGGGGTGGTGTGATCCGGAATTTTTTAGAGAGTGTAGGTAATCATAGAGGAGGTTCGGGGTTTCAACCAGAACAAGAGTATTATAAACCGGGTCGCTGAACCGATTGATTGATTGATTTGACTCGGTGGTAAAAAAAGTAAACTCCGACAGAAACTGGTTGAAATCTAATCTTTGATTACAAATACTATAACGGTTAATTTTCGATGAGGGCATTGTTCTGATCAAACTTGTGTGTCAGGTCCAAACTTATGCTATTGTGCCTTCATGTAAGTAAACTAGACTTTTTACTGCGGCTTAGAAATCAACTGGTTTCTTGCACTACCAGCACCGAAAAAGCAAAATCGTAAGTGATTAACTGCAAAGTCAGAACTCTATGTGCGTAATTTTACATGAAATGACGTTTGCGTACCAGCAGGCGTATATGTAAGGTTTGATGAACTAAGCCTAACCATAGACTAATATGGTTTGAATCTTGATAATAGAGCACTTACTTAGTTAAACATAAATATTATGATATGGCCTGACTTATATTGCAACGCAAACTGATCACAAGATCGACCGATCGCACGGCTATTGTCAAGACCCTTTTGGATCGTTTTGAAGAACTCCCAATTTCAATTAATAAGCGGCCTTGCATCTTATCAACTCCGCTCTCCGCCATTCAGCCTTATTGGGCACTGCACATGCAGACATGTTAAGGTTAATCTTCACGAGAATTGAAATTAAAAATGACGATATATTTAGAAACAAGTATTATTTTATAACCATTTCCAAGTAACATCAAACATGCAAATAGGGGTAGAATGTACCTTTTTATCACACCCGTATAGTCAGAACCCTCATTGCAGTAGGACTTACTAGGAGAATCACAACCACGCATAACAAGCTTCTTGGCATGATAATCCAGACACTCTGAATCGAATTAACAGAGATTTTCAGTTGAAGAAATAAAGGTTAATTGGGGTCAAAATAAAGTTATTGTGTATAACTTATCTACTTATTCGCGACCATCGAATAATATATTTCGGTAGCATTTACATGTAGTACAAAGAAAGCAATTCTTAGAGGTCTTATATCTTTTGATTGGCTTTAAGATCAATAAAATGCTAAAACGTCATCAATTTCCGATGGTGAAAAATACGATAAATTAGGTGATGTGTCTTGAAATGTAGAATGAAAGTCGTAACTCTGAGTTTCGTACCCACCGTCTAAAAAATTAGCAGTAGGGCTATTTATCAATACCTGATTATTACCGAGGAATTCCTCGGTACGATCAACGTAAACCGGGAATTGTTGTGGGTTTGGAATTAAAGGGTATTGATTAACGGGATAATTTGGATGTGGAATAGTTGAATATTCAGTTTTAACGGGTGACAGATTAATTGAATCTGAACGCCTTACATCCGATTCTCGATAAATTTGATTTGAATAATTAGATTCCGAGGGTGCTGGAGCCATTTCTAGTACTTGTAAAGGAGGGCCAATTGGCATCACCGGTAATGACATCACCGGCGGTAAATCGGGTTTTGAATTTACACTTGTAACACTCGAAATTGACCCCGGTACTGACCTGGCACCTGAGCTTACAATTGAACTATTTGAACTTGCACTTGATGCAGATCCGTGCTTAGATACAGAAACTGGTGCCAGTACCGTAACTGAAACTGTCGAATCTAAATCAAGACTGTGAGCTCTAGTTACTTCCGAGTGTGACTTTGTAGTCGACTCCGGTTCAGGTTGAAAAGGAGGCCCTAGCTTAATAACAGATCTCTTCTTCGATTCGAGCTTCGAAATCTCAGATTCGACCATACTAGATCTCGGATTCCGTCTCTTATTTTGTATTATCACCGGTTTCTCTTGCATAACTTGGTTCACAACTTGGCTTTTCCGCCTACGTTGTACAGGGCCTTCGTTAAATGTACATTTACCATCATTGGATTTGAGGCATGAAAGACAGCTTTTTTCACTACTCATAATACAACACGTTTTCCTTCTACGACAAAAATCACAAGGCCTCTGTTGCCTCAGTTTATAAGGCCTTGAGCTGTATAACTTGGAAAGTTCAAAATTTTTTGATTTGACCATACTTGCAATAAAAATATATCAAGAGATTCAAGTACTTATATATACGCAAGATTATAAACTACACAGGACCATTTTTTTTAATGAGAAACTCAAATAAAACAGGGGCGTTATTTGCAGGTAAACTAAATTCGGGTTTGTTAGTATTTGAGGTTACGTATAAAAAAAAAATAAAAAAAAAAAATATATTTGAATAATCAGAAAGCTTTGTATAATCATAAAAGATCATATAATGTAGATAAGGTTTAAAGCATTTAATCATCATTGAATTTCTCTAATTAGTAAAACATACAATTTGGAGAAGTGTGCAAGTAGTAGTAGATGAAGAAATTTTCGCGTTGGTCGATGGGCGTTTTCATACTATTGAATCTTCTAAGTGTCTTAACCAGTCTGTCTTGTGCGTAGAGACAACTTAATTAGGTGTTTTTTTTCGAGCCAATTGTGAAGCCATTTATTGGTAAGACATAATTGATAGGCTAGAATAAAGGAATGATAGCAAGTAAATAAAATTATTAATTATTTATGCAAGAAGTACATTAAAAAGGAAATTAACAAATGAAGAGATTAATTTTATACATGAACCCCGTTAATTACCAATCATAACAAAGCTGTAAACTAAGAACAAATACGGGAGGGTGCATAATGTGTTAAAATGAAGAATAAGCACTTTAATGCAATTAATCCAAAATACTTGCAGGTACAAAATGCTTGTGTCCGCCACTCTTTCTGGAGAAATCATGCAGGGCCCCTACTCCGGGTAATGATAACCCCATTCTGTGTGTAGGAATTACAATCTAGAACAAAAAACCATTAGAAGCTATAAATATCATGTAACATTAAAATATGCTTAATGTATATAATTCGCCTAATCAAGTAATTGGGTTAAACCCACTTTCAACTATTTGTTTTCAAGTTATTATTTACTTAGGCCTGTGGTGCTTGAAAATCATGTTTTTAGTTTAATATTTTTTCTCATAATTATGCGCCGCATAGTAAAGAGATCTATTTGAACCCTTTATTTTGCGCTCAGAAATGTTAAATCAGTTCCGGAAACCCGAATATCAAATTTAACTTATCGCATATCTACAATAGCCTTTGTTAAGGCGTACCCCTTATTCCGAGGGATTGACAAGCAATATATATTCACTCATCCCTTAAATTTTATTCACCAACATGTTAGAAACTGAATTTTCGACCATTTATAAATTAATTACTAATACTGCTTTGGGGTTAATAATTTTGGTATTATCACCAATCATTTTTATATTTATCATTGATGTTTTGGCATACTTAAATTGTAGTATCGGTCGTAAAATATCTGGATCGCTCAAAGTTCTCCATCACGTTTTGAAAACCGGTAATTATAGGTGGAACTATGTCTTGAGTGAGGAGTATGAGTGAAACCGGTTTTCAATTAATATACTCACCTCCAACCTTCCGAACCCTGAATTTTTGCTGAACCATTCAAAATACCAACAATCATTTGCACATAATCAATCATTATTATTTATTTATTTCTAGTACTGGATACTTAATACATGCTTCAATTTTAATTAGGCTCGGATGCTGTGAGATTGATTTGTAGATCCGCCTCGCTTGCTATTTGCGCTTTTAGTTGAGAGCACATATAATTCGGTTTTGCTCACTTTCAAGGTGAAAAAATAATCCAAAGTTCACCCCACCCTAATGTTAACTAAATTGGTACGGTTAATCCCACGAATATTACGCACCTCTGAAAACAAAGATATGTCGCAACGACATTTACATTTTTCAACTAGGTGAAGTTGAATTCGCTGTTGCAAAAGCAAATTTCGTACGTTATTCAGCAAATTTCCTACCATCGATATGATAAATTCTTTTGTATATTGATAGAAATTTTCAATTTGGATTTCAGATTTCGTAGAAAGAATAATATGAATTCTTTTATGCAGATACTAAATATGTTTTACAGGATCCTAAATTTCGCTTGAACTAGATCTCAAATTCTTCATCGATAATCAGAAAAGGTCTCGGACGATTGGTGTCAAGTTCGCACCACAGTCGACCCAGGTTCACACAACCGATCCCTAAATTGGCTTATTAAATTTTCGAAATTCGCTGCCAGGCTTTCTTTAACTACTAGTGCGAATCTTAGGTGGAATTATCCCTTACTACTACCATGGATTATAAGTTTGTTTTTGACGATGGGACTAACAATCTTGTGAATGAACTGGGGGAACCCATTTTGATGATGTAGATATGCTTGATTGTCTTCCTATGGAGATATTGACTTATTCAACTGAGTATCGCAAGATTGAACGTGGGCGGGTCAGTGCAAACTCTCCAAAGCAACCACAAGAAAAAGCTAATTCCAAAGTCAAAGAAGGAAACCTGTAATTTGTTATGGCAAGAAGATATCGTAAATATTCTCTTAAAGACCGTGAAGTTTTTTTCTCTGAGTTTATTGAAAACCAGGAACCTCTATTGCCTGTATTGCCAAACCTTTGGGTATTCTGAGCCCTGTTTCACAGAAATGGGCGAAAGAATACAATGAATCAAGTACTGAAGAGCTCCCACTTCCTAAACCCAAGGGCAAAGGTTCTCTTAATTTGAAAGAGGAGCATAAAGATTTCTTGAAAAATCTTGTAGATGAAGATCCTTCTTCTAGTCTCAACAACATGATGGAATCTCTCTGTAATTCCTTCGATAGCTTGAATGTGAGCAAATCACCGTTGCACAGGTTTGTCAAGAACGAATGTGCTCTTACTTTTAAATTGGTCCGTAAAGAAAGTGTGGAACGAAACTCTGTGTCCAAAATACAACAGAGATTTGATTTTGTCACTGAAGTATTAAATTCTGATGTTAAATACACCAAAAACTGTGTATTCATTGATGAAGCAGCTTTCCATATCAATATGAAAAGAACCGGTGGGTGGGCACCCAAGGGTTCGACACCTGTTGTTAAAATCCCTTCGACAAGGGCGGAAAGTCGTACTATTGTAGGTGCAATTTGCTATTATGGGGTTGTTCAGATTAGTCTTAAAAAACCCAAGATTCCTTCTCAGAATAAGAAGAGAAAGGCTGTGGAGGGAAGTGCAACCAACACTTCAACAGGAATTGTAACTGGTCACTATAAGCAGTTTCTTTTTGATATGATCGACTGTCTAGATGAACAACCAATTCTTAAGGGTGCTTACTAAGTCATGGATAATGCCAGTATTCATAAGAATCCAAGTATAGCTCGTATTGTATCAGCCAAGGGGTATAAAGTTCTCTACCTTCCACCTTTTTCACCAGAACTTAACCCAATTGAACAGTTCTGGCCGGTTTTAAAGAATAAACTCAAACGTGAAGTGCTTTTGAAAAAGTAGACCTTAACTGAAAGGATCCAAGAGGCTGCAAATTCTGTACCACTTGAATATATACAAATTTCAATCGAACACTCAGTAAAATGCTTCCTAACCTGCTTAGATTAGAATCCACTCTGACCGAATTAACCAAATTTACGTTATGAAATTGGTTTTCTTAGTATTCGAAATCTTCACAATTTGATATGACTTTTTTATTTTGGTAGTCTGTATTGATTTGTTTTCCAGTGCGACTAGTTTTAATTTTCTACAACGAATTCCCGCGGTCTGGCGAGCGAATTCTTAATATTTTCGTTACGAAATTTTGTAAGTAAATAGTGAAATCTATATAGCAAAATTATATACTTTACTTTAAGTTGAACGCATTCACAATTCAGAATAGAGAAAACTAGATTTTTGTTTTGCGAATCAAGTAACATTTTCCTGTAATTTCATGGGACAGGTTGGTGAACTCTAACCAATTCAAAGGCGAATTCTACCTTTTCAATATGCGACATCCTAATAACAAAGGTGCATTTTTTTCGTGGGGTTAACTGTAACAATAATTGTATGATATTGGCATGCATTAAGGGTCTTGGTTATAGTTGCATTTAGTCTTTCTTTGTTCACTGTATTACCTAATAGATCAGCACAGAATTATGAACTTGGTCGGCGCTTTACCGATTTTGATTCGCCGCCTTGATTACCCGCCATAATTTTTACCGAATTATCGAGATCTTTTAGTGTAAACCTGTCCCTAGATTATAGGCTGATACTTGCATAACTTCTTATACCCTTAATTACCTTATCACTTCCTGTATTCAAGGTTGCTAGGTTATACCTTCTGGTGATACCAAATATTTGCCATCTATAAGATCTCAACTTTAATCTAGACCTGCAACAATCCTCGGATTTATTTATGCGCCTATTATGGAAATAAATCTCCTAGACTATCACCATTATTCCTAATCTAGTATTGGTCTCTAATACTTTCTAATAGTTTCTGGATATTTGCGGAGTACGAGCTTAATTCTTGGCTGCTTTTTCTTGGAATTCAGCTACATGTTGTATTACATTTTTTTAGCTTATTGATGCGTTTATTGGTAAATTCGGTAGTCCCACAATAAAAAAACATCTAAAGTTTTGACTTTCATGTAACCTTATTCTTATTTTATTTATACACTTATTTTGTTATATCCTTCAGTCTGTAAGCTTTATTTCCAAGTCTTGATTTTATTCAATCCTTTGGTTTTATCAGATCTACGTTCTATACAACCTACCTAAATTTCTTCATTCCTTCGATGCATTTGAATTCAGCTTTTCAGCCCTATGATTCAGATTCAGATCTTCTATAAACTCCAGTCTAGCCACTACCTACAAACTGAAATTTTTCCACTTCTTCAACACACATTTATGTGCATATCCTCGACCCTTTCTCGTCCAAATAGCCGCAAGCTATCCCTCACCACACTCTTCTGGTGTTTCGACATCCCCCCGTAACTTTTGGTCCCGACAAACCCAGTTTTGGTATCGAAAAGCATCACACTGAGATCCAGCAAATCCTGTTTTTCAAGCTGTGATAAAGGCATTGCCCCAGGAAAAAAAACCGGCAACTGCTCCAGATTTTTGTCTGGTTTGGGCTCATCGTTCATATAGGCTTCTCTCTTCCCATATAAAGACTCTACGATATTCTGGCCGTACATCTCGCCTTCTTGCAACAACTTCTCGTTCACTCTGTCAGGGTACGTGAAGTTCATAAACGGCTCGTACTTCACCAGACTGTTTCCGAGTACGAAAAACCCATCTTTCATATACTTTTTAGCATGGCTCAAAGGAATGTACATCTGATTACACAAGTCTAAGATTTCGCCCCCGAATTTCGCCTTGTATGTCATCTTGGGACAGTCGTCAATATAGTAGCCTAGGTAGTAAAACTGAAGTCCAAGCTTTTCTTGTATCAACAATTCCCGTAATCCAGAAACAGTTCCAAGTGATAAATGGGCATAGTCTGGGTCCCATACAAAATATACAGACGAAATCCCCGTGGGGAGATAATCGGCTACAGAGAATGCTATAAGCTTGTTGTCAAGGTAATAACATTCGTGAACAGGACCTAATATTTGTTTCCCTTTATTTGTCGATTTCCAATTTTTCAGCCACTCCCATTCTTCAACTGGGCCTTCTTGTTCTTCTAAAGTGAATGGGTTCATACAGAGAAACCGTTCAAACAGATGACGCAGTAAAGACGATGGTTTATCGTTGTGAACTTTAATCTGGTATTTTCGGTAGAGCTGATACTTTTCTTCAGAGAACTCTGAAGGTTCGAATTCAGTTCTGAAACGACTAGAGTTCATTTCTGCATCAAGAAGCTTTTGAAAGGAAGCATGCAATTCAGTTTTTAGATTATTTTCTCCACCTCTTTTAGCTTTTAAATCTTCATTCTCATCTTTCTCCTCTTTGTCTTCAATTGCACGGACAAACCTGTTGATGACCTGACGAGTCTTTTTGTCGACTTTAAAATGTGAAAAATCCGTTCTTATCGTGTAATACTGACAGCAGTTTCGAAGCATATCTGTCTTGTACAAGAAGGTTCCAGACCTTCTGAATCCCTGGTTCATAAGCTCGTCGTAGTCTTTGCAAGTCATTTGCTCGACATCCACACCACATGTAAACGTAAGACTTTTCCCTTCTGAATCTTTTCCTTCTGAATCTGAGTCTTCTGAGTCTGAATTCGAGTCTTTTGAATTCAAGTCTTTTGAAATTTCAGAATCATTTCCTTCAATTTCCTCGTCTTGGTGCTCTAACTGTTCAGTTTTCCCTTTCTCTTGAGCTTTACTCTTCTGCCCGTGACAATAGCCACAGTCTCCCCGGGTCATGTAGAACACGTTGGTGAACACTTGCATACTTATCTTTACAAGTATTGGTCTGTCAAGCTGCGCGAACGGTATACGAATTAATTGCAGCTTAATGAGATTTATAAAAGAGAGTGTAGATCTAAGAAATTAAGAAATGGAAATTACATGAATTTGGATACTAGACTCGAATACTATGGCATACGGAATACGGGCTTTTCTTTTTAATGAGCTCATTGGTGCTTTTGCAGACTCCGTCAGAATACCTTACTCTCACACTGATATCTAAACTGTAGTTTTGAGGTTGCAAATTTGAAAAGATAGAAGAAATATTTGAGTACGCTAGAATTAAGTAAATCTTGGAACGACAAGGTAAATCAAGTTCAGAACGAAAAGTCCATCTGAATGATAAACAAATCATTAGATAAACCAAATCATTAGATAAACCAAATGAATTCAACACAATAGTCAATCTAGAACAATAAATTAAATCATTTAGATAAACCAAATAAATCCAAAGCAGTAAACCAAACTAGAAATAGAAATAACTGGTACTCACAACTATTCTCTGCTCCGGTATTTTTTTGGTCTTATATTTCCATCATTATCCTCAATTCCTCCAAACAACCTTCATTGTTTATATTACTCTTCAAACAGCCAATCAGCCCTCCAGTCAGACCCCCAATCAGACCCCCAATCAGACCTCCAGTCAGACTCTACACAATATCCCTACCTAATCCATTCCAATCCTCACTAAAGTCTCATTCTCATCTCCGCGATTATTCATCACCATGAACCAAATCAAGCAGGAAGTCAAAGAAGAACCCGGCATCAAAGAAGAGCCCGAGCTTCTTTCTGATCCTGAAGAGTATCTCGAGCAAGGAGAATCTCTTGATATGAATCTCACCAATGGAAACCAGAAAATATGGCTTGTAAAGTTGCCTAAATATTTGGCTGAAAAGTGGCAAGACAAATCTCTTATGGGTAAACTGCTCGGTAGAGTTAAGATCAAAAACAACCCCACTGCTTCTGGACCCAAAAAGTTGGAAGTTAAACTCGTTTTAGACGAATCCACCACTAATGATGAAATTCCACAAGAATACGATTTATCCGTCCTTAACACCCAGGTGAAAAATGCCTATGTTTTTTCAGAGGAGAATCTTACTAAGTTCAAAGCAGAAAACACAGAGTTGAGTGCAGATGCTCCTGTTGAAAAACCTGAAGATGACGAAGATGATTACAGATATAATCGTTATGGTGCACCACTAGGTGAAAATGTGGCAGCACCTTCAATTCCATTTGTTAAAACCATTCCTAAAAAGACTGCATTATGTGGGAAAATCTGTCATGATTGCCAGATTCGTCCCTCTATAACTGATAAGAAAGCTAGGGATTATGCATCTAGAAAGCATTCGATTCAAAAGGAAAAAGTCAGACCTAAAGTTGTTTTATTAGACGAAATTCCTGGGGTTGCACATTCAAATGCAGGTCCTTCCTTTAAGGGTAGAAGTACATCTATTTTCCTTAGAAACAATATTAATAAGAATAAAATGGAAGGTAGAGCTATTAGAATGCCTAAGAAAGATTTATTAGATTTATTATTCAGATTGTTTGAAGAATACGAATATTGGTCAATTAAAGGACTCAGAGAGAGAACTAGACAACCGGAATCATATCTAAAAGAATCATTAGAATCAATTGCCAATTTAATTAAAAAAGGACCTTATACATCAAAATACAACTTGAAACCTGAATACAAAAAATTAAGAGATGCAGAAAGAGCTGCTAAAGCAGGTTTGATTCCTAATGACAATGAAAATGATGATAATGAAGATGATGATGAAATGGAAGATGTTCTCTAGAGAAATCTTTAGGAGATTCTTTGTATTAAGCTATAGATTTATAACCGTTAAAATAAAAATGATGTAATTTACAAAGTCTTGATGTCCAAGGTTGGTGGTAAAGATTGTTGTAACTTCTTGGCTTTACCGGCATCGTTAACGACTAAAGTGTATTGGTATCTTGAACCTCTAACTTTGAATTTAGTTTGCTTGAATTTCTTACCGTTAGCGTTAATCTTCTTGTTGACCTTAACAACAGCGGATTTAACGTCAGCTCTTCTGGCTAATTCAACGAATTCCTTGATATCTTTAATTTCTCTCTGTTTGGTTAGTAAGTTGCTTCATGGGCTTGTAAATCTACTGTCTATCTGTACATACGGCCATCTTAATCTATTAGAATGAAAATTAATTTTCAAAAGTGCGATGAAGAAAAACTGCTGGCATGGCAGTCACATTAGGGCTCGCGCCCTTGATTTGCAGCCATAAATTATACGAGTTTATAAATTACTGTACAGTAGTATAATTTCGGTTATTTATGGTCTATTATGATCTTTATTGTCATATTTGTAATTAATCTTTTACATCACCCTAAAAAACCATAATTCCACATATCTATCTATATAACTTTATTATCCAAACCAATGGCTCTACTTACCCTGACTCTACTTACATTAACCCCATCATAATCTTCCTTGTACTGTTTCTATCATGAAATTCCTTATATTAAGTCCACTTTACATAACATATCCATCTAATCATTCCTCTCACAGAAACTTATCAACCTCTTCACCCCAGTGATCCACGCTCTCGTCTTTTCATCAATCATTATATTAGCACTCTCTTTCTCCCCCGTAATCTTCAGCAAAGCACTACGCTCGTGAATCCCTACATCAACTATCCCAATGGGCCACGCAACATTTCCTATACTGAGTTTCATGTAACTCTCAGTTGCACGTTTATAGTCTTGTTCCTGGATATAGTAGCATATGGTACTCAACGAAGTTACCATGTCATCACTTAACCCGTCGCTACGAAGCTTGTACAAAAGGTCAACCAAATCCTTTTTGGTGTTCCACAAGAGTTCTCTATCACTATCAGTAACTTTTGCATCCCAGCTTTTAACCAATTCCTTTATGAACACTCGAAGCTGTACAACAATTTGCAGCTTTAAATTAATATTCGTGATATCCTCGAGTTTTAGCACCCGATCGATTTGTTGCTCTTTTTGTCGTTGCTCTGTATACCTTTTAAGTTTTGCCTGCTTTCTTAACTCTCTATCATATTTCTTCTGTTGCTCTTTTTGTGTCTCATTGAGTTGTATCTCAGTGACTTGTGTCTCATTGAGGTTTTCAAAATGTTTCTCACCCACATTTTGTTTTTCCACCCCTCCATTCTCGTTCTCATTCTGTTGAGCAGCTGAACTTGCCCCACGTAAAGTATCTGCATTTGTATTGCTATTCTCTGAAGAGACCTGCAGTTTCAGATCTTGTTTCAATTTCTTAGCCCCCTTCAAATCCTTACTACTCTGCTTTCTCTTTTTGCTAATCTCCTTCTTTAGTATCCCCGATAAATTCATATTTTCAGATGCTTAAAACGAGCACTCGCATTTGAGAAAATCCAATTTTCATATTCTCACTTTCATATTCTCAGGGTATCAACACATTAATAGAGACGGAAATGGCTCTGAATAAAAAAGAGCAAGACTCCTCTTCAGATCCCCAGCATGAAATTGACCCAATTCCTTCTGAGGTCACGGCAAATTTCTCATCAGCTGCACCTCTGAAAGTTGAAGCAAAACCTCAATCCTCGCCCTTGTTACTGCTGACTCCACCCATTGTATCAAAAGCTTTGGTAAGATCATATCCTTATTTACTTATTGTAAACAAATTTTTATCGATCATCACGTGGACAAACGATGATTACTGGATAAACATTGTCCTTATTTCATCATATGCTTTGGTAGTTCTCTACTTTGACGAATTAGTAACTTGGTTTGGACATTTATTAATTGTAGGTTTTATCACTTTATATGCTTTATTAAATGATAAGATCTTGGAAGAAGCAAATTTGCACCCTTCATTAGATGAAGTGGTTCAAGCATTAACAAATACTTGTCTTAAAGCAGATAGATTGTTGGACCCAATTATTTCGTTGTCACTCACTGCTTACGATATTAAAAGATTGTTATTTACCACTGTATTTCTTACACCTATTTACTTGATAGTAACATTTTTATTAATCACTCCAAGAACCATTTTACTTGTTACAGGAATTTACTTATTATCTTATCACTCAGCTTATATGAGTGTTACCAGAAAAATGATTTGGAAATTGAAGATCTCGAGAGTTTTATTATTCTACTTAACAGGTTTAGACTTTTCAAAGCAAAGAAATCACTCTTTGTTCGCAGCTGCTTTTGCAAAAGTTCAAAAAAATGCAGGTCATTCATTGAATCCTTTAAGTAGTGGTAATAACAGACCCGTAAGATTCACATATGTGATTTATGAAAACCAGAGAAGATGGTTAGGTATTGGCTGGACTTCTAATTTATTATCGTACGAAAGAACGGCCTGGACAGATGAATTTTTGAACGAATCTTCATCGATTGAGTCGTTTAAGTTACCAAATCCTGAAAATCACCAGCAGTATTCTTTTGGTCAAGAACAAAGTCTGCAATTATCAATGAATAATGCCAGATGGAGATGGGTCGATAAAACATGGAGATTGGACTTAACTAATGATGGTTCAATCACTTTGGCTCCTGGTAAAAGAAACAAAACCACTGCTAATCCTGGCTCTGATGAAGGGTTTATCTACTACGACAACACCTGGAAACGTCCAGGAGTTGAAGATTCTTACAGTAAGTACACGAGAAGAAGAAGATGGATCAGAACTGCCGAATTGGTTTTCGACAGTGAAGACGAATCTAACGCTTCGAGCAGCTTTATTGACGATGAGTCCAAGCAAAAGAAGAACTTGAGATTTGCAGAGCCAGAAGCTGAAGTGGGAGACGTAAGTGATTTAGTTGATATTGATGAAGTTAATGATTCTAAGCAAGAAACAGAGCAAATTGCTAAAGTATTGGATAAACTTGATGTCGCTCCTGAAAACGTCTCGAAGGAAGTGTTGGATCCAGTTTTGACCACAGACGACGAAGAAGTCGAAGATATAAAGCCTCATAATCCAGTAAGTGATCCAGATAATATCGAGGGTAAAAGTAATGGTAAACCGGGATTAACCGATAGTAAAAAAAATGAGTAAGAATACGAGTAAAAATACGAGTAAGAAAACGAGTAGAATGTACATAAGTTATTGCGTGATGTAGATTTAATCGGACCCCCGAGTCACCTTATCTATCAATAGTCCCTCTTACCGCATTGCCGGTATCTAATATCATTCGGAGACACCCGAAAGATAAGGTGCGCGATAAGGTATATAAAGAGATCCAAATCCTGTCAAAATTAGCAATGTCCCAACTTCTTAGTTCCTCGTACGGAAAAGCCAATGTTAAGTTCTTGAAGGTTAAAAAAGACCCTTCTGATCCTATAGTTCAAGATATTTTAGAAGCTAATGTTCAAGTCTTGTTGAGAGGTGATTTCGATATCTCTTATACTAAAGCTGATAACTCTCCCATTGTTCCTACGGATACCGTGAAAAATACAATTTTGGTCGAGGCTAAAACTTCAGATGTCTGGCCAATTGAAAGATTTGCTGCACATCTTGCTAAGCATTTCATCAATAAATATGCTCATATTTCAGGTATTGAAATATCGATTGTTCAAGCTAAATGGTCCAAATATAATGTAAAGGGTAAAGAACACCCTCACTCTTTCAAGAATGAAGGCCCAGAAACCAGATCAACACTCTTGGATTATTCTCGTGACGGGAAATTGAAAATCACTTCTTCGATTAAAGATTTGACTGTTCTTAAGTCTACTGGCTCTATGTTCTATGGCTATAATGTTTGTGATTATACCATCTTAAAGCCTACTAAAGACAGAATCTTATCCACGGATGTTGATGCTTCTTGGGTTTTTGATTCCAAATATATCAACAACCTCGAAGATGTTTTCAAATTGGCTGATAAAGGTGTATTTGATACCACTTATGAAGCAGCTAGAAAAATCACCTTAGAGACTTTTGCTTTGGAAAACTCTCCTTCAGTGCAGGCCACTATGTACAACATGAGTCATGAAATTTTGGCTCAAGCAAAGGAAGTTGCAACCGTTAGCTACTCTCTACCTAACAAGCATTATATTTTATTCAATTTAGAATGGAAAGGTATTAAAAACAATGATGATCTCTTTTATCCATCTCCAGATCCAAATGGTTTGATCAAATCGACTGTAGGAAGATCGGGTGTTTCCAAATTATAATTAATACACACTATTTATCTTTATTTTTCATTTATTTCAGATCTCATCGCGAGTGAAAAATCTACAATGTCCAAAGTCTGGGGTATTTGTGTGGCCACTGCCGTCACCACTGCATTGGTCGTAGAAGGAATCCACTATTACCTCTCTACTTCAGTTCCAGATCCTGTAGATCATGATCCTGTAGAATATCCTGAAGAGTTAATTGAAGAACAGCTCGCTCGTAACTACGCTTTCTTAGGAAAAGAAGGTGTTGAAAAATTCAGAAATCAGAACATTGTTGTGGTTGGAGCTGGAGGTGTAGGTTCCTGGGCTGCCACCATGTTGGTACGGAGTGGTGTGGGAAAAATCAGAATCATAGACTTTGATCAAGTATCTTTAAGCTCATTAAACAGACATGCTGTGGCTAATCTTCAAGATGTAGGTACACCTAAAGTTCAGTGCTTAAAAGATCATTTGGCTAAGATTGCTCCGTGGGTGAAAATAGAAGTCAGAAACCAACTTTGGAATAAAGAAAGTGCACAAGAGTTGATCTATGGTGGAAACTTTGAACCAACGTACATTGTTGACTGTATTGATAACATCGACACCAAAGTTGATTTATTAGCATTTTGTCATGAAAACAATTTACCAGTTGTTTCTTCTGGAGGAGCAGCTTGCAAATCTGATCCTTCTAGAATCAACATTGGGGACATCAGTAAAACTGAAGAAGACCCATTAACTAGATCTGTGAGAATCAGATTAAAGAAAAAGGGAATTGTCACCAACGTTCCAACCGTTTTCTCTGCCGAAAAACCTGATCCAAGAAAAGCACAATTGTTACCTTTATCACCTGAAGAAATAGCTAAGGGTAAAGTTGATGAATTAGCAGCTTTACAAAGATTCAGAGTAAGAATTTTACCTGTTTTGGGAACAATGCCAGGTATGTACGGATTAACTATTGCTACATATATTATTACCAGTGTAGCAGATTATCCAATTGAACCAATAGAGGGTAAGAACAGATACAAAATATATGATAGTATTTTCCAGAGTCTCGCAGGACAGCAAAGCAGAATTGGAAAGCTTGATCAGAGAGTTCCTATTTCTATGACAGATGTAAGTTATATTCTTGAAGAAGTTTTCCACGGAAAGTCACCTATTTCTAACTATTCTACTAAATTGACTTTATCTAGATGGGATCCTTCTAAAGAAATCAGTTTACAAAATGTTGTGGTTATGACAAAGGAAGAACAATCTAATCATGAAAAGAGAGTTCTCAAAGGTGGAGAGAAAGTAGAAGATGTTTACTCCAAGGAAGTCCTTGAATTGATTGAAAAGCGTTTTACTGATGAAAAATACTGGTCTCAATTTAGATAATAGAGAAAATAGAATATAATTAAACCTGTCTCTCTTCTCTTGTTGCAAAAATTCATTGCGCACAAAATTCAACACCATGCTCCGTTTTCCTACAAGGCCCATGGCCAGGTTTATGAACCTCAGCCCCACAAGACTTATGATGAGAACCCCTAGAAACCTCTTATGGAAGAGATTCCAATCCACTGCTCAACAAGCTCCAAAGCCCGAAAAAAAACTAACCGGTATAAGGGCTTTAATGAAAGAGTACGGTTTTTCGGCTTTAGGTATATACCTCGGTTTATCAGCCATTGACTTGCCACTTTTCTACCTTTTAGTTCACTCTATGGGTAAAGACGAAATCGAATACTACGAAAACAAAACGAAACAATACTTTGGGTTCGGAATGTCTGACGAAGAGCTTGAAAGAAAACAAGAAATTGACAGACTTGAATCAAGCGAAAATGAATCGGAAAGTTCGGACTCAGGATCTTGGATTGATTACATAAAATCACAGTTTTCACTTGCAGAATTTGTGATTGCCTATACGCTTCACAAATCTTTTATATTTATTAGACTCCCAATTACAGCAGCCATTACGCCACCAGTAGTTAAAATTTTGAGAGGATGGGGATTTAAATTAGGATCTCAAAGTTTATCTACATCTGCCAGTATTGCTAAAGACCAAATTAAGGATTTCACTGCAAGTAGTAGTAAATTTGGTACTAAAGCAACCGGTAAAAAAAAGTGGTTTAATTTTTTCTTTTAACTTGTAAATAATCATAAATACATACATATACAATGTACAAAATAAATAGTTATGCAAAGCGTAATAAATAATGCAGAGTCTAGTCGACGATTCCTTAATATAAATGTTAAATTCCCAAATAAAGCTTACAGTTTTCATAAACGTAAAATGCACATGCACCCATTGGAACAACCTTGATATAACCAATACTCAATCCAACAAAAAACCCTTTGAATCCTGTTTCTTTGAATACAATACTGGCAGTGTCTTTAAAAGATAAAAAGTGGCCTTGTCCAACAGCACCTCCTACTTGCATTCTTCTTCTTATTACTTCGAATGGATAAGCAGCTGTTTGGGAGCACATTCCTGCTAAACCTCCAGCTATCAATTGGGCATATGCTTTTAAAGGAGCTCTCAGATCTCTTGAATTGACTTCATCTTTTCTAAAATTCGACGACTTAATTACCTTTTTAGAATCTTTAGGTGCTGGTGCCTGAACAGCATACCTGTAAAAATATTTTGATCTGAAGATATCGTGAAATAAATCATGGGTATAAAATGATACTCCAGCGTAAGGGATCATTCCTAAAATAGTTGGACCAAATCCTCTGTAGAAATTAGAAATCGCTACCAACTGTGGAGGAAGTTTATCCCGAAAGTACCTGACCCATTGGGGATCTGAAGATTTATGTGGAGGATTCTCGTTGAAAATAGTCTTGATAGTAGAGAATAATCTTCCTTTACGATGATCCATATAGTATTGATGATCGTGAGTTTGGTGGCTTAATTTTCTGGTTTCAAAAGCCATACGAACCCTTATCAAATCTAATGGATAAGTAAATATCACACTTGAAAGTCCACTTAAAGAACCAGCTAAAAATCTCCTAACAGCAGTTTCCAGTTCATCATTAGGAATTAATAAAGATCTAATTTGCTCATAAGCCACGAATTTGATGGCAGCATATGGAAAGATTCTTAATAGAGTAACCGAATGACCTTGATATAATCCACCTATACCATCAGCTTGATAAATAACTTTAGCAGCTTTAAGTAAACCCGCTGAAGAACCTCGGTACTTTAAGAATTCAGGGTTTGAAGTTTGAAATAGAATCTTTATTCTATCCAAAGGAGCCACTAGCGTTTTGGCAGCACTTCCTGCTATACCACCCGCTACACCTGATCTAATAATATATTCAAACGATCTTTTATCGATAATTTTAACCGGCTCAAAAGGAGTGGATTGGTCATTAACTCGATCAAGAACCTTCTTTTCACTGCTGAAAACAGACCATGTTCCAAAAGAGAAGGTTTTGGAAGGCGTTGAAGGCGGGATACTTGAGGCTATGTTATTTGGTTTATCTAACATCCGAAATGTATGATGCTAGCTGTGAGATAATTTTGGATGTACCAGCAGATATTTGATGGGGAAATCTATTACAGTTAATGAAGGGGTGTGTATGAAGTAGAATAGACCGAAACTTCTTTAATTAAGGTACAATAAACGTGATTTGAACCAAGGAGTTAAGTGCTTTAAAAGTATGGGGTCGAGAAAAAAAAGATATTTGGATCATCAGAAATGCGAGGATATTTTTTTTCAGCCAATGGCTAAAAAAGGAAAGGCCACAAGTTTAATTATGGGATTTGAAGATACGGAGAAAGATGAAAAGATTTTAACTTGATTTCTAAATTGAAACGTTACTACTATACAGATAAGACTTAATAAATACAATTATTGAACAAATTTCAACAGTGAGTGTGATTTTGCTCGGACTTTTGAATACCGCGCAACGATAACACTAACGTGGTGGTAAGCGTTGTAAGTGTTGTGGAACTTGAATGGCCCTATAGCCCGAGGTTTTATCCTTATGATAATTAGAAGGAGAACGGCCTCTAATAACTAAAGGTGGTGATTCAATTGAAGATAATAAAATTGGTTGAATGTGAGATTCTTCGTCCTCTATTATACCCAATAATTCCACATGTAATGTAAAATACCGATTATTCACTGATGAAGTTCTCATTCTAATTGATGAAGTAAACTGGATTCTCTCGAATCTCGCCACTCTTGCAATCGAATCACTGGGGTAATTCTTTAACACAGACATGTCTTTAACTGTATCCAAATTTGTGTTTCTGTAATAGTCTGCTCTGTCAAAGTAGAAAATTTTATTTAAATTTTCAATCTTACTAGTGTTTCTTTTGTTGGAAGAAACCTTGACCGTAGAATGATCAGGAAGGTCTCCTGGAACAGCTGGATAAATTGGAGGTGGAAATTGAGGTCCTTTATCTCTTTTAGGTGTATGTTGTACCAAGCCAATATTCACTTCATCATCAGAACATTTGGCTACTAATCTTATAGCAAAGTAACTCACCTCCACTCTATTCTCTCCTGGGGGTTTCAGCTTCTCGTATGTATAAAACTTGTTCTCGATAAATCTTGGGAAATCAAACCCATCAAACGAAAAAGATGCTACTAATGTAAAGTAATTTCTTTTGTATCCTATCCAAGTACCTTCATCACCCAACTCAAATCCACGATCGATTCTAGCATGTAATTGGGGAAGAACGTTCATATCATTTCCCTGACAACGAATCTCTTGATGGTGTCTTGTTTCACTAAATTGTGGCCCAACCTTGTACAAATCACTTGATCTAGGAGCAACTTTTTTCATACTTGGTTCCAAAAGTTCTTCAGCTTTAACTTGTTGGGAAAGCATTTCAAGATGTTGATTGAGCTGATGACTTGTTACCGGATTAGTTAAATCAGTGGGAGCAAATTGATGCACTTGGGGATGGTGGTGATGATGATGTTGCTGTTGAAGATGTTGCTGTAAATAATGGTGGTGTAACTGTTCGCTATTGGCAGCAGCCACGGCTGCAACGGCTTCATCATCTGGAGACATCAATGATTCATCGTTGGGGAGTTGATTCATAATTTAGCTGCAAAACCTTAATTGATAGGAGTATTGAGTAGTTAATTATTAGGGAGTCAAGAATATCGTAACAGTATTCGGGTGTTGGTAAATCGTTTAGAACTTTGGTTTAATATGGTTATTTAAAAAATTTGAGCTTGTAATGAATCTAGTTTGATTTTGTGTTATATCTACTAGATCCTTGTGCTGCCAATGTTTAGGAGTTTTCACAAAACTGTTTTTGTGTTGATAATTGATGCGAACTGGGTTTTGTGTAATTTAATCAGAGTCAGATTTAGAGAAATTGCAAAATGTGAATGTGTGATTGAAAGACAGTTGGATTTTGAAGAGATATGTTTTTGGTGGTTTGTGCTTTTGGAGTTTCTTTGTACTTTGTTTTAATTTTTTTTGTTTTTTTATGATTTAGCAGTTTCTTAAAGTGTAAGAAGTCTCAGTGTGCTGGAGCAGAAACTAACTAGAAATTACTATGGGTTTTCCCTTGTCTGACTTGTTAACTTTTCTTAAATTTTTGGTTTCTTTTTGAGAGCTTGAATGTCTGAATTTTAGAATTTTATTGATTTTTCTCCAACTTCTTTTTTTCTTTCACTAAGCGAGATGTTTAGCGAAATACTTGCAGCTTGCGTGGTACAGTATGTTTTGATAAGTATTTTAAGTATCAGGGAAATGGTATTCTAGACGGTTTCAAGGTACTATCTTATCCAAGTATTTTTAATTTCAACATTTATTATTTATGTGGAATTCATGATATTGCCAATTGTTAAACGGTTTAAACTCCAAGAGGCTTTAAAACTTTGATATAAATTCAAAAAAAAAAAAATTACTTAGTCAATAATTTATAACTCGAACACTATTACTGAAATACATATATTCCGTTCTTGGAGTCTATTTGCTTGCCCTATTATCAAATGAGTTTTCTCTAACTATGCATTTTGCGCAACCTTGCCCAACGGTTTTTGATAGTTTATTTTCTCTAATAATTCCTGAATCTATTTATCCGAATCACCCCCATAATGCGTCGTAGATTCAATCAACTCGTCAATCTCCGGATCATTGTCCCATTCTACCTCCAACTCCAGCTCCAATTGGCTTTCCTCGTCATAATCAGTACTATGCGCACCCTCGGTCACATGATATTC